>JAWZYT010000301.1:7500-345000 GCA_034508575.1 Petrolisthes manimaculis
TCTTGTTTCTTGTTTATTCCTCGTTACTTGACACATCCCTTCTTCCCCTCCCTCCTTCACTCCCATCCTTCCTTTCCCTCCTTCCTTCCCTCTTTCACTCACCTCCTTCCTTTCCCTCCTTCTCTCCCTCACTCCTCTCCTTCCCTCCTTTCTTTTCCCCCTCCGTACTCCTCTCCCTCATTCCTCTCACTCCTCTCCTTTCCCTCCTACCCTCCCTCCCTCCAGTCTTTCTAAGGTCACGAGTCTTTTGACCTACTACCCCCCCCCCCACCCCCCACTTGTCCCCCCTTTCTACCCTATCAACCCAAGGCCCCTCCCCCCCCTCCATACATGTTTAATTACATTGGCCTTGTGTGAACCATATAGACTTGTTGTCAACTTTCACTATTTCGTTTTCCTTCTCTCTCTCTCTCTCTCTCTCTCTCTCTCTCTCTCTCTCTCTCTCAAGGAAAATAAATTACATAATCACACATACTCACAAACTCTCTCTCTCTCTCTCTCTCTCTCTCTCTCTCAAAGAAAATAAATGACAATCACACATATTCACAAACTCTCTCTCTCTCTCTCTCTAGGAAATAAATGATATAATCACACATACTCACAAACTTCCTCTCTCTCTCTCTCTCTCTCTCAAAGAAATAACACCTCATCAAACCCACCTCTCTCTTTCTCTCTCTCTCTGGTTGAAGGTAAGGCGGAAGGAAGGAAGTAAATAAATAAACGATATGCCGGGCTGGGTGAAGGACAGTGTGATAATTATTCTTCTAATATACCACCACCACCACCACCACGGTCCAACACCTTCTTTTGTTTCCACGTCACCCCACGAGAGAACACCCAGAAGAGAACAGCTGATGAATGTAAACAATGAGTCGTGTGTGGTGGCCTGTGATCACTCGAGTATATAGCAGAGAGAGAGAGAGAGAGAGAGAGAGAGAGAGGATGTGGTATAAGTTATAGTATGTGCTATTGAGAATTTATATATATATATTTATGTTTCTTTATATTTCTAGTCTTCCTTTTCTTTTTTTTTTCTTTTTTTTTTTGTGGGGGTGGGGGTGGGGAAGGGGTTATATCTTTGTGTCAGTTACGAAATACAAGGTCAATGGTGTGATTTATTAAGCGTCGTGAAAGAATAGAACAAAGCTAAGAAACAAAAACAGAAGAAGTTATGTTTGTGGTCATTGTGTTACTAAAAAAAACATTATTTAGATGAGAAGGGCTAGCGTGTGAGCCTCTATACTGGAATCTATCTATCTATCTATCTATCTATCTATCTATCTAATGTGGAAATGGATTGAGACTCGTATTTGTGAGGGAGAGATAGATATACACACTTTTATAGATAGTAACATTGTTGATAAATAGATAGATCGATGGAAGGGATGAGTAGAAAGATGAATCATGATATGCAAACATACATACATACATACAGGGAGCAAGGGTGATACTGTACAGTTTAGCATATATTATTTATACATATAGTCCACACACACACAGAGAGAAAGAGAGAGAGAGAGAGAGAGAGAGCACACATTGAGAGAGAGGACATTTATGCGTTACGAAGGGAGAGAGAGCACACACACACATTGAGAGAGAGAGAGAGAGAGAGAGAGAGAGAGAGAGAGATGTTGATGGACGGATAGACTGACAGATTGACAGATATCGATAGAGACCATGATTTTGGGGTCTTGTTTTTCTGATTTTCTTTTTGTTATAGCACGCCACCTCGACTCGGGTTTAAGGTAATAACGATAATGCCAGGGTCACAACCCAGGAAATATATACATTACCTATTCTTTTACAAGCCTCCTACTATAATAAAAACTCATGTCTGGCTGATGATGAAGAGGTTAGTACAATAATAATAATAATAATAATAATATCATGGGCAACAGAATTATCAAAAGTATGCCAGGAAACAGGACCAGATTAATTTAACAAAAATAATGGTGGCCTGATGTTTGGCATAGTTTGGAGGAATCAGTTGTTCCAAGTTTACCAATATTGTAGACTACTCTCCCTTTAAGCTACTGTGTATATATATATTTTTTTTCTAACTACCAAGAAACGATGCTAACGCTACTGACGTACAGTACGTAGGTTGAACAAGCTTCGTGTTTTGTTTTTACTGTTGTGTAGAGGAAAAAGAGAAGGAAAAGCTTGGTTTGTGTGGAGTTGTGGCAATATATTAATACACCCCCTTCCCTCCAAAGAGAGAGAGAGAGAGAGAGTGCGTGTGTGTGTGTGTGTGTATGTGCCATTTTAGAACTGGGAACATAATTCTCAGATTAAATATCAAGTCTTTCACACTCTGTTGTCCTTATCGTCCCGGCAGGATTATTATCTATTGGCGACCTAAAGAAACGAGCACACCAAGGTCTTCTTTTTTTTTGTCCCAGTGTGTTTTGAATGATCCAGTGGTCTGAATTTCATTTATCCCGATCAAACAAACGCTGTTGTTCTCTTCTGACAAAAAAATAAGAACAATCGATTCTGTATCCTGAGAGATTTTGCCCCAGCATTTATTATGGGAAGTCACGCTGGATCATCACATCAACAAGACAATAAAATTTCTTGTTCGTTTTCTCAAGGGGTCTGTCTGCTGTTCCATGGTATAGTTTGGAGGCAAGCCTGATCAGTTAACCTTCCAGTTTACCCATGATATAGTTTGGAGGCATCAGTAGCCTTCCAGTTTACCCAGGATATGTATGATTCACTAAAACATTCACCCAATTAATAAAGCATCCACTGTTATTATCGGACTTAATAATTATATGAGTTTTCCCAGTTATAGTTCACACCAGCTGTTGCCTTCTACTACTTTGGCATCATAATTATAAACTGTGGGTTCACTCTGTAGGGCAGGGTTGGGTTATGACCTTTTCAGAAACCTATCTTAATAACTCTCTGGTAAAAAGTATAAAGAAAAATATCATTATCACAGAAATATTTTGACCATTGTACTATTATAGACGTCAATCAGCATTGGGCGGGTGTGATATACAGAGTTTATCAATCTGATAAGATTAATATCTGTTATTTTCTTATGAATGCATTAATATCATAATGATAATATAGTTCTGACATTACTACTAACCAGGCACGAATTTGTTACTGATAATAATATAAAGCTAGAAAGTGTGGCTGAGTGGTCCAGTTGACATTGTCTGATCTTAGAAGATTATATATATATATAGTTTGCCACGTGCGGTCAAAATGTATTGATTTAGGCCTTACTTATACTGCCCAAATAGGCAACCTTAAATACCTACCCACAAAAAGAAGTAAGAATCTGGTGGTTTAGGGAATATACATGATGACACACCACATTTACCGTGTCCAAGACGGGATATAATATACGTGTAGTGTAGTGATGTGTACATACCTTCATGTTGCCAGCTGTAGAAAAATTTATCTCTTTGTAACTTTTGGTCAGAGGTGGATTGTTCACACCCAATTCAATGCAAAAAGTAGAGACTATGCATTAAATTTTCCCCAGGCTTCATATCATATAATAATAATATTTTAATCAACACTGGAAAGTAGCCAAAATAGTAGGACAAAACGCCCGCCTGGCAACTCTAACTAGTAGATTCCAATGATAAGTTGTCAGACGTAGGAAAAAACCCCATTAAATTACACCATGAGAATTAACATATAGAGTCCAATTTAATAGTTTTCCTCATAAAGTACTCACACTACCGGATACTACACAATTTGTACTGATAGTTTGAATACCCAGACTATTACTATTACTATTATATTAGAAAGTATCAATACGCCCACCCACCACCCACTGGCACCCAACCTTTACTATTTCACAACATTACATTACAACTACTACTACTACTACTACTACTACGGTGCTTGTGTATTGTGTGTGTTTGTGTCAGTGTGTGTGTAAAGGAGACGACTATCGGACCATACGGCTTACAACACCTAATAGTAATAATTATAATAGTAATAGTAATAATAGTAATAATAATAATATACTGAGGAACCAAAATCATCCATGTATTTAAAATTTATGCCTTATGCTTGAATATTGGTGGTGTATACGATGGTGTGGTACCGGTACGATGCCTCCCTAATGTAGACGAACCATACAGCCATCGTATTCATACCACACCATCGTATTTGCTACGAATGTTCTTGCATAAGGCCCTTAGTAGGTTTATTTACCAGAAAGCCTCGTATTTTTGGTATAATGTTTTAACGTATTTTATTTTGGGGGCCGTCGTATATACCATGAATGTTCTTGCATACAGCCCTTAGTTAGCAGAAAGTCTCGCATTTTGAAATGTATAAAGTTCGTTAAATTATAATATGGTTGAAAATTAATCCAACATTTTTTTGTTTTTGATGGGGTTGATGGGTGGCAATGATCTAATTAAGGGGAGAGTATACTTTTGGTACATTGGAGTGCCTTGATTCCTCCAAAGTATGCCAGGAAACAGGGCCAGAGGAACAAAAATAATGGTGGCTTGTTGCTTAGAATAGTTTGGAGGAATCGGCTGCTCCAGATAAACCAATACTGTACGGTACTCTTCCCTTAACCTGACTGTACAAATTAACAGACAATGAGTACATTTTACAGACACTGAGTACATACAACAGAACAATGAGTAACAGAAATATAATATAATACATAATTTGGTAAAGTTAAAGAAAAAAAACAAGAGAGCCGCAGGAAATTAATATAATTTTTTCCCCAGTTCTTTTTAGATAATTCGTCATTCCCTATTTCTCTATGTTGAAGTGTAATGGCAACTGCATTTTGACCTTGTTTTAATCCCCCCCAAGAGACTGGATTGAGGGGTAAAAAAAACAAGCAAATTAAAATAATAATTTTTTACTTATACTGTACTGTATGTTTTAGAGTTAGTCTGACTTTACCAGACCTAACCTAACCTAACCTGAAGTGACCTAATCTGATCTATTCTAACCTAATCTGGATGAGAGCAGATTACACTACTGAGACCTAACCAAGGCAAATATGCTGGGAAATCCCAACATGGTCAAGATGCACTGTTACACTAGCAAATTACTTCATAAAGTGAAAAATAAAAAAATAATAATAAACACCAAACATTGAAGGAAATTGGTTATTAACTTTCTTTTATGGTCTCTCTTTAACTTTTATCCAAAATCTGATGAGGCTTTAATTAATATAATTATTCCCATTAATAAGTACTTGTATATTTTCAGGGGTACCAATATGCACCAGATAATGATGGCATCGGTGAGAGAATACTCAAGCTGCTTCATAAGACTTCACTATTTGTGGAAAGAAAAGAACATAGAAGAATTCAAACAACAGATGAAAGAAAATCTTTCAGCATCAGCAGATCCTTATACAATGGCCTTTATAAATGTAAAATTGTGTCCAGATTTACTCAAGAGTAAACAAGATTCACTTGCAGCAAACATGTTAGTAGAGTTACAGGCATTCCTGAATCAAGACAATAATGCTGAGAAATATAAATCGTGCGTGAGTGCAAAACTACAGAAAGATGTATATGATGTGGTTATCAGACAGAAGAATGCTGGAATGTTGAAACTCCTAGTGAGGACATTCCATCTCAGTCAAAATGGTGAACATTTCTTGTTACCTTTGAGGTACCAACTTCAGCAAGGGAAGTACAGGGAAGTGTGTACGTTAGCTGTACTCCTGAATCTCCAGTCACACTTCACCACCTCAGAGTTGCTGGTGCCACTCTTCCTGGAGGATCAGCTGAGTTGTGCCGATGACTTCCTCTCCTCGAGTCCAACTCATCAGAAAGAACTGGTGATCTTCATAGATAATATCATTGGCAAGAAAATCACTATGACTGACTTTCAGAGATACAAAATTAAGGATCCAAAGAGAATACGATCAAACAAAATTCTCAGTGGTATTCTGGCAAAATTGTTGAAAAGGTTTGGTCTAGACCCTGTACTCTGTCCTCACTTCCAGAAATTCCGAGCCACCGGGGGTTTACGTTATCTATTTTATAAATATTACATAGAGAAGAGCCTTCAATTATCAAATTTCTATAGTCTGATTGATGAAAGTTTACAAGAGAGTCCCTATATTGCTATAGACCTCATGAATCTTTTTGTAGACTATTGTGATCCCCAGGGAGCTTTACCCTTTGTGACAAAACTTAAACTCCAACAAACAGACCTCCCAAGACAGATCAGAGATGCAGTGATAAAACATCCACATCTCTTAGAAGAGGCAACACACATTGAACAAGAAGACTGGGATAGTGAAATTGATAACCATCAGTTTTTTTCACTTGATGTACCCCAAGAGGAAGTAGTTATCATTGATACAGTGAACAAATTTGAAGAAAATTTTGATGACTTAGCAGGAAGTCCATTGTTAGCCATTGATGCTGAGTGGAAACCAAACTTTGGAGTTGGGTCAACAGAACAAGCAGCTCTCTTGCAGTTTGCAACTACCAATAATGTTTATATATTGGATATTCTAACACTTCAAAATGTATTACAAGACTCTCACTGGAATAACATTAGTCAGCTATTTTCTGATGCAAATATCACCAAACTTGGATATGGAATTAGAAGTGACTATAAGATTCTTAGTGGTTTACATCCTAAGATGAAGGAAGGTATTGTTGCTGCTGAGAATGTTATTGACTTTGATATTACAAAGGGAATACTTCTAGAGGAGCACCCCAATATTTTCTCCTATGATAAAGAGGATCACAAAGGACTGAGTAATCTTGTGTATCGATGCTTCGGTCTCCCACTAAACAAAAGCCACTGCTTCTCTAACTGGTCAGCACGACCTCTCACACGATCACAAGTAACCTATGCTGCATTAGATGTAAGGTGCCTTATAAATGTGTACAATTATATGAACCAAAGAGCAGCAGAACTCGACCTCCCTGACTGGAAAACTGTCAAACGGAGACCAACCCAGCCAGCCAAGAAACCCAAGCCCCAGAGTCCAGTTGTGTTACTGGAAAAGGCGAGTGGAAAAGGCAAGTCTGCACAACAGAGGGAGCCTGTGAAAGCAAGTGATTTGCGTTTTGTGTGTGACACCATGGTTCAGGTTGGTATCTACCATACAGTGCTACAATATTTGTTACTTTGGATATTTTAGTTTGCATTTATGTCTGTCTATGTCATACAGTTGCACATTACTGTACCAATATTTATGCATTCATTCATATAGACGGATGCCTTGTTCCTTTACAAAATTTTCCCTTAGGGGGCCTTTTGTTGTGGCCAGATTGTAAGGCTACTGGCTCCTCCAAATTATGGCAGGAAACAGTCTACCATAGAAACCAAATAGGGGAATTTATTTTTAAGTATAGTTTGGAGGAGTCAATAGCTCACCAATTTGATCACAAAAATATTTGCCACTAAAAAACAGAAATCTAAATACAGTATTCAATTTGTGTCTGTCTCCATAAAACAATGGTAAATATCAAGCAGATTATGAGATTATTTATGTTGCCAGGGTCTTGCCAGGGAATTGAGGTCATGTGGTGTTGATGCCGTTGCCTTGGCCACTGGTGAGGGTACTGAACACTGCATAGAACACTATCAGAAGGAGCAGCGTATAGTTTTGACGAGGGGCAAATCATACAATGCCCTAACTAAGCATATCCCTCCACAATACCTCTACAAACTCCAGAGTGAGGTAGGAGTCATTCATCTTATTCCTCAATTGGTGACTCTGTTCACAACCTTTTTTTTCCTATACATCCACATTAGTTGAAGTTTTTATTATCTTGCATGCAGATCATGTAAGCCAGAATAGTTCATTAAAACCACATAGTAACTCCTGTAATACATTAATACATATGGTAATTATACTGGTTATTTTTACATTATTGTTCATATATATATTACAGTATGTTTCAAGGTACTATTTGTTACTATGGTTCATGTATGGTTAATTTCATTTTCAGACTGGGAAGGAACAGCTGGCTGAGGTTATAGAGATATTCAAAATCAAGGTAACACCAAATGATGTGTTTGCTCGTTGTAGTAAATGTAACTCAAATGAATACATTTTCATCCCTTCATCTGTCTTTGCTGCTCTGCATGACACATGCTTGAAGGGCCAAGAAAATGGGAAGGAAAAGAAGGAGAGCATGGTGGAGTGCCATCATAAAGAATATAATGCTAGGATGGATGGATGGGTGGATTGTGAGGGTGGACGGGTCAACCTCCATACTGGACGGACTGATAGTGGAGTTGCTTTGTTGGCTGGGATAGTTCCCAGTGCAGTAATAAAGTACACAGAGGAGTTTTATGTGTGTGCTCACTGTGGCAAGTGCTACTGGGAGGGATCACATCACAAAAAAATATTGAATGAGAAGCTGAAGAATATTGTAGATGTTGAAGATGCTACAGAAGAACTTAAGCAACTGAAAGTTACTCCATGATTTTAGATATTTTGATACATTACTGGTCCATATCAACATTTTATTATACTGGTAATGGTTGCATTATTTTATCATGATTTTGCTCACAAATTTTCTAGAAATTACAGTACTGTATTGCAGTATAGCAATTTATATACTGTACAGTGTTAGGTTCCAGATGCAGTATAGTATTATAAAAGTTTATGATAAGAGATTGAGCACAAACACTTTTATGTTAATCATTCCCATCCAACCATAAGTTACATAGAAGCAAATTGTCATGGTGTCTTGTTTTGGTTACCAGATACAGTATAGTATTTTGAAAAGTTTATGATACGAGATTGAGGACAAACACTTTTATGTAAATCATTCCCATCCAATTGTCATGGTGTCTTTTGTTTTGGTTACCAGTATGTTAACCGAACCTCCTCCCCACATTTATGGATTAGCTGTAGTTAAATTCCAACTGGATGGAAGAATAAGAGGTAAAGGTCAGAGAGGTGCTGTCTTACCTTAGAGGAAGAAAGATATATTGATCATTATTCTATACAGTAATGCAAATGTACAAAAAGGTTGCTAGTCTCAATAATATATGCCATACTATACAGTACCTGTATGGTACTTTATATGAGTTTATGTATTTGTTACCAAAACATTATTTGAAGGCTTCAAGCCTATGTCCAGAATGAAATCATAAACAATAACATGCCATACTATAATCAGTGTGTGAATATAATGCAAAGATCATTTAATATACCAAAGGTACACTTGAATGAGTTCCACTCATCTTCTGGTGATTTTACATCTGACTTTTGGTGGTAGGAGTAGATTGTAGTTTAATTCTCATCCTGATTAGTAATGTTTTAAAATCCAAATACAGTAATCACACAATACCATTCATAGAACTTTGGACAGTTGATGGTGTAGGGTTGAATCCTGGGTACGGTAACTTGCTCACATTTATTTACATAAGAATTATAATGCATCTTGCTCCTGCCACCTGGAATCAGATGATAACTTGTAGACTTTAAATATATTTATTACAATAATATTTAAATACTGTGTGATAGTCTTTTAATATTGTAATAATATTTAGCATTTTCGTACAATACTGTAAACTAATACTGTATTTTTCCATCCCACTTGAGCAGACCATTAGTGGAGGGACTTTGGCAGGTGATAGGTGTTAGGTTGGCTTTCCACTTTACTATACAATACTTTGATTTATAAAAGGTGTTAGTACAGTACAACCAAAGGAAAAGGTTGTATCAGTAGTGATTCATGGGTGTATCAAAGTTTATATATTTTTCTGTTTTTAAATGAAGACTTTGACCCTGTGTAGCCTTGCACCATAGGTACGCTGATGTACCTTTTTATTATTTTAAAGGTATGAATGTTATGACTTGCTATCAAAAGGGGGAGATCGGGGCTTTTGTTTGTGATTGCACTGAGCCATTCCCTTGGCTAACTTTGTTCAGAATTTCAATTTATAGTACAGGGTGTACTCTTAACTTATAATCATCCATACTCAAAGCTGCTTGGGGCAGGTAGTGAAATCTCTTAGCAGTGAAACAGTGACTCATACGGTAATTATTCTCACCAAATTATAATTCTGTCATAGCAAATCCTATAATTTGTTTCATATTAGAAGGGAGTGGGATACCATGATGAAGAAAGGAATATATAATAGTGTTAATTATCTATTGAGTTGCGATTCACAGATAGCATCAAATGATGTTACAAGCTTATTTTCTGTGTCATGTACTTTCATGTTTTTTTGCTGTTAGCAGTGAATTCTGGTCAGCATAAATTCAGCTGTCATTCTCTAATACTGAACTGTATTGTATATGAATGAAGTTTTGTATTGTTCCATTTAATTCAAACTGTCTTGAGACCTTAAAAGGTTTGCTTATGAACTTTTCATTATTGCACATGCATATTAGTAGTGCTATGTAAACAACTGTCCAATACTGTGATCAACATATTTTGGTTTATATGTAGCTTCTATTTTCATATAGGCCTTAGAAGAAGTATTTATAGTGCCTAAGATGTTTTACTTTCAGCTTATGAAATCATTCCTCCATTAATGCAGTCATATCAGTCTGAGGGGCTGCTAACTGGCTAGAGATGCAGACACATAACTACATGTTTATAGAACAACTGTTTACTGCACCTTGGACGAAGGATTCCTTTTTGAGACTGCCTGGCTGTCTTGTAGATAATATGCTCCATTTAGACAGTTATTATGCATTATGAGAGATTGCATTAATAAAGGAATGACTGGTTACAAAAGATTTGTTTTCAGTTTGTTCTAGAAGTTTGATGATGAGTGTGATGAAACACTCAGGTGCTCAGAAGCAATATGAATTCTTTATTTATTTATTTTACATACTTTACATTGTTTTTGTTACTTACTGATCATTTGTTCAGTAAAATATAATTTGCCAGATCTTATTTATGGTAGGAGAAGGAAAAATAG
The DNA here is from genome assembly GCA_034508575.1 of Petrolisthes manimaculis. Lineage (NCBI taxonomy): Eukaryota > Metazoa > Arthropoda > Malacostraca > Decapoda > Porcellanidae > Petrolisthes > Petrolisthes manimaculis. The sequence continues at coordinate 18,367 of JAWZYT010000301.1, forward strand.
GGTCCCTTACTACTTCAGTTCTGTCAGCCATATTGATGTATATAGTAATAATATTCTAATCTCACTAAAAAAAGCTTTTGTGATCATCAGCAAGAAAAGTTACAGAATCATGGATGATAATGACCAATATGATGGCACCATAGATCTTTTTTTTATGGAAGTCAAACAATCTTGGAGGCCCTGTTTTCCCTACCATGGTGTTACAAAATCATAATTGTGGTCTTGTTTTCTGGCCTCCCTACAAAACCAATAGTTTGACACATTCCCTCCATGATCATTCATTAATTCCTCAAAAACTTTCCTCTATTTTTCTTTTCTTTTTTCATCCCCGAGTATACTGTATAGTATTGTGATTTCTGTCCTTCACAGGTTAAAAGAGAAAGAGGATAAGAAAAGTCTGGTAGCATGAAAATGAAGGGAGAGAATGGAATCACTGTGAGAGGAAGTGAAAGAAATATGGAAAAGTCATTTTGATCATTTGATGAATGAGGGGACAGGAGGTTAGGCAGTGATGACATGTATGGGAATGGAGGCATTGGTAGGCAACAGGGTGTACAGGGAGAATTAGGAAGGCAAGAGATTAAGAAAGCAGTAGGAAAGTTGAAAATGGGAAAGGCCCCGGGGGTGGATGGGATAACTGCTGAAATGTTAAAGTGTGGGAGAGAGGTAGTGGTGGAGTGGATGTTGCTTATTTGCTCATTGGCTTTGAGGCAAGGAGAGGTGCCAGAGGATTGGAGGAGAGCCATAATTGTGCCTTTGTATAAGGGGAAGAGGAGTAAGGATGAGTGTGGTAGCTATAGGGGAATAAGCCTTCTTAGTGTACTGGGGAAGGTATATGGGAAAGTTCTTACTGAGAGACTGATTGAAGTAACTGGAAATAAAGTCAAGTAGGAGCAGGGAGGGTTCAGAAAGGGTAGAGGATATGTGAACCAGATATTTGCATCAAAATCAACAGTGGAGAAATATATTGGGAAGGGTAGGAAGTTGTATACAGCCTTCATGGACTTGGAGAAGACATTTGATAGGAGAGCTATGACGGAAGTGTTGAGGATTTACGGTATATATGGAGGGTCTTTGCTGAAAGCCATTGAGGCCTTTTATGAAGAGGCAACAGCATGTGTGAGGGTAGAGGATGTTCTAAGCAAAAATTTCAATATTAGTTTAGGGCTGAGACAAGGAGTGTGTCCTATCACCATGGCTGTTTAATATATACAGTATATGGATGGTTGTATGAGAGAGATGAAGGCCAAAGTGAATGGCAGGGGGGCAAAGCTAGCATTAAATGGAGTAAAATGGCAGAACAGAGTGGAAGAGTATGTGAAGGAGAGAAACGTAAAGGGCAGAGGAGGGTTTAACTAAGTAAAAAGGGAGTGTTGGAACAGGGAAAGCTGGAGACACTTTTCCCGTGGCCACACCCTTGGGGGAAGTTTGCAGAGGGAACGAGGCTTCGGAGCAATAGATAGATTGATAGATAGATAGACATACATTTTCACCCCTTTTCCCCATTTCATTGTTTCATTTCTTGACCTTTGTCCATAACATCTTTCTGTTTTCATTGAAATTTTCTTTCATTCTTCTCCCCAGTTCCTAATATGTTCGTCTCATCTTCAAAAATATGCAATCATATTTGAACCACACACTTCGGAGATGGAACTTTTTTTTAGTTCTTTTTGAAGCTATTGTTGTGTTGAAATTTTTTTAAGATGTAATAGTGAACTTAAATTATTACATGTCAAGCTGTTTATGCATTTAATATTCTTTTGAGAGCAGAAGCTCTTTTGGCTAAATTTTTGTACTTTTTATGAAGCTGTTGATTAAAGAAGAAACAAGAGCAGTGAAACTTATATCATTTTCCAATTCTCTATTCCAGATTAACATGTACAGTTAGCTCCATGTATAGTATTACAGTACCCCAGATTCTAATTCAGCTGATGATCTGGTAATGTCAAACAGTTTGGAATCCTCCTTTGCTGCTGCTGCTGCTGCTGTATCTGGGACAGTACTAGATGCTTTGAAGTTGCAACATACTGTACCAGCTGAGTTAGAATCTGAGGGTATTACTGTACCTGGAATTGACTGTACTGTACAATTTCATGTCTCATTTTGGTGGTTTCTATAATAAACATAAAGTGTGAGAATAATAGATTTGTTAGCAATGAATGGGTTTGTGATATGTACAGGGCCGGATTTATAGAGGGGCAAATGGGTCTGTGTCTTTTTTCCAGAACTATACATAACTACTGTAGCAAAAAAACTAATATGTCCTATTAAAATACACAAAATTAAATTGATAGTGGATTTCATTTTTTTTTTATAAACTAGTTGCCCTTACTTTTGCACTACTGTATTTTATTTTCTTTTTTTCTTTTCAGAATACAGTCTCACACAGAAGATGCAGTAAGCCACGGAAAATGCAGCAGTCTAAGGCTCAGAAGAGAATGGCTTGTTAGTTCTAGTTATTGTACATACAGTACAATTAGCTGATTTTGATGTGTAAATCTGGTGATTTATTGTGTACTGTATTATACAGTAGTTCCTGTGTATGAGGGGTTCACCACATCTGAAGAGCCCCTGGCTCCCTCAAGGTCTAAATCTGGCCCTGGACAGGAGTGTAGAAAAAGGTTTATTTGTGAATGGGTATGTTAGTAACAGGTGTGTAGAGAATGTGTGTTGGTGCTGGCAATAATAAATAATAGACCCATTGGAGGTGGGTGTGTGGATAGTGCTAAACTTTTGATGGTGTCTCCATTGAGCATATTAATTGAGAGTTCCAACTTGGACATAAAAGGAGTGGATGTTTGGATTCCAACCTGTACAGGAGTTTCTAACATTGAGGGATTGACTGTGTTGGCTCAGTTCGTCTTATTATTGCACCAATCACTAAATATATTCCAGATAATATTTTCCTCTCTGACAACAAGATGGTGGCTCCTTTGGTTACTTCCTTTACCAATAAACTGAAGTTTTATCAAGGCCTGTGTTTCAGTATGGGATAACCTCCATCATCAAAACAAGATGAAAGTAAGAGTCGTATGCAAAAACATCCATGGTGTTGATGATAGTGTGGTACCGGTACGATGGCTTTGATGTTTGTCTATGGAGCTGTTGTATTGGTACTACACCATCGCATACACCATGAATGTTCTTGAATATGGCCTTAAGCTTTATTCTCTTTGTATTTTAGCAACACACAACTCCCTGCACTCAATCATTAGTCTTTTCTTGAGTAGAGATGCCTGTACTATTACTAATATACAGACTCTCTGAACTCAATCAAGAGTCTTTTCTTGGGTGAAGTTGTCTGAAGCCTACAGAACCAAGTGTCTTTTATGGCCTGATACTACAAAAATAGTTTTGCATTAATTAATTGAATTGCCAGCTCCCAGGATAACAAAGATAGTCTACCATTCAGCTGAAAAACTGAGGCTATTCCAGGCATTCATACATAGTCCATAGGCTACTCAAGAATAGATTGGGCCACTTTGGATTATAGAGGGATAGTGCAGTGTGGCTTGGTTCTGGTTAAATATTTAAGGAGAAGGAATGCTGGGTGGAAAACATCATTTATATCCAATAACTTGTCACTTCCCAGATAACATGGGTTTAACTCATATTATATACTACAGTTTCTCCTTATAAAATAAAAGGTATTTATCTAATACACCTGTATTGCTGTTTTGTAGCAGTGTTGCCACATCTGGCTAGGTCCCAGTTATTTGCCCCGGTCAGGTCTCGGTACTTTACCACAGTTAAGTTCCGGTAGTTTACCCAGGTTAGGTCCTGGTAGTTTGCCCAGGTTAGGTCCCGGTGTTCTGCTGTGGTCTAGGTTAGGTTAGGTTAGGTTAGGAAAGGTCAGGTAGGGTCAGGCTAATTCCCAAACATTTGGATATGAGGTATTTCCGAAGAAAATGCCATAGAAGAAAATAGTCTTACAATAGCATAAATCCGTGGGTAAAGAAGGTAAAATAGAAAACGGACGGCAATATGCTGGATAAAATACTACATCACAGGGTCCCGTAAAAAAAAGGGACAAGTTGTTTACATGTTAGTCGCCATAGCAACAGCAACAACAACAACAACAAGGAGACAGTTGTGTTAACTTGTATTGGTTGTTGAAGTTATAATCAAGATCACACGTTATTATATAATATATGTATTTATTGTTATTATGAATATATTGTTGCCTAGTTAAGATATATAAGGACACATAAGGACTATTTATAAAGGTAATACTATTAAATTAAAAGTAATGGCTGGTATTATTGGTAAATATTGAAAGAATTACCGTTATTGCGTACAGTTTTTCTACTTTCATTACCCACTTATTTAGACAATTCGAAGACTATTTTCTTCTGTTGCATTTCCTCCACAAATGCTCCATTTCCAAGATAGGGCATATTGATAAAGGGCATTTTGAAATTAGCCTGACCTGACCTACCGTTAGACTGCATCAGACTACAGAAACCTAACCTGGGCAGACTACCGGGAAATAACCGTGGTAAAGTACAGGAAATTACCTGGGCAAAATACTGGGACCTAGCCGGATCTGGCAACACTGCTGCAAAATGAGAATTCTTTCATTTAATACCATAAGCCTATGTATTAGCATCAGTTTGACTTTACCTAACCTAACCTGGATCGTGGCTAAATTATGGTATCCTTGGGACACAGAATTTAAATGTCCCTTGGAACCTAACTTGTTGAAATAATATTACTGTCCTCATTTTCACTTGAAAGATATATATACAGTACCATACAGAGAACATAGAGAAAGTGTGACATGAGAGTTAGGATCAATACAATCCATCATATGTACAGTTGGCCACAGCAATTCTTACACAGGCTATTTGGAAAGAGGGTCATTAGTCTGGATGTAGAGCTTTTTTTTCTTGTTTATTAATACCAACACTTCAGGACTGTAGACTGTAGACTTTTGTGAGACCTCAAGATTAATGAGTGTCTGAAAAAACCTCACAGAGGATTAGACTATGAAATAGTAATGAGAGGCTAAGCTACCTCCTGAAATAATTGGTCATGCTCAGAGGGCTCGATAAGGTACAATACAGATCAGTTAGTATCCTAAAGGTTAATCAGTATCTACAGTCTATATAACACATTGTATCTCTTCCACACATTGCAGAACATACCAAAGAGTGATGGTTTTGTGTGTTGGACCGGAGGGGACAGGGAAGACCCTCTTACTGCGTCGCCTGGCCCATCTCACCAAACCAAACCTCTCCCTCACCACTGTGCCCACAGTTGGCCTCAATATTGTCACAATCCCTGCCCCTCTTGATGAGCCAGAGATTCTTCCAGTCCATGTCAGGGAGCTTGGTATGACTTTGTATTGTTCTGGTAACCTTAATTAATGTCAGGGATTTTTTTTTTTTTTTAAGTAGCTTACTTGTGTGTCATTGAGATTGGTACGGTACTGGTAACTACTTTTTAGTAGGGTCTTTATTTGGGAATAGTAATTGTTGCAATGTTTTTGAGTGGATAATATAGTGGTGTCATATTCAAGTACAATATACAGTACTGTATAATATGACATCTTTCTTATCAGGCATTAGATTAGATAACTGACTCTCTGATACTAGCAAATTGTAAACTGCAGAGAGGTAATAGTAGACTACTGTAATAAGAAAACTCAAATTTGCTGGGATTCCCTCTTTCATTATAATTGTGGTATCTTTCATTTATTAGTGAGTTATTATTAAAGTGTCTGTATGTAAATAATGTAGAAAGGCCATATCATTGAAGGATAGAGTGTAAGTTGAAAGAAAAAAATACAATGATTTTGTGATAAGTCATATAACATAGAAAATTGTATAAATATTGATAGACAGACTTTGCACTGTACTGAAATGCCATGTAGAAAGTATCCTTGTACTAGTCTTACCTCCTGGATGGAACTGTCTTCTATTACTGTCTGCATTATGATTATTTCATGGATTAACACAAAATTACTTAAAATGACACAAGAAAACATCTTTCATCATCAAGGATAAAATGTTAAGATGGTGGTATAAGAATAACACTGTGTACAGGTGGCAGCATGGCACCCATTTGGCCCAGTTATTATGGAGGTGCTCGGAGGATCATGTATGTGGTGGACTTGGCCAACTTGACTCAGCTGGGGGAGGCCACACTGCTACTAATACACCTCCTTGCTCATCCCAACATGAGAGCTCAACAGGTGAGTGTGGATTTCATATTATGTGTGTGTATTCACATGAGGCCTGTAGTTGTGGAGATAAAATTATAACAGAACAGTACTGTCCTTTACTACAAAACTGCTGCTACTTCAGATTTTAGTATGATAGTACTGTACTGTAGTTGACTGAGTGTAAATTAGAAGGTGATAGTTCAGTGCCATGCAGAGAGAATCGTTAAAATAGTTTTCTTTAAAAGTGTTCAAGTATATGAGGTGAGCTAATTAAATTTCCAGAGATATTAATTCAAAGTGAGTACAGTACTATTATAGCCTTGGGGAGAATATCTCTAAGTCATTTAATATACAGTATAGAACAGTATACTAATTATGATAGTCTGCAAGGTTATTTATCAGCTGTATTTTTGTATTACACTTTACAGTAGCTTATATATTTTTGTATTTGTAGCTGAAAATGGGACATTCTGTAGAAAAATAAATCACAGGATGAACCCGATGATAAAAGATGTTGTGAATGTAGTCATCATATGAGCTAATTATTCCAGCCAGATAAACAACACATCCAGAAGTAAAGGGGCACAAGCACCAAAATGCAAAAGATTACATTTTCTATTATAATACAGTACTACCTCTTGACACCTAAGAATGTATGTTGTAATATATGGCAGAAATACATTATTCATAAATAACTGTTCATGACATCATTTGTAATCCTGTTTATCCTTTCATTATATTTACAATTTTGCCTCACACTCTGCTGTGCTCCCTTCAGCTTTGTATTTTGTGACTGCATGCTCACGTCACCAGGCATAAGAACTGTTGACTATTTTGCTTTAATTTGCTTCTGTAACGCACTTTTCTCTCTTGTTTTCCAGTGCACTACGTGTGAGTGTTTCTCAGCTGAGTGAGTGAAATTAGAAAGTTGCCTATGAATCCACTGTAGGCCTATAAGCAGAATATGTACTTTAGGTTTATTAACTGTACTGTAATATTTTTCATGTAAGCAAACCAGTTGTTCTTTTGCTTTTAAAGGTGCCTTAAAAAATAAAGTATTAGAATGGAAATAGTGGTAAAAAAGTGAAAAATTGAAAATGAAGCTAAATATTTGCTTATGAAAAAGTTTAACATTATGGTACTTCCTGAAATGCAGAAAACAGCAAAGAATTTTGACAATTTAGCCTGATGTTGTGTATGTAGAATTTTACTGCAGACCTCACTCAGTTAGGCTAAGCAATATTTGGGAAAGCTTTATTTATAGTATTAAAATGAGCTTACTTTTAATTTTAATTATTATAGTGATATAGCTAAGGCAACATGAAACAGTACCGTAATGAAAATGAAAGTGGTATCAAATTCCAGCAAAACTGGTGGTGAATGTACTGTATCTATTTGGTGTTAAAATAAAAATTTTGTCAGATGTTTCACAGTTAAAAGAAATGCAAATGGAAACTTAATAACTTGCATTATTGAAGTTTTTGAAAATGGTATAAAATAATAAATTATTACTAGTATAGTTACCTGTGATAAAATTATGATAATAGCAATTTATGACAATAACAGAATTGCGATTCTATAAAACTTAATATTTAATGAAATACTGATATACCTCAAAGAGGCAGAGAAAGAGAATACCATTATTAAGTTTTTAATAAATGAAATGGAGAGATGAAGGGTGAAAAAAAAGAAAAGTAAAAGAGTCTAGCATGATTGGAAAAGAAACTTGAATGAATATGGAAATGGGAAAATGATGTAAGGTGAAGATATGAGAATGGAAACTGGGTTGTGTAGTAAAGAAAATGAGATGATCTAAGAGTTGAAGTGAAATTGTGACAAGTGAAGCACCATGCATGGAGGTGGTTTAACAAGGGCGGTGGTGGTGCATGCCAGCCCTGCCCGTCACTGCTTCCTTTCTCTACCCCGTGTCTGGGCATCCTTTATCTTACACACCAGAACCCCAACATTCATCCTGGAGGTATCTGAAGGACGGACTGTTGCTCTGTCTTGGGCTGGAGACACACACAATGCAGGTGAAGAGGATGGTAAGGGTGAAATACACATCAGTGGAATGGTGTTGAGAGGTTGTGGTGTGGCTGAGGGTGAGGTGGGGGTGCTGACACAAGTACCATCTCCACCACCAGTATCTTGCTTGACTGTTACAGTGGATGCATTAGCACAGTGGCAGGATCTTGCACTTAATGCTGAGGCAGCCCAGTCTGCCATCCTGTCTCAGGTGCGAGTGGTTGGGATAGGTCAGGGAGTGCCACTCTGGCTGGCTGGGGGTGCTTGTGTTACACTTAGAGTTCTGGTTCTTACTCCTGATCTACCACATGGTATCCTGCAACCCATGACAAAGGTTGAAGTACTTCCACCTCCTGACAATAAGCAGGAACAAACTTCAGCCAGTATCACCTTCACTCCTCAAGACACAGACTGTGGGGAAGACAACCAGAACCCAAACCTAACCAATAGTTCAAACCATGTGGAAAATTCACTCTCAATACTAGAAGCTAAAGACAGACAAGATAATTTTTACACGTCAGTTTTCAGCTACATGTTTAATAAATTGAGAGAACAGAAAACCAAGACCAAAATACATACAAGAAAAGATGTGAAGTTCGGCTTCAGAATAATACCAATGCCTAAAAGTCAGGACTCAGAATCACTGGCCTGTGAAGAGATGCTTCTCAATCATCCATCATTAATAATAATTAGTCGGGGCTGCCTCTCAGCCACTGCAAGGAAGGATGAAACATTATTTTTTGGTAAAATAAAAAAAATATGTTCATCCAAAGAAAATACTGAAAGTACAAATCATGCTGCAGAGGAAAGTAAATTAAGTGAAGAGAAAAATTCAAGCAATAAACATGTTAATAATCTTCAAATGACTTGTACTGTGATTGTTTGGGAAAATTACATTGCAACAAGACCCCTAAGCAAAACTTTTATAAGTAGAATAAGCAAAGTGTTAAAGGGAAATAACTGTGTAGTGCCAAATTGTGTGAGGAGAGTTTTGAAACTGAGCATTTTAAATGTGATTGAGTTAGAAACTGGGGATACCAACACAAAGTCTATGCCAGTTAGTGTTGATGTATTGCCTCTGTCCTCCTTGAATGAGGGTCAGGCAAAAGGTGTGTGTGAACAGGTCAGGGAGAAACTAAAAAACCTTGTAAATAATTGTTATGTACCAGTAGTTATCAATCCAAACTCTTTATTGGAACTTAGTAAAAATGGTAATACTAGTACTGTTGATATTCTCATCAGAACTAGAGGTGATGTTCCACTTTTGTTGACAAATATATCTGTGGCTTTACTGGATGTCACATATTTGAAGGAGAATCCATCTAATTTACCATATATTCATGGCTCAGTTGATGAACTAAATGAGAGTTTTCATGCCAAGCATTCCTTTCTTGGTGACAAATGTGTGCTGGAGAAGTTACAGAATCACATCACTCTTAGCCTTAGTGATGTCTGCAGTGGATGGAATGCATTAGTACAAGGCAGCAGAGGTTCAGGTAAAACAAGTCTGGTTGAGTCATTGGTGGAATGTGTCTCATCTTCCCCTCATCATCTCCACTGTGATCTGGTCCGGTTCAAGCTGTTGAGAGGAAAGAAAGCAGAGACTGTGGAAAAGAAGCTGCAACATGTCTTCCGTGAGGCAATATTCCACTCTCCGTCACTGATTGTCTTAGAAGATCTGGATTTCTTGGTGGGAGTACAAGATCAAGAATCTGGACCTTTTCATGAATACACACTGCAACTGGTGACTTTACTACAAGGGTTACTGGATCAGTTGGCAGAGGTTATCTCAGACAATGATCCAGTGTACTGCTCCACCAACCCTGGACACAATAGCCAGGTGGTGGTAGTGGCCACATGTACTGCCAGAACCAATGTTCACCCACTCTTGGTCAATCCTCAAGGCTGTCACTACTTTCCATTTACTTTCCCCATCCCACCTCTGGATTCAGATGGTCGCCTATCAGCTCTAAAATCAATGTTACAGTCTCAAATAGGAGGTTACAAGGAATTTCACAAGCCACCACTACAGACTGCACTACATGGTAACAAAGAGAATGGAAAAGAGGAGCTCCAGTTGCCTCAGATACAAATTGATGGTCGGGCTGTGTCACAACGCATGGAGAACTTTGTTTTACCTGACCTGAGCCATGTAGCACTCAGAACTCTCCTACATGCCAAGAGACAGTGGCAGGAGAAGGAATCAATCCCAGGACATGATAAATGGAAACTCAAGATCACTTCCTCTGTGGCATCAGCTGATACTGTGATGGACAAAGGATGTGTGTTGTCCTCAGGATGTTCCAAGACAGGAGCAACCATTACCACGCAGGATGTGGAGGCGGCATTGGAGGGATACACACCCCTGGCACTCAGAGGTGTGTAATTGTTACAGTAATTTATAGTCACATTTGAAGGATCCATAGTAGATAATATTGACATATGGGTATGAAGAGGAAAAAGAAGGATAACAAGTCATTAAAATATAATAATGATAATGTTAAGATTAAAGATGAGTGCACCCAAGTCCTAACCTATTATAGTCATACCTGAGCTAATTTTTTTCTTAAGAATTAAAACAATCTCTCAAGTAGAAAATAACATTAAGAATAATTATACTCTGAGTTACAAAGCAATTATATTATTAGAGTACCGTTTGGTAAGTTGGATGATTGAGACCAGCTTAGCCTTGTCCCAGACTCAACAGGGTAGTAACATACAGTATACTTGTCCTGAACAGGTGTAACATTATCTGAGGACTCCAAGAATACTCTTCTTGAGGTGGGCGGACTGAAGGAGGCTCAGCGCACCCTGGAGGAAACCCTGGCGTGGCCTGCCCGCTACCCACAGCTGCTGGGGCAAGTCAAGATGCGCCTGAGGTCTGGAGTGTTGCTGTATGGTCCACCTGGCTCTGGCAAAACTCTCCTGGCTCACACTGTTGCTGCAACTTGTAAACTCAACTTCATTACTGTCAAGGTATGCATATGAAGATATTGGACAGATACTTTTACTTTTATATTCTGTATATATGTGTTCAATTACACTGAATTAACAACAACAAAATGTCTTAGTAGGATAAAACCAGATTTTCTGGAATTCTCTTTCCTCAGGGCCCAGAACTTCTGTCCAAGTACATCGGAGCAAGTGAAGCTGCAGTGAGAGATTCCTTTGAGAGGTGAGGCCAATGTCTCCCAAACACATCACTTTAACCCTCTTCCTCCTTTGCTTGAATTACTGATACTTATGTAACAATCCACAAGAAAGTATGTGGCACATAGTATGAAGAAAAAAGAACTTGATAAACATTTAAACATTTATAAATGCAAATATGCACCGTACATATTTAAAGTTTTATATAGTACAGTACTATTATTAGAAAACACATCCTTTCCAGTGTGATCAACTTTAGTTCAAATTTACATCGCTTCAAATTATATCATCGAGAATTAATTAGTGAGGATAGTAAACTCATCTCACCACATACCATACTTGTCTTAAAGCCAGTGTCTCCTCCCCAGGGCCAGCCAGGCACGACCATGTGTTCTTTTCTTTGATGAGTTTGAATCAGTGGGTGGAGTGAGAGGAAAGGATAGCACGGGTGTAACAGACCGAGTGGTCAACCAGTTGCTGACGCAGTTAGATGGAGCAGAGGAGGTGGCTGGGGTGTGTGTCCTGGCTGCTACCTCACGTCCAGACCTCATAGACCCTGCCCTCCTGCGTCCAGGTGAGTACTGATGGACCCAGGAGTGTAAGAAAATAGGCAGCTGCATTTCCATGAGTAAACATAACCATAATAATATGCATATACAGGTACTGTAGTTTTCCCCAAGAGTATCCCATGAAAATAGTACATATTAAAGAGTGTCTGTAAAGAGATTGCTATCCACATTTCTGCATCCTGGTTCAAACTGAGATACAGTATACAGTACTAGTACTGTGATATAGTTAAGAGGTTATGAAGAAAATTAGATGGCACAATTCTTAGAAGTTTTTTTTTTTTACCATTTTCTCTAATCAGGTCGTTTGGACAAGTGTGTGTTGTGTCCACTACCTTGTGAAAGTGACCGGTGTGAGATCCTCCAAGTGCTGGCCAAAGGGATGCCACTTGGGGAAGTGATTGACTGGATGCAAGTGGCCCAGCTGACTCCCAACTTGTCTGGAGCTGACCTGCAAAGTCTCCTGGCCACTGCACAAGTCATAGTGGCCCAGGAAACACTTGGAGCAGAGTTGTACCAGGGGGTAATATCCAACCAGCAGGACTACAAGGACATTGGGATTGAAGATGTACAAGAAAATGAGGATTGTATTAGTCAAGAAAAAATCAGTCCGCATGACAAAGATCAAAATTTTATTCAGCTTGAAAAGGATCAATGTGGAATCAGTCATTATGATAGTACACTGCACACAGATATCAAGGATACTTTCATCGACTCTCAAGGAGAGTTGGCAGTTGGTCACAGTGAAGATGCAATGATTAAACAGAAAATAAGTATGCAACATTTACACCCTCATAACCAAACCAAATATCCCCATGCACCCACAAGTGATAGTAGTCCGAATGACGTCAGGGATAATAGTAGTGAAAGGAATAGTACCGGTAGTAGTAGAAAAGAAAGAAGTTTGAAGCATGGAAACAGTGTGTCAACTGCCAGTGGTGTTAATAGTGAGAGAACTGGAGCAAAACCAAAGACAAGGAGTGTAGTACAGGAACAGGTAGTTATTGAAAAGGAGAAAAATAAAGTTAAGTACAGCCCTGTTAGAGTTAATGTACTGGACGAAAATGTGACAGTGCTTGATGAAGACAGATGGAGTACTATACAAGAATTACCTGAAGATACAAATGAACAATACATGGAAGATACCATTGTTGATGAATATCAACACTCATCACCACCAGCAATCATTACAAGAAGTAGTACTAGTAATGGGATGCACAAGGAAAACAAAAGCAACACTACATTTCAAGACAGTCCCAACCAGCTTCCAACACAAGAGCCTGATTTCAAAGTATATCGGCGGCACATTGATGCAGCCCTAAAAGAGGTGCGTCCATCTGTGTCTGCAGAAGATAGACTGAGGTACGAGCGACTATATGCCACTTTCAAACAGTCAAGGGAGGGAAGCTTTGGCCAGCCAACTCCAGGAAAAAGAGCTACACTAGCCTGAGTGATGGGCAGAGTTTTAGTCTACATAAAAACAAAAGAATTTTGGAAACTACAAAAGCGTTGTGGCCCCAGATTTTGGCAGCTTCTTGTTTAGACCTATTCATTTGAGTCCATGTATCTGTCCAGCCATTTATTATGTATCTACCCAACCTGTAAATATTATCGAGTTCTCTTATCAATTAATGTGGATTGACACCTTGTTTCTTCATGAAAACTCCCGTTAAGGGCTGGCCAAAGCAGAACAGCATCATCTTTACCTCATTTAGTAATGTTTATTGGAGGCCTGTCTGTCCACTCCAAAGGTGCTATTCACTCCTTGTCTTAAGGAGTACCCCAAGACGGGGACTTGTATAGTAATGTATTGTGTTGTGTTACTTGCAGTTTATGCCATCTAAAATAAATATTCATGACTTACAGTCATGATTCTGACTTATAGGAGTTTGCTGTTATTAATATGATAAGAGTGTACAGTACTCAGCTCTAATTGTTTTTATAATACATATAAAGATATTGAAGTATATCTGCCAAGTAAGTACACAAATGTACAGTACTTTATTATTTATAGTACTGTATAATATATTTTCAATAATAATGCTGTACTAGGTACTAATTTCTTCCCCTCCCCTAATAGCCAAAGTCGCGGCCAGTGACGACCAGGTGATCGAACACATCACATCCAACTTCTCTACCCCGACCCCAGTGGTTCATTTGCTCCAAGCATTAGAAAAAGTGAAGTATTTTAGAGGAGTTGGATGTGGTGTGTTTGATCACCTGGTTGTCACTGGCCGCTACTTTGGCTATTAGGAGGGGGAGAAATTAGTACTTCCGGGTGTGTATTGTTCAATATTAAAGCATCCGGAGAGATAATATAATATACAGTACTGCAATTGGCCTATAGTATGTATATTTATTTTACACAAAATCTTCTGTGCACTGTATACCAAGGATATATTATAGGAGCTTGCATACAGTACAATTATTTACGTTACTGTATATTGTTATCAACTAACTATAATTATATAGTATTACCTAAAATTCTGGAAATTTTTGTGAGTACATTTTTTATCCTAGTGTACTGTAGTTGCAGTCATTATTGCCTGAATATAATTATTTAGAAATGGAGTACAGGTACATTAATTTGCAACCCTGAACTGTTTCTGTACCATATGAAATCACCTGTAACTATCTTTGAATGAAAGAAGGATTTTGTGATTGACACATGTATCCTGACATCATCAGATCTTTAGGTACAGGATAATGTATAGAAACTAATTAGAGGTGCCAGATGTACCCAGGGAGTAATAATGAATACAACTACACATTGATGTCTAAAGTGTCAACACAACTTATCCCTCCATATTTCATAGATTGTTATTTTTCAGTTCCAGAAATAAATATTGGTTGTGAACTCAAGCTATGATATTTTGTCTGTTGAGTAGAATTTTGTCTCTATATGTCTTTGAAACAGCATAAGGTAAGTAATATTGCATGAATTTTTTATTTTGTCATACACATTTCTTCATCCTGTTATGTCACTTACAGTAGGCCTAGTACAGTTTTTGATGAGTAGCTGCTTCGAGACATTAAAGTATAACAGTAGGGCCCATAATAAACAAACTAATGGTTGTTTAGTTATATCATTTGTTTTGGGCCTTACTGTACAGTATTTGTAAATTTAACTCATTTTAATTCTCATGCCCATTATAGTTCATCATATATTTTTATAATACTGTACAGTACAGTACTTTATCATTTGATCATCACATATGTTTCTTGTCAGCTGATTCTAGTCATGTTTTATCCATTTGAATCTTTTATCGGTTTTCTTTAAAGATTCTATCTGAATTGTATCCATAGTGACATGCATAAATATTACCTCCATATGACTTCAGGTGGCCATTGTACTGAACAAGTGTGAGCTTCCCTTGAGCCGGAGTGCAAACGAGGTGTTAAACGTGATGCGTCTGGAAGACCTCAAGCAACATGCTCGGCCTAAACTCCTTACCTTCGAAGTCAGTGCTTTGGCCCCCAAAGGCCTCAGACCTCTCCTCAAGTGGATGCGTGGAATAGAGTAAAAACTGATCAAAGTGAAATTACAGGAAATATAAACCTAGTACAGTATTGTACTAGATCCCTGTACAGATTCGGAGATTAATCCAGGAAGACAGAGATAAAATATGATTAACAAATAAGAGGTTTGTTTGATTGCATGTTTCAACCTCAGTTATACAGAGCAGATAACCCTGTTTGTTGCCAAGTTTACAGACATACATTGCCATATCTCAAGTTTGGTGAACCCAGACCCTTTTGTTTTCTCTAGAATTTTACAGCTCCATG
The DNA here is from genome assembly GCA_034508575.1 of Petrolisthes manimaculis. Classification (NCBI taxonomy): domain Eukaryota; kingdom Metazoa; phylum Arthropoda; class Malacostraca; order Decapoda; family Porcellanidae; genus Petrolisthes; species Petrolisthes manimaculis. Next base: position 34,060 of record JAWZYT010000301.1, read on the forward strand.
TGTTGAATGCCTAAGACACACTCTTGACTTCCACATCAACAACGATGGAAGTCAAGAGACATTCTTATTAAAGGGAGTAAGATTATATAAATTATAAAACTTCTTCATTGTTTATTTTACAAATTTATACTGTACAACACTTAACTAAAATATAATTACACAATTAATAAACTCTTACTTAAATTGTATATCCTTCAAGACAGATTTAAGCTATTCCTTTCAATACCAGTCAGGTGCACCAATTTTATTCAGTCATGCCATGCATTCTAGACTACGCAACCTATCTCGCCTCAATGGATTAGAATTGTATTTCAGTTTTAGTCAGTAAATGATCCAGTTGTGTGTGGCATCTACAGTATTACTCCTACACACACTTAAACACAATTCCACATGGTACTGTTTCTTGAGAATAGGACTTTATTAATTTATCAGTTATTCAGGTAACCAGATTATAATAGTAGTGTTTTGTTGTCACCAAAGGTTAGGTTTATTAACTACAGTACTTGACTGTTAGTGGAGTGCTAATCTGATTTCCAGAGTCCTTAGTTAAGTTTGGGAGCCAAGTATGGGCAGTGATATTGAATGTTTGGACAATGATAATGGCTTCTAAAGATCCACATAAAATGGTGGCTTGATGCTGAAATGGGAGGGGCTTAAATATTCCTCTTTCTCGGATCCCTGCAGACGGTGAGCTTGCTAGTAGTTGTGTGGCTTGAATGGATTGTTGGGGTCAAAGAGTTTGGGATCTTTTAAAAACTCCACACTCTTCAGCATCACAGCCATGAAACCTGATGAGTAAGTAAAGGTTAGACTTGTTATTTTGGTATTTTTATACATACAGTACTTCCTGGTACTGTACATACATTGTACTTTATTATAATATGCAGGATATATGGTTCTGAACCATATGAATAAATTCTATGTGCAATATTGTAATACAGTAGATAGTAAAGAGCACCGTCTTAAACAATGATTGGAGGCCATTCTACCCCGGGAGAACAACAATGATAACTATAACGTTAACTCCCTTGAAAGTCCAATTAATGTTTAACATGTGGCAATCACAGTGTCAAAAGACAGCAATTTTTGGCTAGAACAACTCACCAGCATTTTGACTTTTTTTTATGGCATTTTCAAGTCGCTCCTGCTGCTTCTTACAGAGGCGGGTGATGTTGCGTCCATACACCCTGCCAGTGAAGGGCGATATAAACTGTGATAAGAGCCGTACATTCTTGTAATCTACTGGCACCTGGTATTTACACAAGAGGCACTGTACTGGGTCTTGCTCATATGGGTTCTTCATTGCCACAGGCTGAGGAGAGAATAAGTAAGGTTATACAGTGCAGGAAAATTACTATTGTCCATCCTCTTTCATTCTCTGCTCTATCCTGACATTGTTTATGAAGTTCAACTGCATAGGAGGCTTTACTTTGGCTAGTTCATGGATATATTTGTACCTGCAAATATTTGTGTCTAGTTGACTAGGCTCAGACAATGGGCCAGATCAGCTAGTTAAAAAATATAACTATTTTTCTCATCTAAACACACCACTTTTATTATGTGAGATTATGGAGTTGTAATGATGTAAACTGACCATATCACTAAGTGACGCCTCTTGTAACAAATTCTCCACCTGGGCCAGATCCCATCCTTCTACTTTCTGTTCTGATTTAGTTGCGTCTGTTGGTGGTGGACTAGTGGTAGTGGTAGTGGTGGTGCCTGCTGAATGACACCCAGCTATACTCACCCCTGTCAATGGCAAATATGGTTAACATCATAAATGGATATAATGTCATATATAGTATAATTGCACAAACCATAAATAGATAGCAGGTCAAACACTATAACATCACATTAGACATCATAGATATGGTTAACCTTACATGAACATCATAAATATATAATTATAACGTACTTTCTAAGGTAAATTTTTACAAGCTACCACACACTGGTAATAGTAAAATTTTCGAAATGGAGTAGTGGCAACTTGTAAAAATATTCCTAATAGTTTACACTGGAAGTTTACCCAGGTTAGGTCCGGTAGTATGCCCAGGTTAGGTCCCGGTAGTCTGCTGTGGTCTAGATCAGGTCAGACTATTTTCCAAATTATGTTTGTAAACTGGGCATAACTCGAAAACGGGGCATTTCCGAGAGAAACACCATAAATGAAGTGTCTTAGAATGGTCCAAAATAGTGGATAATGATACTAAAATATACAATATAGTGAACACAGGTTTTCTGTAAATTTACCTGTAGAATGTTACAAATTAGTGGGTATATATGGTAAGAATAACGTAATATAAAACGGCAATAGAATAGATAATTACCCCGGTGTGGACTTATTTCATGACATAACATTACATTTATTACCTAATGACATACTCACGCATCACAACACATTGACCTCCAGTTACATGTTGTCTCACACGGATATTTTTCACCTGGGAGAAAATTCGTCTGGTTATTAGTGTTGAAGCCATCATGCCTGGATAAATAAAGTGTTATAAATAATAGTGTTACCAGTCCAGTAGTAACTCTGCTTGACAAAATGTCCCCAACTTCAACATCAGAATTTTCGTCTGGTAGAAATTTCCCCATTTATTCCTGAACAATCCTTACATGATTAGTAGTAGTAGTAATAGTGGTAGTAGGAATAGTAGTAGTAGTAGTAGTAGTAATAGTAGTAGTAGTAGTAGTAGTAGTAGTAGTAGTAGTAGTAGTAATAATAGTGGTAGTTGTAGGAATAGTTTAATGATGATTTTCACATTGGTACCTTTAATTCTCCATGTCTAGGAAAAAATCTCCATCCTTGGCAACTCTGTGCTTGGCTGTTGACTTCACCCAACAAGTTTGTCGGTTTCGGACACAGCCACGAATTGTTTATTTACATGATTTAATCAATATTTTTAATACAGGTATGTCGAATATACGTATGATCATTTATTATCTATAATTTTAATGCAACAATTAGATATATCTGGTACATGAATAAGTCTTATATTTCTAAAAGAAAAACATTAATAATACCTATCATATTATAATAATCATGGTTTTTAATAACATTTATCTGAGATCAGCTGTTACTTGTATTTTGCATCTTACTTTCCTGAATTATATAAAAATGTTTAATAACGTGTATAATATAAATGAGTAAAATATTTGTGTATAAGATCTCAACTTGACTATAGACTATTACCAAAACAATGCTCAGTAGTGATGGGATTTACGGCTCCCATGAGTGAGCCGGCTCTTATGGCTCTTTTCAGATTAGAGAGCCGGCTCTTAAATGGCTCTTTCGGCTCCCAAACGGCTCTCTACATAGAAATGCAGTGATTATAAAATATGGCGATTATTACAGTGTATACCAATAGGCTATATCACATTTCATGAGTAAAGGCTAATTACCTAATGTACATAACTCATTATATTCCTGTTCAAAAACTGAAACTCAAACAAGAAACTAAGTTTTTATTTATGAAGTAAAATAGAAAAGAAAATGGACAGTAGCTTCTCATCCCAAAGGGAAACTGAAGTGTTTTTATTTTTAGCAATGAATGCTCTACCCCTTAGAATACATAAAAAACAATGGAATAAAATATGAGTCCTCACTGTGTAGGAAAAATAGCCTGATACACGTACATTTATTTCAAATTTTCAAAATTCACAGAGAGCCAAAAGAGCCATTTGGCTCTTAAGCGAGAGCCGGCTCTTATCGTTCACTGCAAAGAGCCGGCTCTTTGAACCGGATCGTTCACGAACGACCCATCACTAATGCTCAGTTGCCACCTGCATAACCTGCATTGTTATCAGTACATTATCTTTTAGCAATCCGATCGTTACCTGACCACTCCGACATTCAACTAGTATACCAAACTGTTAAAAATAAATATCATAACTATAAACTGAATTGCATTAACTCTAAACATGCTTTCAGATTCAGAAAAACGCACCCTTAGAACTGAATTGTAGCAGAGGATATATGCCCTTGGGGTTCAGTTAACTCTGGGTGGTAGTAGCGTTTCTGTGGTTTTGAAGACGACTGAGTGAGGTTATAGTTAATGTCTTCAGTCTCTTCACCCTGCCTCCTCCTCCTCCTCCTTTACACACACACACACACAGGCAGTTGAATGCTGAGGATGGAACTGTCACCGGTCTAGAGTGGAATTATGGTGAGGAAAAGGGAAAACTGGTTATATAAAGTGTGTACTACTACTACGTATAGTACCTCAATTATTTGTGTGTATGTTTGTTTGTATATACTTCTATGTACAGTACCTCAATTATTAATGTGTATATATAAGTTAGACTATGTACTGTACCTCATTAGTGTGTGTGTGAACTACGTACAGTACCTTATTTATTATGATTACTGTTGTTTCCTCATTACCTGTTATTTTATCATAATTATGCTCTCCTGTTTCTAGAAAAGTTTGAGTTGGGTTATATTACTAGTTACTTGAATGTATGTAATGTTACACTGCATTGGTATTTCTGAACAAGTCCTTCATATTATTTTCTTGTTTGCCCTGATCTAACTTATGGTAAGAAAGGGTCTGTTTATTGATTTGCCTATCTTCTCTTGAATTCCTCATCATATGGGTAAGAATCATTTTTGGCAGCTGTCTTGTACCATACTAGACACATATTGGTAATACACCTGTTATTCATACAGAACAGCGAGTGTCAATCATGTGACGTGGCTTCCAGATGAATAGGCTCGCACACTTATATTATATGATTTTGATATAAACAAAAAATGAATAAATTAGTAGCTATAACCTATTTCAAAAATGAATGTTCTGCTGTATCATTTGATAAGGTGGAGGGGGATTTTTAAACTTTCAGATCCATTTTACATTAAGAGAGTGAATTATTAGGGATTTTTTAAAGACATTTTCCACAGGCAATAGTGTAAATGATGTCAGGTATTTATGGATGTACAGATGCTGGAGAGTGTACAGCAGAAGGAGCCACCCTCGGAATTTGTGGACGTGGCAGAAAGAAACCGCAAGAACCAGACGCATGGCTTGAGGAGATTGAGGTAACCATACTCTGTGCAACACTGTTTGTTAATGACACCAGTATATATGCATTAAATCAGGATGAAACAATTTATCGATACTTGTCAACTTATTTTTCAAGTAAGCTAAACCATCTAAAGTAAGAAAATTTTGTAGTTACTGTACAGTACTTTATTTTCTTATTGTATAACAAGCACTGGGCTTCGCCCACCACGTATAATGTATATGACTGGTTATAATTTTATAGATCTTTTTTTATGATATATTTGTCATTTTCATATACTAGATCTCATGAATCCAAAGAAACAAAATATGATGTTATTTCAGAATCACTAGATTGGTTGCTAACTATTTTAGAATCTTATATTCTGTACTCTTATTGTCAAAAACAGCCATGAAGATGAGTTGGCAGCTGCCCGTGAGGCCTGGGCATCAGTGCAATGTGTTGAGCCCATCTTGCCTTCCCCTCTTCGTTCCCCACTCAAGGAGGAGCTGTGTTACCGTTCCCCTCTCAAGGATGACCCATGCCTCAGTCCAAAGAAGCACCTTAACAATAGCTCCTCCTCCTCTCCAGCCAAGTCTCCCTCTATCAAACAGCCTCCTCAGCCCAAAACCCACCTGCCCTCCCTGTCTGCCCCACCAGGTGTACGGATCACTCCACACACTGACTTTGATGAAGTGTGGGATTTCTTCACTCGCCAGGACATGAGTGATGCCATGGTTAGTCAAGCATATGTATTTCCTTTTGTTCACCATTTTCTGTCTTTTGTGGTGTTCACTGCATTAATGTGTCTCTTGACTACTACAGTATACCTACAAGATGTTGATTCCTACCTCACGTTATGTAGAGATAAAATATATTCATATAGAGAGAGATTTTTAGAGGGAGTCCATACAGAATATGAATTAAAGTGAAGTGAATGTTTAATCAGTGTAAAATCCAGGTAAGCAGAAGAAATGCTTATAATCACATTGTAAACTTATAGCTTCCTTGCAAACAGGTTCAGGGGTTATTGCCATGACAATGTTCATCATCTTGTTACTCACATACTCAAAGATCGTTATTGGTTGAGCTTGATGGATTCATTTCCTTATTCCTTGCAGACTTTGATCAAGCCAACAGTGGAGCCTCGTGGTCTAAATGGACTCTTCCGTTCCATCTTTGGCCCCAAGAAGCTGAAAGCTGAGCTGGTGCCAGAGAGAAACTTACTTTTCTGCATTGCACAGTGTAAGATAGTTACTGTTATGTTTTGTTTTGATTATATATATATTTATATATATATTTATATATATCTTTTTTTGATCTATTCTGACTCACTAGACCTGCAGGATGGAGGTACAGCTCTGACATTGTGAGGATGCTCCAGTACAGTTTAGATAATTTTTATGTTGGCATGGTTTCAAGGAAATATTAGGCTCTTATGCCATTATAATCACAAGGCCTTCCAGGGTAATGGTGTCAATGTGTGTGTTGCAGGTCAGTTTGACAACAATGAGCCACTACACCTACAGATGCTACAGACAGTATACAAGGTGCTCACCGCCACTGCCATTGACTGTCCTCGCTACGGCTCTCATTGGGACCTCATCGGATTCCAGGTTAAAATATTAATGGCAAAAACTTTATTTTTTGAGTTACTATTACTTTGTATTCACTCTTGTATCTTTGACTGTTATTTGAACACTAGGAGATCTTGTGCTTTAAAACCATTTATCATATGAAGAATAAAGAGCAAGAGAATACTCGACTGCCATTCAGGAATATCATATGAACTTTTTCCTTGCCTTAATTAATTCAATACATAGGAGGACTGCATTTGGATCTGCCTAGAATATGCTGTAGCACTCCCTGAATATTGAACCTCTGTTATTAAATATTTGTAAAATATTTTTTGTTTATTTATGTTAAAGTTTATAATTTTGCATTTTCCTTTCCTATAGGGCACAGACCCAGCAACAGACCTGCGAGGAGCTGGTTTATTGGGTTTGGTTCAAGCCCTTTACCTCTTGACCCATGACCCCCTCCTTCCCTTGGCTCGAGAGGTGTACCAACTGAGCCACCATCCAACATGTCAGTTTCCCCTCATGGTTCTCTCTATCAATGTCACAGGCATCTCCCTCCAGGCTCTCCGAGAAGGTCACCTCAACAAGTAAGACAGTGGAGCTGATAATATGTCATTCAGACAATATCTGTTACATAATTTGGGACTATAGTGTTCTTCAGTTATTCAGTAATTCTGGAGCCGTGATTCATTGCTATGTTCTGCAGGCAAAGGATCACTAAGGGTTCCACTCCTCTGCTCATAATTAATATTTAAGCAAGGAATGATTGCTATATGTTTCTATGGCTTACTAAATTATGTTACTTGTCACTGATATTGGCAGAGAGTGTAACAGCAGAGGGAATGTTCGTCACGTCCTCAACCAATTCTTCACTGCCACCCTCTTCCATATCTTCTGGATTTGGAAAACTGAGTGTAAGACTATCAAAGACTCAGGTTTCATTATTAAAGGTCAGTGCATGTAGTTTAGTATTCATTTGTGATGTAAGGCCTCTGCTGCCTGAAACGAACATGATTTTTCTTTTTATTCTTTTTGTGCATGTATAGCATCCTGACTGAGATATGGCTATAATATTTATCTGATGTACCATTCAGTAAGCAAAGGGTCACTTAATTAAATCCACTTGTACAAAGAAATATATCTTGATCAAGTGGACACAATTTCATAATGTATTGAGGATGTCCCTAGATGTATAAGGTTGGAAAGTCCATAATATTATTTGCAGACAGTAATTACTTGACTTACCTTCAATTTTATTTCTGTACAAGGGGTGTTATATATTGCACCACAGCTTCTTGTTATTATCCCAGTATGTTTATGAACAGTATGACATATATAATTTTCACTTTCATATCTCCCATGTACTGTATATGAGCTGAGAATGTACTTGTTGCAGATGCCGAGGCTTACTGCAAGCGCAACGTGAAGACAGTGCTACAGAAGCTGCAAACTCACTTACGCAAGTATTCTCCTCATGATGAAGACCAGTTTATGGATGGGGAAATGCTGTGACCCTCTCCCCTTCTCCTCCCCCTCCCCCTGCTCCCCCACCTCTGTTATATACTCCCTAGATGTATTTAAGATGGATCTCATATTCAAGTAGTTTACTTCAAGATATTTGATATGTCAGAGCAAATGCTAGGAATACATGGCAGTAATTAATTATTTCATCAAGACTTATTCTGCTCATGCCAAACATTATTGAGAGGGTTTGGTAAATTTAAAGCCAGGGATTCCTTCAAACTATTCCAAGAAATACTATATCAGTGTGTTGTAGGGGGTATGTTTTATGGTCGAGTTCATTGAAAATGTCTTACTTTTTTAAAATGTTGTGATCTCTGATCTATATTTTATAGTTCAGTACTTAGATAATTGATAGAAGCAGGCCTTTGTTCTGCAGTGGGTTAGGAAAAGAGGAATTATTAATTGGAAAAGTGCTCAAATATATTGAATACCAGTATACCATATAGACATTTTACTTAAAATGTTTAAACTGTTTGTATTCCTTAGAATTTGTTCTGCCAGTCAATGATCATGTGCATCACTGTGATTCATGTTGCTTTTAGGGGTTTCAATTTCTCTACTGTACTTGGAGGCAGATGTAAGTTGTTATATAGAAGCTGGTGCATTGTACCTACATAGAAACAGGTATAATATGTTTATTGAACACTGGGTATTAATTATATAAAGGGGGGTCCCAGATTAAAGCTTCACCCTGAAAAAAGGCAGCATGATGTATTGAGTGCTCTTTATGTGTGCTGTGGTAAGTCACCTGTGATGTAGTTGGTGTCTTGGATGTTGCTGATTATTTTAAACTATACTGCAAAACATCACCCGTTATGTGTGAATCTGTTTCATGGTGGTGTTGCTAAATTTGTAGCCTCCAGTTGCCGACAACATCACACTTCTCTTAAGTGTAGATAGGTATATGTATGGTAAGTGCTCTAGTTCAGTTACTGATGTGTAAAATTGATCTCTTTGATTAGGATGGATGATAATTTGAGAAAGTAACTTTGGTTATTTGTTATTGAAAATTACAGGCACAGGTGATATTTGCTGGTACTCTTGATTTATTCATGATTTTGTCATACTGTAAGTATCCTTTACTTACTGTGTTAACACATAACCCCACCCTTCCTGTAGCTGGTGAAATGTGTGGACTGTGACCACAGCCTTCCTCTACATATTTCTTTCCTTTCACTTCCTCCTACCCTCTCAATTTTCTTGTACAGTTACACTCACAATATCAGTGCAGTACTGTACATTTGGGTGTCCACCAGGATTTCTTTAAGGAACAGTGTTGAATCAAGTAAACTCAGACTTGGAGATTTGAGGTCTCTTTAGATGATCATTATGTAAGTACAGTACGTTGTCCAAGTACTGTATTGACATGAAGCTTTTAAAATGACACTTCCACTTTTAATTTAGAACACTCGGTCACTGATTATATTGCTGTCTGATGAAATTTAGCATTCATACATCTAATTGTGCTGTTATTAAATCATGATTCAACTGTTCTAATGCCTTGCTCTCTTCTACAAACTCCCAAACAATGGGAGTTGTCTCCAGATAACTTTCACATAACAGATTGATGTTGATGCCTCAACCCCATTTCCAATTTAAAGGGGCTATGTTTATATTAGTGAATCAGATTATATATACTCTATGTTTGCTACCGGTACCATATTACCTTTACACAGAAGTTGATATATCCTTCATTTCATTGTTGCAATGTACGAAGAGTTTTAAAATCAGTGTAATTCTACAGAAACATGTATTTAAGCATTTTTATGTGGTAATACTTAATACCTTATAGATATTGCCATCAGTGTTAAAGAAGTTGTGAACTATTTGTGAAAATTATTGTTGGTTGTTGATAGTTGTGAAAATTACTAAGCCACCTTTCAGTTGTGGAACATAACGGTGATAAGCTTACTAGTTATATATGTATGTGTGTGTGATTGTCTGTCTGTCTGTCTGTCTGTTAACAAACTTGTGCAATACTGTACCTAGAACTATAATCCTAACACTCGCCACCTATTTAGATACTCCATTTTGTAACAAATATCCACCTCTTTGTACACACCTTTCCCACTTACCAAAAGCCAGTGTGTAGGAGGATTTTATGACTAGCCTTCCTTAATTTAATATGAGCCTAATACTGAAACAAACCACTGTATAAAAGACAATCTGATGAGGCATTATCTAAGACATAACCCCAACAATGCTCAATTTCTTACGCTTCATCTAATTAGCATTAAATGATGATACTGGCTGTCAAAAGACCTTCATAGTCTCTGATGAATTTAAGGAAGTACCAAGTAAAATATATTTGATACTTAAAATATTATTACCTTGTGCATCATGAAAATGTTTGAGGTTTGTGAGAAGAGTTTTGGAACTTCTGTCATGTTCTCTCAAATATTTTCTTATGCAAACCAACAGATTATTATCATAAAATTGAGTTCCAGGCACTAACTATAAGGCCACTGAATATCATGATGAAGCCGATGTCCAGTGTCGGAACAGAAAAAGAAAAGAAAAGGTATAGCCGTGATCTATAATTTTTTTCCCTACCTAGGTGAGTGGAAAATAAATGAGTCTTCACTGGATGGTGGACAATTTTTGCTCATTAATATTATGCAAACTTGCATCCATGTGTATATGTTATGACCATCACAGGTGATATTGTTCAGCGGATGGTACCACAGTTTTTTTTTTTTTTTTTTTTCATAAGACATATAAGTACAAGTAGACACGGTATAAGAGATGCTGGGTTAAACCACTAGGACATTTCACCAGTTATTACCACTCATTTAAGTTAATGGTGTTTGCTGGTACAATTTATTTTTTCTTACCTCCCTCAATTAATCTATTTCTCCTCTGTTCCTTTTTTTTTTCACATTCCTCACTTACTCTTGCATTCCTTGTATTTTGTTTTCTATCTCTTCCTCCTGTCTTTTTACCTCATAGTTTTTTTTTTTTCTTCCTCACATAACATTACAAATTCGTACAATCCTACCTTTAGTTACGGCAGCTTCCTAATACTCACTCCCATTTGTTAATTATATATGTGTATGTGTTGTTCTGCTTTTGTTTTTCTTATTATTATATGTATAATTAGTGTTCTTTATAATTATGTACTTGGTATTCATGTTTAACTTGACTTTAATATTTGCAAGTAGCAATCGTAGGTCTGGTGCTGTGCATGTAGTACTCTTATGCATGGGTATGTTAAAGTTGTTGTGGATTTAAGCAATTGAAGCACTCACCCTCACTATTTTATAAGAACACATAACATTTGTGGAGTCAAAATGAATTGTGAAGATAAAGGGCACTAAATTTTATACCGTGGCCTTGCATGTTGGCTGCTTATGACAACAATGTCAGAATTAATATCTTAGGAAGGGCACATATAGGGTTTGCAATATACTGTATATTTTCTGTTATTTTTTCCCTGCTAACAGAGAAGGAAGTACTGTGGATGCCTGCACATCATGTTACCAGATAAAAGATACAGAACACCATGATAATTTTTGTGGAAAACTAAATAATGGCCTGATTTCTGCCATCATGATTTATATTTAATACATTTTTTTCCCATTTATGAATATAACAAAGTACAGTGCTTTACAATTAAATAATTTTACTCATTGTTAATTACATTAATAGTGCCGGTATAAGATGTACAGTACTATATTTAAGTATTTTTGTACTTAATTTTGTGATCTCTGAAATTATAATTACCAGTACCTTACTATAAGTACAGTACACTTGTAGGTGTTACAGTTAGTGTTGTCAGTGTTCTCTCCCAATATTACATCCCTCCACCTACTGTATGTCTCACCTTTCCTGTTCATGCCTCCTTTGGCTTAGCACTCTTGACTGTTTTCACTATTTGTTTTTGTATCCCCTGTACAGTATTCCATTCTCCTGTCCATGCTGTCAGTTGTTTTCCTTTTCTTATACTGTATAGGGATGTGCATTCTTCAGAACTTTTCCCTTGCCTGAAAGTTGTATGCAGTATAGGGAATAAATTTCATGACATAGTTTGGAGGAAGTGATAATATCCATTTTGTAGACAACTTCATAGTTCCTTAATTGGGAAGAGTGTTTTCACAAACCTACCTGTGACACATGAAGGTGTATATAGGAACTGTACTGTAGTGTATATGTCGCGCCCTAATTCTCAAGTATGCAATTATGGTTGCAATACTGTAGTGGTTTATAAGTTAGAAATAGTGTGAGATTTTTTAAGAAAGTACATATTGGTACCAATGATTTATAATGATTAAAAAATAATAGCAATTCTCAAAGCTTTAGGGGGACTTGTGATGTTGGCAAATATGAGGTTATTGTCTGGAGGAACTGGGATTCTCAAATTTGTTTGTTATATCACAGGCCCCTGAAGTTAATAGATTTGAGAAACTTTGAGCCTGGGTTGTCTCTCACCCTCTATCTTCTCTCTAATTTTTCATATTTTTCCCTCTCTAGTTTTTCAATCTTGTCTCTCTGGTAGCCAAGCTCAAATTGTCGTTGTTCCAGCAGGCTACCCTTGTCTTCCAAGATTGAATGATATTTCTGTATCTCATTTTCCTGCAGCTCAAGTTCTTTTCTGACCACCTGCACTATCTTCTTTTCTTTTAAACAATTTAGTTACCATTCTGCTGTTTTCTTGTAATGATCCTTATCCTGCTCCAAGATCTGTACTTTAGAATCCAGCTCCTTTTTTTCCTTTTCTATATGATAAACTCTGTTTTTCAAATCAAGAACTTAAAGTTCCAGCACAACACCACTGCCGGTGTTATAGTCATACTCAACATTTGGCTGGCCACTATTATAGCACCATGAGTTTTGGTGTTCATCTCACACACTGTTGAGTCCATGCACTTGGAGGCCTGTACACTCCACAGCTCTTGTCTCAAACTGGCAACCTTGCCATTTGTGACCTTCAGTTCTTCCTCTATTAAACAAAGTCTCTTTTCTGCGGGGACATTGAGCGCTCTCTGTTTCAATTTCAATTCATTTTTCTCTCGCTCCACTTTGATTAAACGTTCACAAAGACTATTCTCTCCTTTGTTTATACTGCTTTCTGAGCTGTTGGTGTTCTGCTTCAAATCATTCCTTTCTTCATGTGCTGATTCTGATGACATGCTGTTATGTACAGATATCTTGGATTGAGAGACAGGGGTTGGTTGCATGGATGGTGTTGGCTGTGTGTTGCGTGCTACAGTTAGTTGTTTATGCAGTTCTTCCATCTCCTTCTGTAATACCTGATAGTCCTGTTCCAAACTGTCATAGTTAGTGTTGAGTAAGGTACGTTCTCTCTCCAGTTTTCCCATTTTCTCCTTCATCCAAATTAACTCTCGTTCAAATGCCTCATTATCAGAAACCACCCCTTGATTCCTTCTCAAGGAATCCAGTACTGCCTCAGTGTCACACAACTTCATCATCAATTTGGCATATTCCAGTTTCAGGCTGTCTCAGTCCTTCTCAAGAGTGTAAATTTTTTTCGTTTTTGCAGAGACAGGGTAATCCTTGCCATAAAGAAGATAAAGAAGTAATATAAATAACTATAAATTGTGCACTGTACGAAGTAAATAGAAGTACTGTACAGTAGTTATTAAAAGTTTTGCCATTATCCATCATTTGCCTCCAAGGTTTGGATTAATTTATTGCTTTTTTTACTCATTTTACTATTATTGAAATTGGTGAATTATAAGCTTTGATTATGTTGAATTGGTTGTGCTACAGTACATGCTTGATGGAATACTAGCAGTCTCCAAAGTTTCAGTACTTATGTGCTTTAGGTAGTAGTAGTTGTAGGCTACCATGATAAGTAGATGTTGTGATAGAGGTAGTCATAGAAAAAGTAATAAAGTAGTAGGAATATGGTAGTAGTAGTAGTAGGGGTTGCATGTATAGTCATTGCTCTATTTTTGCTCTCACCAAGCACTTCATTTAGTAGTACTGTAGATGGAACTTTTCTCACGTGTCTGAGTAGAGTGTACTGTACTTCCTGATCTTATGTTTCCCATACCAAAGTTTTGCTGTAGATGAACACTACAAGCTTTTCCTGACTGGCTCTGTGTATTTTGAGCGTACTTAGTACAATGTGGTCTTTTTGACTTATTCTTGTTTTAGGTGTTTGTAGTTTCTAAGCCTGTGAGTACATAATGGGGTATTAATTCACTCGTGCACAGATGGCCATTTATGCTTCATTATTAGTGTTCCTTAATATAGGGGAAGATAAACTTTTGGATATTAGAATGCCTTGATTTCTCCACAGTATGACAGAAAACAGGACCAGATTAACATAAATAATCACTGACCTCCAAAATAATCAAACGCATCAGAGGCCTGAGAAACCATTGGGCAAAACACGGAATAAAGTAAATGCCAGCCGAATGTGCACGAGAGGATTTGATGTAAATATAAAAGACATAATTTTGTGTTGGGGCCCAATAAGGTGATTATATTTCTATGTGCAATTGTGTTCACTGTAGACAAATTGTGTTGGTCAGAAAAGAGTGTTATAATTTGTCTTCCGTGTCTTTCTGTAGTTTGTGTAATTTGATATTTTTATTTTATTCGTAGAGTGAAGATTTTTTTTTTCTCATATGCAACAGCTTGTTATTGCAGAAGGGTATTTAAGAGGTACTTTACTGTACTGTATTAGGCTGTCAGTGATTTGGAAGGCACTAATTCATCCAAATTGAGACTCGGAAAAGATTCACTCAATTGGTGCTTCATTTTATATTTTAATGTTATTTTTATTTTTTCAATAGTGGGAGGGGGGGGGGATTGGTTGTCACTAATTCCCTTAGAAAAGAAAGGAAAGCAAAGTTAAAAGTCATTAAGTGTTCCATCTCCTTTCAGGAGTTTGAAAGCTGTTTATAGTCATAATATTAAGAGGGTAAGATGTTTACAATTTGGAAGCTACTGATTTCTCCAGACAAAGTCAGTTTGGAGGAATTGTAAGCCCTTAATTTGTCATTATCTTACCTTCATAATTAACTTCTTTTTATAGGTAATTTTTTATCCTGAAATTTATAGAGGGAAAATAATATGTTCAGTATCGTTATTTACTTCACTACATTAATTTCTTTCTGTATGTATATACAGTACTATATTGGGAAGTAATTAGAGAACTCGGTGAACAAAGGTACAGGTTGACTCCACTCAAATGAGGACCACTCATTATTATCACCATAAATGTGTACACCCTTTACACACACTGTGACTCATACAAATTGTGACCTTGGCATGTATATGTAGCTCTTAACTCTTTGTGTTTTAGGGTTCACATTCTGGTGATGTTGAACGACACTTCAAAGAAGGTAGCCAATCTTACATTTGTTAACATCCTAAGGGTTTCTTTGCTTAATTAGCATGAATATTTCTTTTGTATTTGTTTTGTATACAGCCTGTACTGTTAGGTTTAATTTGCCGTCATATTTGCTTGAATATTGGAAGAAATGACAAAGCTTCTTCATCAATAAGGGTAGTTATATTTAAAGACATCTTCTTTCTTTATTGATTTCCTCAACTTTCAATCTGTGTATTATTTAAACTTCTGGTAAGAGTTATTTGTAATGTTAGCTTACAGTTTCTCTTGCCTTGTAAATCTTGATATATACATAAGTACCTTTCTTGTAAAATTGATATACCTGTTCAAGACAAAGTTTATAATTATTAGGGTTTGATTTGTACAAGATCTCCGTCATTACCAAAAATCAAACGTGAAGTTTATTATGTTTCAGAATTATATGAAGCTGCATTTACATTGGTGTACTGATGTTGAATGTTGCATGTTGTAGGCATGTGAGGAACGGCAAAGTAAGACTTAAGTTTAATATATGCAATCCTCGGACCAAAACATATGTGGATGTTAGAAGGGATTATAGATTTTATCAGTGACAGATATTTAAGCTACAATTGTAAAATAATGTTAACTTACAGCTTGTTATGGATTTTACATGTTTATCATATTCCATAATCATATGTAATGTTGAGTGTTTCAGTGAATATCAGTACATGCTGTACAGTTAAGAAACATTGAATCTGCACACTTAATTAGAACCCAAGCCAGCTTATAGCTACTCCTCAGTCATAAGAATAGTAATAAATTGACAACACTTTACTGTTGGTGCTACAGGTATATATAAAAAATAATAATTGGGTGATGTCAGCAGTCACACTACAGTACTTATCAAGACATTGGTTGAGATGTATGACAAAACTGGATACGTAATCTTTGTACTGTGTGGCATAACTTGATTGCCCACGGATTTGACAGCTATAACAAATATAACGAATATATAATAGAGGCAGTCCTTCAAAGATATGAGGTAATAAGAACCCAATTGTCCTTCAAAATTTTGCAGTTTCTGGTCAAAAGTGACTCCAAGAGTTTCTCAAAAGGCATTGGATGCCAACAAAATATTTACTAGTTTCTGTGTCTTATTGATTTTTATGAAATTAGTATCAGAGGGTCACAACCATTAGTACAGGAATCACTCATCAATTATTATTAAATGTTAATATCATATATATATATATTATTGAGGAGTTGTATCTTGGCTTCCAGATAATGTGTAGATACATTGTGTTTCAGCTGTACCATCTGCTCCACAACCAGCATTTCCACTTATAATCACTAGTAAGATACACAGCCAAATGTATAACCTGTAAAAAACTACTAACTGCTTTCTTATAATTTAGGTAAAATTCAGACAAGTTTACTCTCCTTTCAAAATACCTTCTATTGCCCTGGGATTATAGTTTATAACAATATACTCTACCCACATTGCAGCCTTCCCCTGGCTGTCTCATATCTAACCCTTGATTATCCCTTTTATAAAAGTCCATTGTCCCTCGACTCTGCCAATACTATCACCTTTATGTTATGTTATTGTCAATCATATTTACTCACAACACCAATGGATTCCCTGCACACTGGAATAATTCTCTATGAGAATGTGTGTAATAGTCAGACTGACTGTATGACAATACAGTATAATGATATTATAATGTGATTTAACTATTAATATTGACCTTGGATTCATCAGGTTAAGTATGGTAACTCAAGGACATTTTATTTTAAAACATAAGTGATGAAAATGATTGGTTGGAGTTGTGGTACAGTAAATTAGTAATGTCATTAATTGAAGATTAATCAGAATGTATTACACTGAATAAACTGTTCTTCAACTTTCCACATTTATATTAAAACACAAGCACAATCAGCACAAATTTTTATTTCTAACCTGTATATATATAATAGTATGTAGTGTACAGTAGACCTTTACCTATGAAGATTTTACAAACATGAATAAATTTTGTCGCATTTCTAAACCATTTCGAGTTACTAGTCATAAAATAGAAGACAAATATTACCAAATGTTAATGCAGATGAGACTGAAGCTATATAGAAAGAGGTACTGTATATAAATAATGTACTGTTTATTGCCAGTGAGAAGGAAGAAAACGTGTGGATTATTGAAATACCACTGATAGTCCTTGAAAGAATTTAAAAACAATTCGAGGAGTCATACTCCATACAGAGGCGGTCGAGTCCCTTGGTACAGACCAAGGCTGAGAAACATACTGTCTCTCATCCTTGGTACAGACTACTAGATGCGTGGGCCGTGGGGATGAAATTATCAATGTACAGTATAATGTACAAATTGAAGTACACTAATGTGTTATCTTTTCAAGCGAGGTATTTAGAGAAGGGAAAACGTTAAGCTGTGTATAGTTGCTGAACTCCTTTTGACTTAGTTAACATCTGATAATATAATTTTTGACGAGATACGAATTGACTGTCTTTGTCCAAAATACGCGTGAGTATCATGACTCATGAGTTACATTCTCCCAGTCATGATCATATGATTCGTCCCGGGAATGACACCTTGATTATTTATTTTGAACTAGATCATTGCAAACCCCTCACCAAGTCTCAGTTGAATAAATAGTTAAAACTGATAAGTCATTAATCCTGCTGATGCGGACGGCAGGCACGTTTAGGTAGCCAATGTATAATTATTAATATCCTCTGAGTCAGGGTGCAAATTCTGTTGAACCACAAAACTTGTTGGACCCAGTATATCAGGACTGGTAAATCTGGTGCAACTGATTCCTCTAAACTCGTCTAAGCAACATATCACCATTATTATTATTAGGCTGGTTCTGTTTTCCGACATATTTTAGACTTAGGAGGAATCAACATGCTCCAATGTGCTCAAAGTATACTATATAATTATACTCCCTGGAGAGGAGCAGGTTTTATTGTGCATTGGTAACTATTTTTCCTTCACTTTCACTATGTCCTTGATTCGAAACAACAAACAGGACTGTACTATTCCTCAATCTCCTCTTCCTACTCACACCTGTGTACCCTTCATGATATTCACTCCTCTCTCTCTCTCTCTCTGTTTCATACTTCGGCTACATGTACCGTTCTCTCTCTCTCTCTCTCTCTCTCTCTCTCTCGTAGCCTACGTATACTAATACTTCATGTACTAAACCCACTCACCTTCAAACCCAAACTTAACTTACTACAGTATAGTAGGACCCTAGCTACTCACCCTACTCCAGTATACTGCCTCCACATTTCGACTCTCTCTATATAGCCTACCTATATTATTGTTCTTGGTATTGGACTCTCCTACTACAATATACATGTATTAATTTCACTAAACCTTTACTTTACGAATCTCTAGAGATTCTCGTGCGTCGATCTACTCGTTCATATCAAAGTCTAATACTGTATTTAGACTTTGGTTCATATAGCCTACATTCCGTGCTTCCAGGAACGCAGTCTGTCTGGCTTACTTATATACTTATTACTTGTTGGATTCATTGGTTATCAACCAATGGTATACAGCCAAAGGTCATTAAGACAATGGTTCCATATTATTTTGTCAATCTTTATCAGGTCATAAGTTTTGGCTCATTAAGAAATTTTAGCAATTCTTCTTGTTTTCTTGTCTGTTAATTAAGATGTGATATGTTTATTATTATTTTTATACTTCTCCGGTGCCCCTTATACTTTTCACAATTTATTCGTATAGGTATGGAATAGACTGTTTTTTATAGCTTGCTTTTGCTCAATGTTACACTTAGTACAAAAACAAGTCTAGCAGCCTCTCTCTCTCTCTCTCTCTCTCTCTCTCTCTCTCTCTCTCATGCAGCTGCTATTATGCATCTGGAACTGCTTGAGTTGCCTACTTCTATCACTTGGTCACACACACATACTGCACATGCAAGTACTGTACATGTTGGACAAATATATATATACACACACACATACATACATACACACTTGAAGTAAACTAGTTATTACATAGACTCATAAGTTTGTCTGAGACTTTTTTTTTATTTTTTTTATTTTTTTTTTTGTCTGAGACTTGACCCTTAAATTGTCTTGCTTGGGATTGTTTATATTTATGTCATGGCTTCGGAAATTCATTGTCCGATCAAAACAGAAGTGAGAATCGTTCTTAGGAAAAATTTACTATTAACAGGCTACTTTTTTTTTTTTTTTTTTTACTAAATTATCAAAAACTATCCAAAAGTAAGACAAGTATTCACCTCAATCATGTGTCAATGCTTAGTGCAGTATCATACCTCTCACGCCTTCCAAGAATTCCGCAAATCCACTTTTTTCCAATTCAATGATGCTGTACAAAACATGCAAGAATTCTAAGAAGATAACCTTAAACCGAGGCCGTGGCGAATGTCATAATGAGGCAGGGAGAAGGCAGTGAGGTAAGTATGCTTTCTGGGGTTCGGTAATCTATCTGTTGTCGGAGATTTGGATGAGTACAGCAGCAGATTCCTCCAAACCATTTTAGGACACAGACTATAATAGTACCTCAGTATAGGCCAGTCTAAGCTCTATAATTATATATGTTACCTATATAGTGGGGTAGCCTAGCTAACTATTGCCTGCAAAAAATGTGGGAGGCATTTATTTCAAGTAATTAAGAGTATTGGACTCCTTTTAGATTCAAACCAATAATTTTCCTTTCTTCGTTGTCCCCACTTTCCTTTCTTCGTTGTTCCCACTTTCCTTTCTTCGTTGTACCCACTTTCCTTTCTTCGTTGTCACCACTTTCGTTTCTTCGTTGTCCTCATTTTCCTTTCTTCGTTGTCCCCATTTTCCTTTCTTCGTTGTCCCCACTTTTCTTCCTTTTCCTTCGTGTCGTGTTTACTGTCTCTATACTAACTTAACTGGTCAAAGGACGGAGGAATCCCAAGTCTAACCAGAGGAAGGAGAAAAATAGTGTTTTTATTAACGTGACACAGTTTCAGGCGGCAGGGATTTGCAGTCTATTTATCTGCTAGTGGGGAGGGAAGGGGAGGGAATTCGAGGGTGAAGTGGGGATGTGGGGGGGGGGGGGGCACAGAGGAATAGTGGAATAGGGGATGGAGTGGGGTTGGGGGGGTACAGAGAAGGAGGAGTGGAATAGGGAGTGGAGGGGGGATTGGGGGACACGGTGGAGGAGGAGGAGGAGGGGGTAGGGTGTGTGTGGGGTGGGGTAGGATTCACGATGCAACAGAGGTAGACCACACACACATACACACACCAAGAACACACACACACTCACACTCACTACTCATCTACCTCCTTGGCATCACACACGAGTAAGTATCTCCCCGTCAGCCAGTCACTCGTGTTGGAGTCGCCGTCACAACACACCGCTTGGCTCCGTCCCTCCATATATACATTATAGGGGACCAGTTGTTGTTGTTGTGGTTGTCCCTCCGTCCGTACATTAGGGGGTCAGTTGCAGTTGTGGTTATTGTTGTGGTTGTTGTTTTACATTTTCTTTGTTTAGACAGGCATTACTCTATGTGATAAAACATAAAGAACTGTGTAGCAAAGCACACACACACACACACACACCAGACAACACGTTCAGTGAGTGAGGCTGTCAGACACGGTAGTGAACTTTATTTAACAGTATCACATTCAGTCCGATTTTATTTAACGGGATATTCTTTTGAGGGTAAATATATAGTTGTTGGTTTACTGTTGATTCTCCTCCCAACTACACCACGAAACAGATCCCTCACTCCAGTAAACATTAAAGGAAATAACTTATTGTGAGATATTCGGAGGTTACTGATTCCTACAAACTATATCAGGCAACAGAATGCCTCCGTGTTATATAGACTGTATAGGGATGTGTTGATTTGTAGAGTTACTAGGAGGTCTACGTAGGCTCCAGTTTCCCTACAACTTCATGATTATTTCCTGGCATATATTATTGTTTGAAGGACTCACGGACTTTTCACTTCACCAACATGAGAATCTCCCCTAAATAAGTCCCCTTCCTTTTAATGAATGAATGAATGAGAAACCACAGTCATTCGAGGGGTGTATATCTGTCTGTTTGTCTGTTTGTTTGTTTGTCTTTTATAACGCCAACACACTTCCAACTCGGCACATGTGTTAAGGGTCTCATGATGAAGCGATAGGTGTACAGTATTATGTGTGTGTGTGTGTGTGTGTGCGTGTGTGTGTGTGTCAATGATAATACAAGTGTGGGGAAGTGACAGTGAGGGTTAGGAAAGGAATAGTGAGTGTGGTGTGAGGTTAGTGACAGTGAGCAGGGCGGGATAGTGAGTGTGGAGTGGGGACAGTGAGTGTGAGAGGGGTGTGATTGTGAGTGTCGAGATGGGGACAGTGATAGTGAGAGCTAGGCAAGGGATAGTGAGTGAAGAGTGGGGACAGTGAAAGTGAGAATTAGGCATGTGATAGTGAGTGTGGGGTAGGGACAGTGAAAGTGAGAGGTAAGCAAGAGGATAGTGAGTGTGGAATAAGGAAAGTGATGGTGAAAGGGAAGGGAAAGGCAACACATGTACGTACACCACAAGATAAAAACTGTAACCACGAGTCAATCCGTAGGCAATATAAAGTTATATAGCCACAAGTTGAATGATATTTTCTCAACTCTAGGCTACTTTCTCATCTCCTGCAGACCTATACCAATATGCCTTCTCTTTTTCCTCCCCCCCCCCCTCTCTCTCTCTCTCTCTCTCTCTGTGTGTGTATGTGTGTGTGCAAGTGTTTATCTCTTCCTCCTATCTCTCTCTCTCTCTGTGTGTGTATGTGTGTGTTCAAGTGTTTTTCTCTTCCTCCTATCTCTCTCTCTCTCTCTCTCTCCTCTCTCTCTCTTTCTCTCTCTCTCTCTCTCTCTCTCTCTCTCTCTCTGTGTGTGTGACTGTAACATTGTCACTTTCACCAATATACATTTCCGGTACACAACTATATAGACAAAACTTCCTTGCGTCCTTCCTTATTTCTTTTTCAATAAACTTACTGTACCTTCCCTTTGAGTTACTCACTTTGTATACAAGGAGAGAGAGAGAGAGAGAGAGAGAGAGAGAGAGAGAGAGAGAGAGAGAGAGAGAGAGAGAGAGAGATTGCATTCCTCTTCACATTATTATACATTAATTCTATACAAGAGCAAATACAGTTGTTTTTAGTGTACAGTCACGAACACTAATAAGTTTTGGTTGAATCTTTGATCAGCCCTAATTCACCAATGAAGTAATAATTCCAATGGAGATCTTATTGGGAATTTATTTACTGTATTTACTGTCTCTGGGTATTCGAAGCACACCTGGATACTTATTAGTGCTCGTGACTGTACAATATGTATGTACAGTTGAGGAAGTAGAAAGTGCAACACAAAAATCTGGCTGTATATATATATGTCAACATTTTCACCACTCAACATCTTCACCACTCAAAGTTCAGCCAATCCCGTTCCACCTTACATTGACTTTGGGTTCCCAGTGATTCATACATAAAGATACGAGGGCTGCCTTATACAGTTATACATAGACTTTTGTTGCACTTTCTACTTGTTCAACTGTACATATATATCGATCAGTCACGAGCACTTATACGTATCCCTACAGGTGTGCTTCGAATACCCAGAGACATGCAGTAAATCAATACACAAAAGTATACCAACCAACACTATTTGTATACCCAGAAACAGTAAATCAATACACAAAAGTATACCAACCAACACTATTTATATACCCAGAAACAGTAAATCAATACACAAAAGTATACCAACCAACACTATTTATATACCCAGAAACAGTAAATCAATACACAAAAGTATACCAACCAACACTATTTGTATACCCAGAAACAGTAAATCAATACACAAAAGTATACCAACCAACACTATTTATATACCCAGAAACAGTAAATCAATACACAAAAGTATACCAACCAACACTATTTGTATACCCAGAAACAGTAAATCAATACACAAAAGTATACCAACCAACACTATTTATATACCCAGAAACAGTAAATAAATACACAAAATTATACCAACCACCACTATTTGTATACCTCCTTTCAGACTTCAAAGATGGAACTGACGTGGGTGACGATGGTGCTGCTGGGGCTGGTGGTAATGTTGATCCTCCTGGTGGTGTTACAGCCGGATTCAAGGGGCATGCCACCAGGACCCAAGGGACTCCCACTCGTTGGTAACCTATTCGATCTGTTGTGGGAAGACTCCATCACCTTCTTCTCCAGGTTAGGTTAGGTTTGGTTATTCACGAAATGAGAGGGGTTGCATTATCTGTTGTGTGTGTGTGTGTGTGTGTACTAACTATCATGTGTGTGTATGTGTGTGTGTGTACTGAGTATCATATGTGCGTGTATGTGTGTGTGTGTGTGTGTACTGACTATCATGTGTATGTATGTGTGTGTGTGTGTACTGACTAATACTCGTATATATTTATAGGTTATCACAAATATACTATATATATAACAACCCCGAGTACATCGAAGTATACACCTACTTATTCCATAAACACACACACATATATATATACACACAGACTGTCTAAGGAGTACGGGCCGTTGTATAGTGTCCAGTTGGGCCTTCGTCGGGTGGTGGTCCTCAACTCGTCCCACTGGCTGACACAAGCCTTCGTCAGACAAGGGGACATGTTCAATCACAGACCCAGGGGTACAGTCCTTAGCTTCATCATGAGGGGAAAAGGTGAGTAAATATAATAATAATAATAATAATAATAATAATAATAATAATAATAATAATAATAATAATAATAATAATAATAAATAATAATACTGTAATCTATGTATAGAATCTCCACCACTCGCTGCGTGACAATGGGATATATAATTAACTTCTCATGCAGAATATTAGAGGTTCACGTCAACATCGACAATCTTCTATAATAATGGAAGCTGTTGAAAACCCGCGAATACTCTACAACCGTCCACTTATTATTTGTTTACATGTGCAGGGATCGCCGACGCAGAGGACCGTGTGTGGCGGGAGTCTCGACGCTTCACTCTACACGTGCTGAGGGACTTTGGTATGGGCAAGAGGTCCGTGGAGACTTATGTAAACAGAGAACTTCAAGACTTCCTGGAGGCAGCACAGGTTAACTCACCATTATAGTATACAATATGTCGTTTTGTGGTCAGGTTAGGTTTGGTTATAGGTCAGATTTAGTTAAGTTTGGTTTGGTAAGGTTAGGTTAGGTTATGTTTAATTATGTTAGGTATGATAGGTTAGTTTAGATTAGATGTGGAGGAATATGTACTGTAATATTTAAATGATCCTTAAGAAATAAGTTTAACACCAAAAAGAGGTTTTCCCCTTCATGAATGATGTAATACCTAACCAGCTTACTACTTGTACCTGTCCTAACCTGACCTGACCTGACCTGACTTGACCCGTGTAGGAGAAGGTGGGCAAGCCATACAACGTTCACTACGACCTGGCCACTTCCGTCCTCAACATCGTTTGGCACATGTTCGTCGGTGAGCGCTTCCCTATGGGTGACAAGAACCTCAAATGGATCGTGGACTCCCTAGAGATGTCCCTCACACTGGTGGAACAAGGCGGCTTCCTCAACTACACACCTTTCCTACAGTCAGTGTCTTAATAATATTCTACAGTATATAGTTACTCAAAAAGGGTCCATCTCCCCCTTAAGAAAATAAAAACAAAACATGCCTGTGGTTAATGTATGTTCAACTCAAGTTATGCAGTGTTTATTTACAGATTCATAGGGACCTTCTGTAAACCCAAGACCTTTAATAAGTGTCTATAGTTACTCAGAAAGGGTCATCTCTCCATAAGAAAAACAAAAACATGCTTGGGGTTAATGTATGTTCAACTCAAGTCATGCAGTGTTTATTTACAGATTTATCGGAACCTTCTGTAAACCCAAGGCTGTTAAGGTGGGTCGCAACGTGGCCCACCGCCTCGACTACTTCACTAAACTCATCCAGAAACACAAGGACACCCTGGATGATCCCGACCGAGGGTTTGACTTTATGTACCAGTATCTCCTGCACCAGAGGGAAGAACAGCGACAGGGCAAGACGGATACCATCTTTACCGGTGAGTGAGTGAGTGAGTGAGTGAGTCAGTGAAGGAGTGAGTCAGTCAGTGGTCGACGCTGTAATTAGTGTTTTAGAGTTGAATATGATTGATTTTGTGGTCATAGTGATGGTGTATTATGGGGTAATGTATGTATGTATATGTATTGCTGATATTAACACACACACACACACACACCCTCTCTCTCTCTCTCTCTCTCTCTCTCTCTCTCTCTCTCTCTCTCTCTCTCTCTCTCTCTCTCTCTCTCTCTTCGCTTATCCATCCATCCATCCATCCAACCTACTATTAAAAAAAAAATAATAATAATAATACCATTCATCCCTGACCTCACCTCACCCCACACAGACAACCAGCTCATGTGGCTCGTAAGTGACATGTTTATCGTTGGACTTGACACGACCGTCACCACACTCCGTTGGTGTTATCTCTTCCTTCTTCGGGAACCACAGATCCAGCAGCGCCTCTACCAGGAGATCGAGGCCGTCATTGGCTCGGACCGATTCCCTACGTGAGTTGAATTGCATGATGTTTTGTTTTTATAATGTGTGAGTAATATATCCTTTTATGAGGTGTGATCAAAATCCATCCTTAATTAAAGTTTCGGAATCATGCAAGTGTAAATAACCATGCAGCCAGCCAGCTAGCAAATATGCAGCTAGCATACATGCAGCTAACATACAACTAGTCATCCAGCCATACAGCTAACATACAACTAGTCATCCAGCCAGCTAGCTAACGTACAAACAGAGACTAAGAGACAGCCAGCTAACTTACAAACAGACAGACAGACGAAGAGTAGTAGTGAGTAAGACATTAAATTAGACTTCCCTTTGTGTATGGGTAAGACATGAACTAACTAAAATACTTCCCCTTGTAAATGACCCTCTATATACACTCTATACTCATATCTTACCATCTCTCTCTCTCTCCCTTTTCCTTCCTCCATTTCCTTTCTTTCCCTTTAACCCTATTTAACCGTAATATAACTTCCTTTCCCTTTCTTTCATAATATAAATTTCCTTCTCATGTTCCTTCCATCCCCTCCTCTCCAATCCCTTCCTAACTAACAATCAACATTTCTACCTTCTACAGCTACGAGGACCGTCTGAGGATGCCCTACACAGAGGCCTTTATTACCGAGGTGTTCCGTTTTGGCTCCATCACTCCCCTGGCCCTCCACGGCAACCCAGAGGAGACGCAGCTGGGGGGTTACCGAATACCGAAGAGGTCATGGGTCGTTGGAAACATATGGGGTATTCATTGGGACTCGAAGGTTAGTGGTGGTAGTAATGATGGTGGTTGTGGTGGTAGTGGTGATGATAGTAGTGGTGGTAGTGGTGATGATGGTAGTGGTGGTAGTGGTGATGATGGTATTAGGGGAAGTAGTAAAGGAAGTAGTGGTGGTAGTGGAGGAGGTAGTAGTGGTGGTGATGGTGAGTGTGGTGGTGATAGTGGAGGAGGTAGTAGTGGTGGTGATGGTGAGTGTGGTGGTGATAGTGGGGGAGGTAGTAGGTGTAATGGTGTGGGTAGTGAGTCTGCTAAATAATAATGATAGATTATGAAGGATTTGGTTTTGAGAGAGAGAGAGAGAGAGAGAGAGAGAGAGAGAGAGAGAGAGAGAGAGAGAGAGAGAATATAAAAAAGGGTGGTAGTGGTTAATGAAACTATATAACACGTTTTTGTAATGACTTCAGGTATGGGGTGACCCGGAGAACTTCAGACCCGAGCGTTTCCTGAATGATGAAGGTCAACTCGTACGATCTGAACACGTCCTGGCCTTCTCTGTCGGTGGGTGTGGGTGTGTGTGTGTGTGTGTGTGTGTGTGTGAGAGAGAGAGAGAGAGAGAGAGAGAGTGAGGTTTTATTACTATCAATATGTATGAGAGAGAGAGAGAGAGAGAGAGAGAGAGAGAGAGAGAGAGAGAGAGAGAGAGAGAGAGAGAGAGAGAGAGAGGTTTTATTTCTATCATTACGTGTGTGTGTGTGAGAGTGAGAGGGAGAGAGAGAGAGATAGGTTTTATTACTATCATTATGTGTGTGTGTGAGAGAGTGAGAGAGAGAGATGGGGTATTACTATCATTAAGAGAGAGAGAGATAGGTTTTATTATTATTATTGTATGTGAGAGAGAGAGAGATGGGGTATTACTATCATTGAGAGAGAGTGAGAGAGAGAGAGTTTTATTACTATAAGTATATGTGTGTGTATGTGTGTTTGTGTGAGAGAGGAGGAGTGCTTTATTATTATTATTATTATTATTAAGAGTGTGTTTGTGTGGATATAATTATATTTATTTATCTATCATAGATATTAACCATTATGGTAATCAGTAAACACACACACACACAAAAAAAAAAAAAAACACCTCTATTCTAGCCAAACAAACAAGCACATACACACAAACACAAAACCTCTATTCACATAAACAAATGCACATACACAAACACACACACACACACACAAAACCTCTATACTAGCCAAACAAACACACACACATATACAATCAAAACCTCTATACTACACAAACAAACACACACACACACACACAAAACCTCTTAACAAACCAACCAACCAACAAACAACCTAAGACCCAAATAACCCCCTCCCTCCCCTCCCTCCACCACCACCACCACCACCACCAGGCCGCCGTAACTGTCTGGGGGAATCACTGGCGCGGATCGAGGCCTTCCAATTCCTGACGGCGATGCTGCAGAAGTACGAATTCACCGTACCCCCAGGCCAGGACCCGCCCTCCACCTCCTTCCACTGTGGCGTCACCCTCAACCCCACTGAGTTCAATATGGTGCTTAAGGAAAGGTCGGCTAAGGCTGCATAATAAACCAATAGTGTAATGTACTTCTGATTCTTCCTATAACTTCTGAGAAACAAGCTCCTTCCATGCCTAATACTGTGTACCTGGTGTTTCGTGGCACCATTTGAAGGACTTGTTTATCTCCAATTTTCTGACTGCTCACACGGTTCTTTAAAGGCCGAGATCTGAAGCAAGCTCTTTCTGGACGACATCTCACCCAAACCATCCAGAGGCTATACATATATCAAGATCTAGAATAAATACACATATATACACGTTTCGAACCAGTGGAGGGTGGTTCTGGGTGGGCTGTCGTCCAGAAACCACCTGTGCTCCCCAACGAGAAAGAGTGTACTGATTTTTTTTATTTTTTTTTATTATACTGACTTCTATAAAATTATATTAGAAAACAAAATATATATATTCTCAAATTATTTATGAAGCTTTATTATCTCATGGTGACTGTGGAAGGAGGGAGGTGGAGTGGGACTTGAGAGTGGGGGGGAGGGGGAGTGGAGGAGGAACCCGAGAGAATAAGTGGGGGAGGGGGAGTGGAGGGGCCTGAAAGAAGGGTGTGGGCGAGGGAGGAGGGACGTTAGAGTGGGAGGGAGGAGTGGGGATGGGATTTGATAGTGGGAGGGAGGGAACTTGGGGGGGAGGGGCCTGATAGAATGGTATGGGGGAGGTGGGGGAAGGGGAGGTAGGAAGGGGGTAGTGGCATGAGAGAGGGTGTAGGGGTGGGGGAGAACATAATAACATCACCAACAAAAAATCATTCATGCGTCTTTCTTAGGTGGGGTGTGTGTTTGGCAGTGTGGCCAGTAAAATCGTAACTTTATTATATTCAGATTTTTTAATTGAAAATCCTGCAGGCAGACTTTTTATTCTCAGAAATGTTGCAAGGGTCACGGTGATCTCGGCATCTGGCAATACTGTGTATGTTTTCCTATGGCGGCGGACGGGGTGGTGTGTTTTATTTTGTATTTTTTGAGTAATTAGTGCGTATTACTCAAACTATGAACGAAGTCATAGTCAAAGCCACTTATAGGAGCAGAGTATAGTGTGTGTGGAAGGTGTAATGGCTGTATTTATTGTTGTATAGTGACGGTGTATAATATAGTGTGTATAGTAACGTTAGAGTATAGTGTGTGTGGAAAACTGGAAGGTGTATTGGCTGTGTTTATTGTTGTATAGTATAGAATAGTGTGTTTATAGTATAGAATAGTGTGTGTGTATAGTATAGAATAGTGTGTGTATAGTACAGAATAGTGCGTGTGTATAGTGTAATGGCTGTTGTGTTTATTGTTTAGTGATGGTGTTTCGTAATGGAGGACATACGTATACAAATCATCGAATGGCCTTGGATAAACTTATAACTTATACACATCTGTTGAAGGTAAGGTAAGTAGATCCTCTTTATATTTTGTTTTCAATAATAAGTACAGGTATTATATGTTATCAAGACAATAATATTCATATTTGTTTTGGATGTTTTTTTTTATATGGAAATACAAGTGATTCATATAAACACGAATAAACTTTCGAATATGTCCAAGAATATTTTATCAATTACAGTATAAAATAACATTACAAACAAATGAACGTTATGTGTTGAAGACGCTCTTAATTACTTCTTATATTAGGATAAGTTATACATGACAAGAGCAAAGTATTAAAATATGATAAAGAGAGCAGTACAGGAAATGGATAACCTATCCTAACATAATCTACTCTGACCTAACCTAATCAAACCTAACCTAACCTAACCTACTCTAACCTAACTTAACTAAGCCTTACATAACCTATTCAAATCTAACCTACCATAACTAAACCTAACCTAACCTAACCTAACTTCCTCCTCCTTGCGGTTGATGTTGATGTTTTCATTCAATACCCAGTCGATCGTCATGTTGGTGTTATTCTCTCTTCTCTGGTAAGGCTTGGAAGAGGATTTGCACCAAGCGGTAAAATCGTCCTGTAATGTAACGAAATATGATCATGTTACATAAACAAACGTCCATTTTCTTCGTCCACCATCCTTCATCCTTCATTCCCGGGGCAAAATTATTCAAGGGGATCATTTAAAAGGCGGAGGAAATAGTTTGATCATACGAAGACTTTCATATTATTTTTTTTAGGGGTTCGTAAGTTTAGATAATTCATAATGGTTGAAGTACTTTACAAGTTAAAAGTATATAGGATAGACTAACGTTGCTAAGAAGTGCTGAGACCGATTTGTGCTTGAGAATTTTTAGACCATACTTTCCTGTACTGTACCATTAGAAAATTACTTAATAGCGTACGATTAGTCTTACCTGACAAATGTGATAGAGTGCCCTTGGAGGAGAAGGTGGGGCAGGTGAAGTAACAACAACAGCAGGAGGAGGAGGAGGACCTAACGAAAACCATTTTAATGATGAGGCCGAGTGTTATGACGGCCAGTGCCACTCCCACGGTGATAGGTTCCTGTGCCAACGGTAGTACCACCAATACAACAGTCACTACCAGGTACACCACTGGTACCACTAACCACACCTAGCGTATACAAGCATCATTAATATCGTTTCTACCAATACACCACTAGGACCACTAGGCTAACCACACCAAGTATAATACAAACATAATTAATATTGTTACTACATACTATATCACTGGTACCACTAACCACACCTAGTATAGCCTAATTATACAACAACTATCAATATAGTTACTACCAACATCGTCATTCTTGTTATTATCAGAATTGATTACTCTCATCAATATTATCTCCATTATCATCTTCACTGTTGTCATCATTATTGTCATTATTATCATCATTATTACTCAACACTATATAGGGACATGTTCCTTTGATAATATAATGTCAGCTAAGGTACGGTACCATTGTATAGTCTAGTATAGGGTGTTGATGTTGATACTCCTGTAATTATTAGATTACTCCTAGGTTACTCCCAAACTCCAAAATTACTGTAGCCTATATTATGTCTTTTCAACTCCCCTTCTCTTCTGTTCCCAACTTCCCACCACCCACCTTGAAGGGCCTCCTCCACCCTGGCCTCCTGTACCTAAGTATTAGAAGGCCTAAGGTAACCAAGAGACGTGAGAGGTTTTGGGAGAAGGACACGTAGTTAATGAGGTCGTAGATATCAGTCGTCACCAGTAAGATTAAGGAGAAGCACGTCTGTAAAGTAAGAGGGAGAGGAAGGTATAAGGAAGTTGTGTAGTTTATAAAGAATAATTGTTAAGAAACGGGAGGAGTATTTCTAACGTAAAAGAGTAACTAACAGTTCAATAACATAAGAGTGAAAACATTCCGTATCTTTAACTAACTCATTAGAAAGCAGGTCTGTATCTGAAAAGAGGTAAGTCAGTAACATAGGCAAAGATACAAAGCCTAACCCAGTTTTATAAAGAAAATGCACAAAGCTGCCTTATCACAACATGAAACATAAATTATCCCCCTACACACGTACGACACATAAACACGTGTCAGATTAGTGTAGACAACTAAATATTATTATACACGGACCATAAAGACGATGGCAGGGACGGGTGTACAGTTGATGATACTGATGAGGGCCAGACAGGAGGGCAGGTGGCCATGTCGCGCCGCCGTGAACACAACTCTACTCTGACAAAAGGTCTGGCCGTTGAGTGCCCCGGCAGTTGAGATGGCCACCAGCACGGGTACTGAGAACGCCACCACGCCAAGCACACGATCCCCGAATGTCTGCAGAATGTGGCGAGAAAGGCACGAATATGTTGTGGTACTAATATTAATGATGGTGGTGGTGGTATTAGGTGCATGTAGTATTATTGTGAACGGTGGTGGTGGTGGCGGTATATGACTGAGGTTGGCAGGTTACATAATACAGTACCTTCATGGATGGTTGTGAGATAAGCTTCATTTAGGTTATATTTTTTCAGCACATAAGGATAGGAAAAAAATAATTAATAGCTACTTTAAGATGAAGAAACATCACACGTAACACAACACAACGTACTGTACAAGCAGGCACCAAAATAAAGTATCAGATGTGCACTTGCAATCAGTATACTGTATATGACAGTATTGAATTGTAAGTTGTTTTATCAGAGGACAGAGTGCTCGTAGGAACATAATAAGAGACAACACGGCACATAATAACCCACAACAGCTACGGCGGGTGAGAGTAACACATCCGAGGGTGAGAGGACTGCATAGTAGGCTACGTTCGTTACGAGGTACACCAATGTTATCACCGTCAGGGATACCGTCATCACTATTGGGAAACATCTGTAGAAAGTAGGAAGAGGATGGGGAAGGTGGGTTAGATCAGGATTTGACTAGATTAGATCAGGATTGGGTTAGATCAGGATTGGCTAGATTCATATGTTAGGATTGGTTAGAATTAGGGGAAAACGTTTGCAGAAAGAAGATGGAGGATGAGGATGATGGGAAAGGTGGGTTAGATTAGGATTGGTTAGGGTTAGGGGGAAACGTCTGCAGAGAGAAGGTGGAGGATGAGGATGATGGGAATGGTGGGTTAGATCAGGATGGACTAGATTCATATATTAGGATTGGTTAGAGTCAGAGGAAAACAACTACAGAAATTTCAGTGGAAGGAGGAGGCAAGGTGGGTTAGATTAGGATATGTTAAATTAGGATATATTAAATAAGTTAGAATGGTCTGTCAGGGTTAGGGGAGAACTATTTTTTTTTTTAAGTTGAAGGGGGGCTGATTCTTCCAAACTAAACTAGGCTACCCCAGTCAACTAAACAAATCACCTCAATGTTACTAATAGGGAATAATGTTATGTTTTGAGATAGAGTTTAGAAAATTCAGTTACCCCTCAATAACTTATCGTATAGGACTCATTTGTAGAGATACTAACTTCTCATACACTCATTCACTCACTCAATCACTCACCAATACACTCATGCTATTGCTCACTCACTTAGGCCTACTCATTCACACATCCATACACTCACTCACACACCCATACACTCATTCACACACTCATTCACTCACTCACCAATACACTCATGCTATTGCTCACTCACTTACTCATTCACACACCCATACACTCATTCACACACCCATACACTCATGTTATTACTCACTCACTCAAATATCCTACTAACCTTTCAGGATTTTTGGTCTCTTCCACTACCATATTGAGGTTGTCCCTGAAATGAAATAGAACTCTTAGCTGTATTATTATTATTATTATGTCCACATGTGATTAGTTACTTTGTGGTTAGTTAATTAATGTTCATTCATTAGTGAGACAGAATGTAAGGTAAATACGTTTATATATATATTGACTATGGGTATTTACCGGTACTATTTATATTGCCTCCATAAAATCTTTGTAGACACTCGTAAGAAAACAGTCAAATATGTACGTTACCCATACAATACACTACATTCGTGTTCTGTGGTTCGTGTTAAAAAGAAAATTGGTACAGATATTGCAGGGGGACAATAATAAGGGTCTTTTAGATGTAGGTCGGTATTTATTGAAAGAATTGCCGATTTGGAGCAGTGTTGCCAAATCAGTTTAGGTCCCAGTATTTTGCCCCGGTCATTACCTGTACTTTACCACAGTTATTTCCCGATATCGTAATCTGCCCTGGTTAGGTCCCGATTGTTTGCTGTGGTCTAGGTTAGGTTAGGTAAGGTCAGGCTAATTTGAATTTCAAAATACCCCATTTGAATATGCCCTATCTTGGAATTTGCGGAGGAAATGCCCCGCTGTCCCGCTGCCCCGCCGCTGCCCCCTCTCCCCGCTGCCCCGCCGCCCCGCTGCCCGGCCGCCGCCCCGCTGCCCCGCCGCCCCGCCGCATTATTATTTTTGTTTTTTTTGTTTTGTGTTGATAATCGGAGCCCCGCTGCCCCGCCACCCCGCTGCCCCGCCGCTGCCCCGCTGCCCCTCCGACTCGCTGCCCCGCCGCTGCCCTGCCGCCCCGCTGCCCCGTCTCTGCCCCGCTGCCACGCCGACCCGCTGCCCCGCCGCTGCCCCGCAGCCCCGCCGCTGCCCCGCTGCCCCGCCGCCACGCTGCCCCGCTGCCCCGCCGCATTATTATTTATTGTTATTATTTATTATTTATTATTATTATTAGAACATCATTATTTTTGTTTTGTATTGATAAATCTGGAGCAAATGATTCCTCCAAACTATTCCAAGCAACAAAACACCATTATTTTTGTTTTGTGTTGATAATCGGACCCCCGCTGCCCCGCCGCCCCGCTGCCCCGCCGCCCGGCTGCCCCGTTGCCCCGCTGCCGTACGCGATAACGGTAATTCTTTCAATATTTACCGGGCGGTCTTCTCTCATCCTTATATAAATACAGACACATACATAGATACAACAACCGATGTATGATGCGCAGGCCTAAATATTTTGTTTGTTGTGAAGTGAAGAACCATGAAGAGAAGTTTATTAATTTTCCCCCTTTATATTGTAAGTTTGTGTGTATGTGTGTGTGTATAATTCTCACGGTCGGGAACATAGTAACTCTGTATGGTAGCTTAAATGTGTTTGTGGGAATGTTATCCTCATCTTGCCTCCGACTGTACGGTAAAGTGACCCCGAGAAGAATAAATCAAGAGTGCAACACTTTTCCTATATTGCCTGTTCGTATGTACAGATTATTCAGCTTGCAAACGTGTTGGTCTGGTGAACCTCAAGGCAAAACTTGAATTTTATCGTTGTGGATTAATATTGGAGAAAAAAAAATGGACTGCCTTTTCCCTGTGTGTGTGTGTGTGTGTGTGTGTGTGTGTGTTCGAATTTGAATTTTAATGTTATGGAGCAATCTTGGAGAAACAAAAATGGACTGCCTTTTCCCTGTGTGTGTGTGTGTGTGTGTTGAATATGTTTGTTCGATGATGTTATCCTTCAAGAAGCACTGAGTGACATGACAGTCATATCTTTGCCTTCCATTATACTGTACTGTACACTCGTGATACGTAATCCCTGACCATAGGCATAGACGAAAGGCAGGCACCACACACACACACACACACACACACACACACACACACCCTGCATTCCAACTCAGCCTCTATACTGAGTGTAGGAAATGAACAATACCAGGCGATACGAAGCTTTCTGTTCCTCAGCCTGTGGTCAGAAATGATGTATCACGAGTGTACAGTCGGCAGCATAAGTTCGCTTCATTTCCACCTGTGTATGTATTAGTTATAGTGATATTGTAATATAATTTTAATGCAGAGATGACTGATATAGTTCTCGTATGGTAAATTACGTATGTTGTTGGAATAAAAACTATGTTAACTACATGAGTTGAACGCAAATTTATGCTGCCGGCTGTACATAACGTCACGATGAGAAAGCACAACATGTAGGAATTAACAAACAAAAAACATCCAGGAATTGAACGAACCAAACAAATGGCACCGTAACGTTTTCTTCCTGCCTCCAGTCAGCATAAAGTTTCGTTCGTGTGTTCTCGTCCTATTTGATCTGGTTAGCTAAGAGCAAAAGATCTTCTCAATGTTGCAGTGAGAATTGGAGAGAAATAAATGACGAAAGCCCAAGGAAATATTATGTATGATTCGGTGTGATAAATTGAGTCTGCAGCAGGTCCTTAATTGATACCGTATGCAACCCTACACACACTCAAACACACACACACGAACACACACACACACCATCTCTCAACCTAGGTCAAAAACGAACTTTGCGGAAATGCACTGATTTGAGCAGGGTCGTTTATTTATGTCACAGTCATGAAGAGGGGGTGAGGTTACCAGGAAGCAGAAGTTCGTCTGTATTTTTACCTGGAACTAGAACACGTCAGATAAGAGGAAAGAAGGAACTAACTACTAGAGTTTCCTTCTGTGTCTTGTGTTGTTGTTGTTGTTGTTGTTGTTGTTGTTGTTTAGTGGAAGCATCTATATCTACGTTGGATGATCTATGGAGGTGAGTAAACGAGTTGGGGATCTGTTTTGTAGCACATTTTAATTCCGGACCCTTTGATCGTGTATGAAAATTGGAGGCTTCTGATTCCTCCTGACTATGCCACAAAACAAGTTCCTTCCCAGCGTAGGGGGTGTTTCGTGGCAATATTTGAAGGACTCGTTTATAACCAATTTTCTGACAACATCTCCAACAGCAGTAATTTTAACCTCCTTAAAAAAATCAATTTGTTGCATCTGCTGTTTTATATTTCGTGTTTAGATGATTGTGTTTGTGTTACGAAAATGATTGTGCTTTCTTAGGTGGCATAATTATTATATTGTATATGCACGCGCACGTTTGTATAAAATCTCCCGATCTCTTCCTTTCACTCTCTACCATTGTTGTTTTAGGTTATGGTGTTGGAGATTGAGTTCAGAGATATATAGGAGTATACCGGTACCCTATATCCATAATATGTGTATCATTGTCCTGATTAGGTTACTTGGCGTTGGTGTTAATACAAAGGTGATATAGGTTAGGGGTGTGTGGGAATAGGGGGACAGCAGGTTTCGGGAGGGGTTAGGGGTGTGTGGGAATAGGGGGACAGCAGGTTTCGGGAGGGGTTAGGGGTGTGTGGGAATAGGGGGACAGCAGGTTTCGGGAGGGTTTAGGGGTGGTTTGGGGTGTGTGGGAGTAGGGGGATAGGCTGGAGGGGAGTTATGGAGGTGCAGGAATAGGGGACAGGCTTTCTACTCACTCCAAGCCTGTCCCCCTATTCCCGCACCCCCCAAACAAACCCTCCCCAAGCCTGTCCCCCTATTCCCACACCCCCTTAAGTTGTACCATGCGTTATGCTACTTTAATTAAGGAGGTATTACAGTGTTGGTAATTTTGGAGAAGTTGGTAATTATGGAGCAATTGATTCCTACAACACACAACAAGTCACCATTATGTTTGCTCATCTAATTCTGTTTCCTGGCATATACATTGGAGGAATCAAGAGACTCCAGTGTACCAAAAGTGTATAACTCAACCCCCTGTCTCACATGACGTGTTTTCCCTCCTTTCCTTGTATTTATTCCCTCCTTCATGTTTGCTTGTTAACCCTCCCCTCTGTAGGTCCTTCTCCCTCATGTAAATTATACGGTTGTTGAGGCCAAACGGGATCTTCTCTCTTCCTATTTCAGTTCCACACACACACACACACACACACACACACACACACACACACACACACACACACACACTAATAATAATAATAATAATAAAAATAGTTCTCGGCATATAAAGAACTGAATGATCTTTGTTTGATAAAGAGAATAATGAAGGAAACTGAGGACAAGGGACGTCATTGTTAACTGTGTCGTGTACATTGTTGTGGTTTTGATGGCATTTCCTATATGAGGTCACCCAGCTTGCACTAGAGATGTACCATAGGGTTCTGTTTATTGTAATGCAAGATAACGGCCCCTTACCATCGCCCCCCGACCCCCTTCCCTTCCCACCCACCCCCGTCATTTACGTTCTGGCGTCCCTTACGTTACGTTGGGGTCTCTCTTGTTTCGTCACTGTTTGTTTTACTCTCCACGAAACTAGTGTTTATATTTTAGTCTATTGACAAATATTACGGTCTAACACACACACACACACGCTCTCTCTCTCTCGAAACCAAAACTTCACCCATGCAAATCAACAACAACAGCAATACCAACATGTTCCCAGCACACACATAACACTCCCCCCAACATTCGTCCCTCTCAATCCAACACTTCACAACAACACACAACAACAACAACAACAACAACAACAACAACAACAACTACTACTACTATTCATCGCCTTCCCAACATACATACATACACTTTAAAACAACACACAACAATAACAACAAAAAATCATCGCCTTCTCAACCAACATACATACATACATACACTCACCATCCATCATACGTATAGAGTCCCTGGTAGAAGGCCGTGGCTAAGAGTGGTGCCGTCTTACTGGAACCGACGAAGGGGCTGACGAAGCTGGTGGATGTTGTTGGGTCGAGGGCGAGGCGGTAGAGTCCCACACTGATGATGGCCACGAGAATGAGGACCTTTGGGGCCAGTATTGCCTTCTGCAGGAACAAGGAAGCCTTCACCGAGTATATGTTCAGCCACGCCAGGAATACTGTGGGAGGATGTATGTGGGTGGAGGGAGGGAGAAGTAATTAAGGAGTGTTGGCACATACATTATTAGACTTTGGGTGGGTTGACGAGTGTAAGTGTTAAATTTGTAGTATGGTAGTGGGAGTTGTTGATGTTCTCCCGGGGCAGAATGGTCTCTTGCCCCACAGACCCATGGTACACTCTGGTCGCAGTGAAAAAAACAAATAAAAATAAAGGAGGGGCTGGCCCAATATACCTGAGCTACTGAAGCACATCCCAGGGAAATGGGACCAGAGCTTACTGGGCCACGGAGTCTGGGGGCCTCCGACCACCATGGAGGGAGATTGGGGAGAAGGTCTTTCATCCCACAGCCAGTGCCTTGGGCTCAAGTCCTACGGTTGTAGTACACCTCACGTGGATTTTTAATCTATGTAGGCTGATCTCATCAAATCCACTAGAAAGTGACCAGATCCTACAAAAATCTTTATTCTAGCCCTGTGGAGAATGACTAATATTCACAGAGAATAAAGTCAGCCCCCCTGGGCAGGGTAGTGAGAGTTGAGGAGTGTATGTGTTAAATGTGTTGTAGTAGTGGGTGTGTAGTAGGCCTGTGGGTGTGGGTAATAATTTAAAAAAAAAAATCTGGGAAAAGAGTTGAGTAGTTAATTAGTGAGAACGTTGTGAGTTGTGGCTGGGTGTGTCTGTGTGTGTGAGAAAGAGCATGGGTGCGTGTGTGTGTGTTACGTGTGTGCATGAGTGCTGCATGGTGTGTAATTAAGGATCCTATGATTGTGTCGTGTATGAGACTTGGTGGCTTCTACTTCTATTTCTATCTATATCTTTATATCTATTTCTATCTATCTCTATCTGTCTCTATTTCTATCTATCTCTTATCTGTCTATCTGTCTATCTATCTATCTATCTATCTATTTCTATCTATGTAAGCATAAGAGGCCAGCGGAACACAAGTTTTGAACAGACTATAGTACGATGGCTCCATAGACAAAGAACATAGCCATCTTACCGCCACCATCATCAATATCCTTGCATACGATTCTGTATAAGACCGACTGACCGATAACGAGAGCAGCGAGGAGTCTGAGGGGGACTTCTGGGGGCTGGGAGTGGGACGGGAAAAACGGCTGCAGGACGTAGTTAGCGAAGGTGAGGGCCTCGATGACTCTGGTGGTGGGGTCCTCGATGGTGATGGAGGTCCACATACACAGGAAAGCTGCCGTGTCACCAAAGGCAGCCCTGAGATAACTGTAGGCACCACCGCTCTCTGGGATCATTGTAGCTGCATGTGGGTGGGAAAGTTCAGAGATTGGCATGGGGAAGAGGTATATAAATATGATGGGGTAGGAGAAGAGGTATGTATATGGGTCAAGGTTAGGAGAGGGAGGGGTGTGGAGAAGGGTATATAGGGGGGACAGGCAGGTTTAGAAAAGGGTAGTTGTGGGAAAGGTGTTGGAAAGGAAGGGATGTGGAGAAGGGTATATAGGGGAGATAAGCAGGTTTAGAAAATGGTAGAAGTTGTGGGAAAGAGTAGCAGAAGGTGTGGGAAAGGGAGGGGTGTGGGGAAAGGTATATATACAGTATAGGGGACAGGCAGGTTTAGTAAAGGGTAGGAGTTGTGGGAAAAAGTATAAGGTGTGAGAAAGGGTATAAGAGAGGGAGAGGTATGGTAAAGGGAGAGATTGGGATGGGTGAAAGAGTATACGACGTAAAGGGAATGACAGGGACAAATATCACCTCAAAATGTCTCAATTAATTAAAGGGGAAGCATACCTTATAATTATACAGTGTTAGTACATCTACCATATAACTGATTCTTACAAACTTTTCCAAGCAACAGACCACCATTATTTTTGTGAATATGGTCATGTTTGCTGGCCTATTTAGAAGGAATCAAGGTGCTCCCAAAGTATATGTACAAACACACTATCACCTTAATCAAGTCGACTGAATGAGTTTAGTGTAAGAGACTTGTAACTCGTGATGATGTGTCAGGCAATGAGTGTGTGTGAGTGTGTGTGTGTGTGTGTGTGTGTGTGTGTGTGTGTGTGTGTGTGTGTGTGTGTGTGTGTGCATAGCAATATCCTCTAAGATTCATAGTGAGTCAGAACCATGTGCTGATCAATTTCCCCTGCCTGGCTGCTAGCTCTCTCTGTGTGTGTGTGTGTGTGTGTCTGAATAGCTGTGTGTATGTGGGTGTCTGAATGGCTGTGTGTGTGTGTGTGTCTGGCTGTGTGTGTCTGAATGGCTGTGTGTGTGTGTGTGTGTGTGTGTGTGTGTGTGTGTGTGTGTGTGTGTCTGAATGGCTGTGTGTATCTGAATGGCTGTGTGTGTGTGTAGGCTGTATGTGTGTGTGTGTGTGTGTGTGTTTGTTGTCGTCAAGGATATATAGTTACTGAGTTGTAGTTACCCCATTCAACCTTCACAGATAATAATAGTCTATATTCTTGTTGTTGCTATGTTCACTTCATTATAAGGATGGTGTTGTATCTTACTTAAGGCTACACTCTTGTCCACTCACTCACCTATACTCGCTCAATACATCACTCACTCACCTATACTCGCTCAATTATCACTCACTCACTCACTCACTTGCTCAAAACCTCCCACTCATTCGCTCACCTATACTCGCTCAATACATCACTCACTCACCTACTCGCTCAATACATCACTCACTCACCTACTCGCTCAATTATTACTCACTCACTTGCTCTCAAAACCCCAACTCACTCACTCAACTATACTCGCTCATACATTACTCACTCACCTACTCGCTCAATACATCACTCACTCACTCACTTGCTAAAAAAAAAAACACTCACTCACCCACTCACTCACTCACCAAGCTCTGTGTAGGTGAGTGCGCCCATGAGGGAGAGTAGCCCAGAGAACGCCCACACCAGGAGGGACACGCCCACACTGCCACTGTACTCCAACACGCCCCTGAGAGAGAGAGAGAGAGAGAGAGAGAGAGAGAGAGAGAGAGAGAGAGAGAGAGAGAGAGAGAGAGAGAGAGAGAGAGAGAGAGAGAGAGACTTGTGTGTGTGAAAGAAAAATTATGTGTAAGAGAGTGAAAGAGTGTGTGTGTGAAAGAAAAATTGTGTGTGAGAGAGAGTGTGTGAAAGAAAAATTGTGAGAGAGAGAGAGAGAGAGAGAGAGAGAGAGAGAGAGAGAGAGAGAGAGGTCCTTCCATATAGGCTAGGTGTGTGTGTTTCGTGACAGTATATGAAGGACTTAATTTACCTCCAATTTTCTGACTATACGTAACAGGGTTCTTTAATGTACTCACCTAGTGCTAATGAAGATTCCTGAACCAGACACGATGCCCACGGTAAACACGATGCAGTCCACGATACCCATCTCTCTCTTTAGTACGATGGTGTTCTTGCATGACGTCGTGGTGGGGGTGGTTGTGGTTGTGGTCGTGGTGTTGGTGGTTGAGGTGTTGGTGGTGGTGGTGGTGGTAGTGTTTGTGTTGTGTGGTGTCGTGGTGGGGGTAGTGGTAGTGGTGGTAGTGTTTGTGTTGTATGGTGTCGTGGTGGTGTTGGTAGTGGTGGTGGTGTTAGTGTTTGTGTTGTGTGGTGTCGTGGTGGTGGGGGTAGTGGTAGTGGTGGCAGT
Organism: Petrolisthes manimaculis; assembly: GCA_034508575.1. Taxonomy (NCBI): domain Eukaryota; kingdom Metazoa; phylum Arthropoda; class Malacostraca; order Decapoda; family Porcellanidae; genus Petrolisthes; species Petrolisthes manimaculis. The sequence goes on from JAWZYT010000301.1 coordinate 76,071, forward strand.
GTTGTGTGGTGTAGTGGTGGGGATAGTGGTAGGAATGCATAATGGTGTAGTAGTAATGGTGTTGTGAGTACATGCTGTAGTAGTAGTCATAGTAGTAGTAGTAGTAGTAGTAGTAGTAGTAGCAAGAGTCGTGGTATTGTGTGGTGTGATGGTGGTGGTAGTGGTGGTAGTGGTGTTGATAGTGTTTATGGTAATACATGATGCTATGATACTGTTGCACTGTGGTACGTCGTGATTAATTCTGTTGCATCGATCCTTGCAACTTTTATACTTAACTATGTTGCTACAATGCTGACTATTACTACTACTATTACTATTACTTTCACTATTACTGCTACTATTACTATCACTATTACTATTACTGCTACTATTACTACTCCTATTACTACCACTATTACTGTTACTTTCACTATTACTGCTACTATTACTACCACTACCACTATTACTATTACATGTACTACTACTATTACTACTAGACATACTATTACTACCACTGTTACTACCACTACCACTACTACTATTACTAATACTTCTGTTTGCATTGTTACTATCATTGCTACCAGTCATGTTTTTATATTTCTTACGTTGGTATAAATTGTTGTCATTATTATAAACAGAGGTAATGCAGGAAATGTCACTAGGCCTATCACGATTATACTTACATCTACCACATTTATAATCAACATTATTATCATCATTAGTACAATGACAACTAGGCCTACCACTACTACCAACATTACTACGACTGCAACTAACACGACAACCACCACCACCACTACTGCTGCTACTACTACTACTACTACTACTACTACTACTACTACTACTATTATTATTATTAAAATATACCTCTTTACCCTTTCTGCCACTACCATTTTTTCTAGTACTATTATTACCACCATCTCCACTACCATCACTACATCTACACCCATTTCCTATTCTACCAGAACCACTACCACTCCTAGAACTACCACCACAACCACAACCACATCCTCTGATTTGACTGCCGCTCCTACCACCACCACCACCACCACCACATACCCTCATTTCACCACCACTACCACCACCACAACAACTACAACTACAACAACCACCACATCCCTTCACTTGACTATCACTCCTACAACTACCACCACTACTTGTTAGATAGGTATTCATGGTATATTGTTCAGGTACCGTATAGTCTTTGTGGTCACTGCTGTTTATCTTTGCTTCTTCTATTCCGATATTCAGTTTACTTTTACTGTCTCGGTTTCATTTCAAGTGTTGTTTGTTTGTTTTTGCAACCTTTCGATGTGCTTACAATTTTTTTTTATTGTTTTATTACATATCGTTTGTTTTGTGTATATTTTTTCCTCAGAGAATGTATTTATGGATTTCATTAGTTTTCCAATTAGTTTTCATTAGTTTCTTTGTTTTTCAATATCATAATACGATTTAGCGTAACATGTTAATATATTTTTATCAGGCATGGAATTCCCACTAGTTTCGTAACCCGGACTTGGCAACATCTGCATGTGAGATACTCGAGTGGTAAACATATTAGGCTCGTAGTATTGACCTTCTTCGAGGAAAAAGTCTCTCTGGTGCTAAATTCGTCGTGCAAAGTAATAGGAATTCAATGACGAAGAGAATATTTCCTCGAAGTAGTTGTTTTTTAATAACACCACCAGCACCCCACCTCTTGTGTATTATTACTTGTTAGTATAACGCACGAAAACCATAACATTCACTCGAACTGTTGGCAATAATATCACATGGTTGGTCTCCCCCCCCCCTCCCCTTCACACCTCCAGCTGTAAACATTATTATTATTTTGTCACATGCACCCAAGCCCTTGTTTATTTTCATTGGTTTGATAACACATGCACACGTAAACATTCCAAGTGTATTATATCCTGCTGTGATGTGCTCCTCACTGCTTCCCGGCCAGCTGTGAAACGCCTCGGTAAGAAGTTTGTATCTTTTAGTAACACTTGATGGTAAAAGTGAAGAGAAACAAAGAACACAAAAAACAAAGTCAATTACAGTAGAAGGGAATTAGAAGTAGAGGAGGGACTGTTAATTAAAGAAGTGAATGGGGATAGCTCGGGTCCAAAGGAGATAGAGAGGAGGGACAGAAAATCAATTATAGTAGAAGGGAATTAGAAGTAGAAGAGGGACAGTTATGGAAGTGATTGGGGGTGGCATGGCTCGGGTGCGAAGGGGTTCACATAGTAAAAAAGTCTTACATTATCAGGGAGACCAGACTTCATGATTTTCAATATGTCTTTTTCTTTCCCTTTGATTCACTGTTACCATAAGATTTCTGTAAGTTAGGTGAATCTGGAATGAAGAGTCTTGAGAATCTGATTGAAGGCGGATAAACAAGCACCAGTATTACGGATTATATTCATGAGAGAGAGGCTTGTGTGTGTCTGTGTGTGTGTGTGTGTATGTGTGGTGTACTCGCAGAAGGAAGAGAATAGGTACTGAATTGATGCCATAACTGCATGTCCCCACCTGACACACACACACACGCACACACACACACACACACACACACACACACAGAGTCAATATGAGGACAATCTATGCATCGACCTAATATTGATAGCTTTACGAGGAAGAGTGACGTATCATTCCCCCAAACAATAATAATAATAATAATAATACATAGCCTACCGAGGTATTCTGTTATGACATAGCCTACTTTGGAGGAATCGGAAATCCTCCAATTCGCCAAAGTAGAATTATTTTTTCCTTAATGCAACATATGAAGGAATTTGCAAACCTCCTAAATACCATACACAGGTCCTAACAATTTACACTCGTGATACATAATTTCTGACCCTGCAGGGTGTGAGGAGGAGAAAGCTTCGAATCTCCTGGTATATAGCTCATTTCCACACCCAGTACACCTATAGGGAATGAGTTCGAAGGCTTGGGGGGGTTAGGTAGGGTGCGGGAATAGGGGACAGGCTTTCTACCCCCCCCCCCCAAGCCTGTCCCCCTATTCCCACACACACCCAGTCCCCCCCCCCCCCAAGCCTGTCCCCCTACTCCCACACCCCCTTAAGCCCTGCATCTAGGACCAAGCATCAAGTATGAATCGCAGTTAATAATTCTTAAGTACATGAAGGGAATGAAGTGAGTGTCACCTCAAGTTCAGCCACCCCAGCAGCACAAGTTTGGGGTGCAAACAAGTACAGTTTAATTTTTAGGGAATCACCAACCAAACTTATCAAGCACAGTTTAACCTAAGTATATTAATTATAAGTAAGGTTTGGTTATATAGAGTTGGCTGATTTAGTTATTTACTGTGATAATACATGATACTCGGCATTCTAAGTGCTGCTGCTGGGGTGACTAATCTTCAGGTGACACAAATGAATATGTTGTGATTTTTCCTTGGAAGTGATGAATAAGCCTATAGTGACAGACTTGATTATTATCTGAGTCACCGTCGTTCTGTTGTATCATTGTGTATTCTCTTCATGATCAGAAGTAATGTGCTGCATCCTCTTAACTCGTCTCTGCCACCTTTGTATGTTCCAGCTCGTGTCCACTCGTGGTACATTGGACTCCCATAGGTTTGCTTACGTATTGCCGCGCTGTAGAACCTGTCAGTATAGTCGATCGTTTCTATCTTTGATGGTGTAGGACTGGCTGGCTTCAAGAGTAGGGCTGATATGTTTTTATTAAGCTAACTGTTCATCTTTTTTTTCTCTAAACTGTCTTCTTTTCTTCAGGTTAGATGCATGGGGCTGGGGTCCTCGGATTGATAGAATGCTTACATTCTCTCCCAGCTTTGTGTCTTTGGTCTATTTTTAATAATAATAATAATAAGATAAGAATACATTCCATGATTAGGCCAAGTGACAGAACTGGAAACGAATACATTACTTAGTTAGAGCATATGGAACGGTTTGGATACTTATTTAAGTAAGGGAGGCGTAACTATCTACGGTATTTAAAAATACTGTGAGAATTATTATAGTTTAGTTCCTCCAACAAACTGTAAGAAAACGGAAGCCTGTGTTTAAGCTCAAGGTGGACCACGACAACAAGGGCTAGTGGACCGATCAAGGTTATAACAAACATTATAGTCCTACACGTCAATTTATGCACCAGCAGTCACCAATACCGAGGATGCTGCCACAGGAAATTTTAGTTAAGCTACATTCTTGTACTTAGTCTTGGTGTATTGGGAATTTGGTTTTCAGCTATTTTATTGAGAGAGAGAGAAAGTGACTGAGTGAGTGAGAGAAAATACTGTGGTTCGCTGGGAATCAACACGGCAATTATTAAGAAGATAAGTGTCCTCTTTGCTTCATGTTGACTGATTTTCCGCCAAGTGAGATAACAGTCCCTCAGTAGGAAAAATAAATAAAAATGAAAATATACTCGCTGCCACATGACGTCAGCCTTATCGTTCTGAACCTCGGTACCAGCATTCTTCTCTCCTGTCTGTATATGAATGGTTAGACAAAGGGTTGCTCATCTGGGAGACAAGTGTCTTACTGTACAGCCACGATCAAATAACCACCAACACTTTCCTTCCATCGTGCAAATCAATCAGTATCATATAATTATATATTATATTATGTTGACCAGTATTCAGTTTCCAAGGTTTATATATGTTTACAGCACTTACCATAGGTATTATTAGAAGCTTAGGAGTTGAAAGTATTATGTTGTAAATTGATAATATGTAACCCTCTTTTGTTATGATATAACCCTTAGGTGTGAGCTATTATAAAAACAAGTACAAGTTCTCTCGGTTGTAGAGTACTATTGCACGGTACTGTATGGGCCCAGAGACGTTCACTCCACGTTGGCTACCTTATGAGATTCTAATCGATACGACTAAAAGTTTCCTAAAATGAATAGAAAGGCTTTGAAAGTACCACACATACGCTTACTTATATACAGTAGGTTCTACCTATTGCGTGAGTGTAAGAAATATTTTGCTATAGTTAGGAAAAACTTGAGTGAACTTGCCTCACCACGAGATAACAGGCTTGACTTCAAGGAATGCATCGTGTTTTCTAGAAGTATGATGCAATATATATACATATTAAAGTGTGTGTGTATGTGTACGTTTGTGTGTTCAGATAATTATCCCTTTACCTTGGTCATTATGAAAAACAGTAAAATTAAAATATAACAAGACAACAGTGTTTAGGTAATATTATAAATATGCTGTATAGTTGCCAGTTAGGCTATTTAGTGACCCTGCACTTTATATTAAATTAGTGCTCTATTGTATAATTACGTAGGTAAATCACAGGATCATTAGTTTATGCGACAAGAATACAAAAAGTACTATTTATCTGACCATAGAGAAATAGCTTAAGCTTGATAGTATTGCTTAGAATAACTAACAGACGATATATGTCGTGTTGTAGTAACAAAGTCCAAAACGTTTCTGTCTTCTGCTGGTCTCCTTCCCCCGCTCCACCACCACTCAGATCCCCACTGCAATGTTCACTCACTCAGTCTTGTCGATACTTTCATCCTGTGTGGTGTGTGGACCTCTGTCGGGTAAGATGTGAGAAATTTATCCATGTTCCTAGCATAATAATTGTGTGGTGGAAACTTGGTGAGACAGTGAGAGAAAGTTGTAGTGGGTGGTCACATATGGCAACTGTTCAGTGCCAAGCTCCTTCCCTCCAACTCCGCCCTCTAACTCTCGTACGTTCTTGTTGATCGTTTGAAGACAACCTCAATACGTTTTGAGAGTGGTGAGCGGTGTAAAGTTTATATAAAGGTCTCTGGTTCTCTCCGTATTCGCTTCACAACAGGGGGATACAATTTTACGGAATATTTGCGACTTTAATGATGTTTAATTAATGAATAGCTGCGGTTGCAGATAGCTCTATAATAATTATACTATATGATTAAATGGGTTTAATTTAAACCATGTTCGTTTCCGACAGAGGCCAGTGAATTCATTCGGCCTTTAGTGCAGTTTTCATATTCCTTTCCTGTTGTTGGTAAAGTGAATGGCTACTGATTCCTCCTAACTATACCACGAAACAGACGCCCCCAATGGTACTGTACAAATAGGGTATCTGTTTCTTGGCATAGTTGGGAGGAATACTTCCAATTCACCATCAATAGAATCTCTCCTTAAGGACACTGTGATCGTGTATGAAAATTGAAGGCTACTGATTCCTCCCGACTAGCCTATGCCACGAAACAAGCTCCTTCCATATGGGTGGTGTTTCGTGGCAATATTTGAAGGACTCGTTAACCTCCCATTTTCTGGTTACATCACAAGGTCCCTTAAATGATTATCAGTCTACATTTCAACTGAAGCTAAACATACCCAAGTAAATGTGACGATTAATTAAGGGGGAAGTTTTGTGTTGGTAAATCTGGAGACAATTTTTCCTCCAAACTATTTTCGGCAACAAACCACTATTTATTATTTTTATTCTTCTGATCCTGTTTCCTGACATACATTGAAGGAATAAATGCTCTTCACCGTACCCAAAGTGTATTATCCATCCCCTTTAAAACCCTGTGTTCGTGTATGAAAATTGGATGCTTCTGATTCATCCTGACTGTATCACAAAACAAGGTCTTTCCATATTGGTGGTGTTTCGTGACAATAATTGAAGGACTCCTATACCACTAATTTTCTGACTATATCTCAGGGTACTGTACATTCACTATTATAGTAAAAAACTATATTAATTCCTCAAGAGCTCGGGGCTACTCGGTCAGACAGCATGAGGAACTTCAACAACAACAACAACAACAACAACAACAACAATATTGATTTATAATACGAAGCAGAAATATATAGAAAAATAAATAAATATATAAATATAGAACAGCCGAGGCTATAGTCATTGAATTATACCGTGATAGTACTCGTTCACCCCGCTCTTCCCCCCCCCCCCCTCACACACACACACATGCTGGATACCCGGGCATATAGGAAAGTGTTATAGGAAAGTATAGTAGGAAATATTATTATTTTCAGGTAGGTAGGGCAATAGGAAGATAGTGAGTGATAGAGAGAAAAAAAAAGGGGGTGGGGGAGAAGGGGGGATTAAATTTTCGTTTCCAACATGATTTTTTTTTTTTTTTTTTTTTTTTTTTTTTTTAGGGGGTTTCCGTCACTCGATCTCGTTTTAACTATACTATTTCATACAACAGACTTCACCTTACTCCCTGTTCAAGGACTATGTGCCCCGACTGTATATAATTATAATATAACCCCCTTACACAAAACGAGTATAGTGTGTGTGTGTGTGTAGTGTGTGGATGCGTGTGTATAGTATGTGTGTGTGTAGTGGATGTGTGTATAGTATGTGTATATTGTAAAGTTTGTGTGTGTATTTTGTATGTGTGTGTGTGTGTGTATAGTGTATGTGTGTCCGGAAATCTCTCTCTCTCTCTCTTCACCTCTCTCCTGTGACCCCATTATCATATTATCATAGTATTATCAGTCAGTGATTATTGCCTCATATCCTGCTATGACGTACTTTTCCCTATCCAAAGAACGTAGGCACATATTGTAATAACTATAATACATTCAGCTGACAGAGACCACACAGGTTAGTTATTTACACTCACACAGTTTACCTATTTACAATCACATTTACACACCCAAACACAGCTTACCTATTTACAATCACATTTACACACACAGTTTATCTATTTACAATCACACACACACACAGTTTACCTATTTACAGTCACAAACACACAAACACACACAGCTTATCTATTTACAATCACACACACACACACACACAGCTTACCTATTTACAATCACATAAGTATATAGCCTAATAGGGTTACTTACTATAGCCTAGTGACGTAAGTATAGGCTACATTGACGTCACAGCAGCCAAGAAGACGCCAGGAGAATTTCAATCCCCTCTATTAAATTTTCCTCTTATATTGTGTAAGACAAAAACGTTCACTTGTACTGTAGATCAGGAGACTTTCCCTTCCTATTTCGCCATAAAAATAAGATACCAAGCTGCCACGGCGCCATGGAGCAGGAGAGATTCAATCCTCTCTATTACATTTTTCTCCCTGAATAATTATTGTGTAACGTTAACTCAAAACGTTCAGTTCTACACTATAGGCTATTGATTTCGTCATAAAAATAAGATGACAAGCTGAATTCATTTATGTCTGTTCACTCATATGGGTGGATGGTTGTTGGTTTACTTCAATAATAATTACACTACGTATGTACCCTATGAATAAATAAAATAAAATAAATAGATAAATAAATAGTTAAGTAGATACATAAATAAATAATTGAACAAATAAATAAATGAATAAATATATGAATTAATAAATAAACTAACAAGTACACAAACAAACCAATAAATAAATAATTAAAAAATAATTGAATAAATAAATGCATAAATAACTAAAAAAAAAACTATAGAACTGGGGGGGGGCAAGGGGGAGGGGAGAGTCCAATAGCATAGTTCTGTAAATGATCGGCACTGCTCAAACTGCCCCGACGGGAACAAAAACACACACATACATAAGTACATACATACATACATACACACATACACATACATATCTCAGTGGTGTTGCCTACACACATACAGTCGCGGTCAAATATAATCATCCATATAGGGGTAACTCACGTAAAAGTTTGACAGCTTCCCTCTGTTCCTTAGACGATAAACTTTCCAATTTTCTTAGTTTACCTTTAGTATATATAATCCCCAACACTCTAGGGAACGTTGTCACTAAAGACCGCCATTAAGTTATTTAATACATGGTGGGAAATTAATATGAGTAAATATATATAATATGTAAACAATTGCAATAATAACATGAATGAAAATAGAGAAATCACTGATAATAACAAGGCACAACAATATGAAGTAGTCTGTGTGTGAGGTGTGGTGTAGTTAGTTAGTATAGTGAGTAGCCTGGTAGTTAATAGTGAGTCTGGGTTTGTTGGTATGCTTGATGTGTAGGTCGTGGTAGATTGGATGAGGAAAACTTTGACAAAATTAATGATCTCTACCGTATATAGCCAACATTACTTTAAGTTTGGTGTGTCGCCTGTTAGTCAGCTGTATTCTCTAGCTAGTTAGGAGAAGGTATGCAGGATATAGTTCGTAATATAATGGTGTGTCGTTTGTCACTAGTAATAATATTCATAGATACAAAATTTACAGGTATCCAAGACTGAAAATTCTTCCACGCTCAGTTTTTTTATTATTATTTCTTTATTTCTTTATTTATTGTCTATTATTATATTATTTTTATTATTATTGGTATAATTATTTTTTTTGTTTTAGTTTTTTGTTACGATTTACACATATTTTGAGGAAGGTTTAAGTAAAGGGGATATTATTTAGTTAGTGAATTAAAAAGTCTATCTTTGATTATCTAAACTTTTAAAGCTTTGTCACGAAACAGATCCTTTATATAATTATGTATTGGTCGGTACTGTACAGTCACGGCAAATAGTCCTTGAACAGACTTAAGGGGGGGTGGGAATTGAGGGGACAGGCTTGGAGAGGGACTGGGGGGGGTGCGGGAATAGGGGGACAGGCTTGGAGGGGGGGGTAGAAAGCCTGTCCCACCTATTCCCGCACCCCCCTAACCCCGCCCCCCCCAAAAAAAAAAAAAAAAAAAAACAAGCCTGTCACCCTACTCGTGTACCCCCCCAAAAAAAAACCCAAGCCTGTCCCCCTATTCCCACACCCCCTTGTGTAAGAGGATTTTTTTTTTTTGTGTGTGTGTAGGAGAATTATTTTATGTGTGTGTGTGTAGGAGGAACATTTTCTGTGTGTGTGCACATGTGTGTGTGTGTAGTAGGCTGACATTATGCATGGGAGTGTAAATGTCAGTAGTGTATAATAATAACAATAACTGGTTGAAGTATGAGTGAGGTCATGCCTATACTCTCAGGAGGTGACATACAAACTCCTCCAAACTATACCACGAAACAATCATCCCATTCTCATATACAGCAGCAACCTGTTTCCTGCCATAGTTTGGAGTAATCAGTCGCCTTCCAGCAAGATTACCGCCTCAATTTAACCTTTGGACTGGTAGTGGTAGTGGGTGGTGACTGGTAGTGGTAGTGGTATAATGGTAGTGGGTGGTGACTGTTTAGGTGCATGAAATCATGAGTTGCTGTTCAGGGAAAATGATTAATAAAGAGAATTTTCGTTCCTTTGTGCTTGTAGGTGTGTGTTCAACTAGGCTAGACTGTGGTGTGTGTGTGTGTGTGTGTGTGTGTTCAACTAGGATAGACTGTGGTGTGTGTGTGTTCAACTAGGCTAGACTGTAGTGTGTGTGTGTTCAACTAGGCTAGTCTGTGTGTGTGTGTGTTCAAATAGGCTAAACTGTGGGGTGTGTGAGTGTGTGTTCAAACAGTCAAATCCTCTAATGTAAGGTGTGTGTGTGATGTGTGTGTGTGTCGTTTATTGATGGGAGACGTATAGTGGTGGTGTGGTCTCGTGATCCAGGCAACGTCCAACCCGTCTAGTTCCCGTACAGTACAGACTCTATGTATGTATGTACCTGTGGACGTATGTGTGAGTGAGGAGTGAAATCGTCATAGGCTACAGAAACGAGACAATAACTCCAAATATATACATAGTGATTTACTGCTGACGTGAGGCTGAAGACATTTATTTATATACTTCCAGTCGTATTAGTAAAGCTTTATTCCTCTATATAGTGATGGTGACAAAGTGTATATATATATATTTAACTCTCATATGATTTCTGCAGTGGTGTGTGTGGGTAGTAAAATGTAACCCCCTCAGTTATTATTGTAAGTGAGAAACTATACGTATACTGCAATATTAAACCTGTATCTATAACCTTCCTATTATCCCCATAATGAACCCAGTGATGTAGTCAGAAAATTGGAGGTTAGTGAGTCCTTCAAATATTGCCACGAAACACCACCTATACAGTATTGTGGAAGGAGCTTGTTTCGTGGCATGGTCAGGAGGAATCAGATGTCTCCAAGATTCATACACGATCACAGACAGGGTCCTTAGAATACTACGATACTTAAGGCGTCTGTTTTTGTTTTCCCGTGTCTTTGGTGTGAATAATTTCAGACGATTTAAGTAAGCCTGTGTTGGGTTATACATCATTTTTGTCACCACGGGTTATAAATTATGGGGAGAACCAACCTCCTTTTTAACAACAATCCAAAGAATGAAAATACAAGTAAATCCTATTCTAGCACATGACGGCACTGTATACGAACCCAGCCAACCAATATAACAGTGTAATATTTTTCCTGTTGCAGACTGTGCGTTGTCCATACTACGTAGACCAAGAGACAGAGAGTGTCAGAGGGACTTCAGTGTTGAGGTGAAGGAGATCGTGTAGTGTACTGAGGCTGAAGTTTGTGTGTTGACTTGTCTTTCTGTCTGTTGGTGTTCACATTTACCACAGTTTTATACTCCTCTCGGACATTTCCATTTTTATATAACACACACACATATCTCTCTGTCCCCCCCCCCCCTCTTATAAGTCGGTTCCTCAGACTATAGTGTCCCTTAATAGGGTCGATTACAAAACTTTCACACACACACACACACACACACACACACACACACACACACACACACACTGTATCCATCCATCTTAATATCAGTAAGTTAACAAGTAATGTGGCAGGAGGAGAAGCGAAGATTTGAATTGCCTAAACACGACATCGATCTCAGTACACGAAGCTCCTCCCCCACCAAGAAGAACACCATGCCAAGCTGTACCGTCCCGAAGAAACGCAACTACTTCGGCAGAACGGAGACAAGTCTTATTCAGGACACAGTGAATCTCAAACTGGAATCTTCATATGTGTCGTCGGAACCACCTTACTCCTCTTTCTCATCATCTCCTCCTCTTCTAATCGATGCACAACAACAACAACAACAACCACAACCACAACCACGCACGGGAATATACTACAGTAACCTGCCCATCTCGTCCCTCACGTCATATGGTAGTGAAGTCGAGTGTAATACTATGGACGTGGAAGATTGTACCAGCTATTACAATCCACCACCTTCATCAGTCCCGAAAGATATTGAGTCGACCTTAGCGGGGTTTGGCCTGAAAATGATTAATGACGGAAATAACATTATGATACAGGACGTGGATGTGAAGGACGAGCTAGAACGTTATGGTCATGGTGCTGCCTACAATTGCCTCTCCCCAGCCAGCAATAATTCAGGTATCGTAATTGTGTTTTTTTTTTATAATAAATATTTTCTTGTTTGTCTGAAGTATGAAAAATTCTATTAATTTACCAAAGTAGTGTTACTTAGAGATAACAATGTGGTCAATAATAGTATATATATATATATATATATGGTAGGTGTAACAGCATTACTTCATCAAAATATTAATCCTCTCATTGTACACTCGAGCTCGTAAATTCGCTACCACGTACCCAAATGTTTATGTCATCTGAGCTGGTAACACTGTGTGGGGAAGGTGTCATTATAGGTGAATGATTGTATCGTGTCCCTCTACTATGTTCCACCTACTCTGATTCCTCTCCAAATAAATGTTACCAGCTCAAATGGAATAAATGTCTTAGTACGTGGTCACGAATTTACGAGCTCGAGTGTACGTTTGCATGGATGAATATAGGGATGTATATTGTATGTACCGTATACAATACAATATACTGTATATATATATAGATACGTTATTTCTGTAGGGTGAGTGGGTGGTATTCAGGAGAGATGCTAGCCAAGTAATGAGAGAGAGAGAGAGAGAGAGAGAGAGAGAGAACTTTACTTATAAGCCTATGATATATTTATTCGAGACGTCATGCTGACTAGTATGCGGATGCATGAATAATGTATACAACATGTTCTCTTGAAGGCTGATGAATGAGGTTCCTGTCTTTCTTAGAGCACAGTACGTAGGGTACCTGAAAGAACACCAGGGAGTTGTAAAACGTAAATAAGATAAGAGAATGCAAAGTGTTTTCCTGGAAGCTAAAAATGTAAATAAGATAAGAGAATGCAAAGCGGTTTTTTTCCTGGAAGCTAAAACTAATCCATTTCTTCATGAGATGTTATTTACGAACCATGCAGCCTCACGGAAACAAGTTGAACTCTGATGTTTTGTGTTTTAACCGTCAAGGACAAATAATAACATAACAACATGATTATTTTGCTTATAATAGTTTGGAAGAATCGGTTGCTCCTGATTTACCTACACACTGTAATGATACTCTCTTAGTAAGCTGAGTGATGGACAGAGGACACGGTGATATAGAGACAGGAAACAGAGGAATGATAGGAGGGAGGGAGGGATGGAGGGGAGGGGAGGGGAGGGAGGGATGGATGGATAGATGGAGGGGAGGGGAGGGGAGGGAGGGAGGGAGGGATGGATAGATGGAGGGGAGGGATGGATGCATGAAGGAAGGTAGGGATGAAGAGAGGGAGGGAGGGATGGATGGATGAAGAGAGAGATGAGATGAAGAGAGGGATGAAGAGAGAGATGAAGGGAGGGAGTGAGGGATGAAGGAAGGTAGGGATGAAGAGAGGGATGGATGGATGGATGGATGAAGAGAGAGATGAGATGAAGGGAGGTATGAAGAGAGAGATGAAAGTATAAATGAAGGGAGGGATGGATGGATGAAGAGAGGGAGGGATGAAGAGAGGGATGGATGGATGGATGGATGAAGAGATGAGATGAAGGGAGTGAGTGAGGGATGAAGAGAGTGGTGTTATCTAGTAGGAATAATTTGGCATATGAGTTTTGCACGATTAAAGGTCTAAGTTGAGTGTGCATGTGTTCCTTTTCGTGTCTCTCTGGTCAGTTTACCACATGTGCAACCCTTATATATATGAGGTATTGGTTTTGTAGTACAAGTGCTGATTTATGTTACGTTTCTACAGTGGTTCATTCTGTCTTTTAAATAACAAGTGTAATTATTATTGGCATCATGTAAAGAACAGTAGAAGATTTATGTTACGTCTTGGTTGGAGTGTGTTCATGACTGATTCCTCCAAACCATCCCAAGCAACAAAACACCATTATTTGTGTTAATCTAGTCCTGTTTCCTTTGCCATGCTTTGGAGGAATCAAAGCACTCCACTGTATCAAAAGTGTACTATCCCTTTAAAGGCTATAGGACCTCGTTTTGGTAAATTAGAGAGCTACTGGTTCCTTCAAATTATCCCAGGAAACAAACCACCTCAATGTTACTAATGAGAGATCTGTTTTGTTATATAGTTTGGAGGATTCAGAAGCCCTCCAACTTACCAAAAAGAATTCCTCCCCTTAAACGAATAAACTCCGACGTGTAATATGAGACAGAATAAGCTTTGGAATTGGTTCACTGATTTGTCAGATGATTCCAAACTTCAGTGGGACCTGCTGCTGGGCTGGATACTCGCTTTGCCTCGTGGCCACCAGTGCGCCAGAGGGTAGATAATAGTTGTGTTATCCCCAGAAAAGTCCTCCTTAGGAAGTCGGAAACGTTTTGAGGTATTTTTGTATAGCTTTAGTCTATCTTCACAAATAATGGTCTGGATGGATGGATGGAATGATGGTTGGTTGGCTGACTGGTTGGATAGATAGATTGATAGATAGATAGATAGATAGATAGATAGATAGATAGATAGATAGATGTATTAATGGCTGGTTGACAGAGTAACTGACTGAATGACTGACTGACTGACTAATTAGATGGATATATGGATGGTTGGCTTACAAACTGACTGACTGACTGACTAATTAATTAACTGGTAACTGATAGAGTGTGTTGCTTTGTGTCTTTGTAATTAATCTGGCTTGGTGCATCCTTTGTGTTAACCATATCCAGGGACTCTCTGTCTATATATATGTTTTGCTGACCTTATAAATAATAACACTGTGGTTGGGAAGCACGTGATTTAACCACTACAACATCACATCCTTTTACACACACACACACACACACACAACACCAAATTCAACAACACACGCACAAAACACCAACAACACACACACACACACACACACACACACACCAACAACAAAAGCACCAACAGCACACACACACACCAAAATCAACAACACACACCAACAACAAAAGCACCAACAGCACACACACACACACACACACACACATACACACCTCAACGATAAGAACAGGAGGGGAGGGTAGATGAAACACTATACGACCATGGCAGTTCGTTTTAAACTGTCCTTGACGGTGAAGAAAGGACAGGCTTTATGCTTGGTCACAACAACAAACACCTTTTTTTTTTCTTTCATTATTTTTTTTCTTTCATTATTTTTTTATTTATTTTTTTTTGAGGAGGGAGGGGAAACGAAGGGTGGATAGTAGGAAAGAAAGAAGGTAAGGCAGGCAAGCGTGGACGTACATACGTAGTGGAGTATATAACCTTACATGACCTCGAGGAGACTGTGTGTGTGTATTGATGTTCTGTGTGTATGTGTGTGTGTTGTTTTCAGGTGTGTGTTGGCGTGTATGTGTGTTGGTGGTGTTCTGTGTGTATGTGTGAGAGAGAAAGAGAGAGATTATGTATAGATATAGAACGTTTAAACAGAGGATGTTACACCACAGTCCTGATCAAAAGACACGAGACAGAGGTCAGTAGTGTTGGGTACATAAAATTCCCACTATACCTTGACTGAATGACTTAAAAAGGTATAGGAAGGAATCTGTTATACATATAGTGATTCCTCCAAAAGTATGCCACGAAACAGATCTCCTATTTAGTACCACTGGGGTCGTCTGTTTCCTGGCATAGTTTGGAGGAATCAGCAGGCAGCCCTTCCTCAGCAGGCAGCCTTTCCATTTTGTGGTGTAGTAATTTTTTCCTATTTCCATTACCCTTTATATTCATAGATGCCAGATATCGCTTCGGTCCCCATGCATTGCCGCCCGTATTCAAGAACTTTATATTTGTGGTGCATACGATAGTGCATGTGGTACTGGTACGATGACTCCATACACATACAACAGAGTTATGGTACCGGTTGCCCCACCATCGTATACACCACGGAAAGTTAGTTCTTGAATACGGCCCACAGTTACGTGTATGTGCCATTATCTTATGACGTTCGTTAATTGGCCTTATAATAGTCGTAGATAAGGATAGCAAGGTAGAAGGCTCTCTCCCAACCCTCCAAAGTTAGTGCCTGTAACTCAATTTGGAAGAGTAAAATATATTCACCCCATCACCTGAGAAGATTCAATCTCCCTATAAATAAAAGGATCCAATCTCCCTATAAATAAAAGGATTCAATCTCCCTATAAATAAAAGGATTCAATCTCACTATAAATAAAAGGATTCAATCTCCCTATAAATAAAAGGATCCAATCTCCCTATAAATAAAAGGATTCAATCTCACTATAAATAAAAGGATTCAATCTCACTATAAATAAAAGGATTCAATCTCACTATAAATAAAAGGATTCAATCTCACTATAAATAAAAGGATTCAATCTCCCTATAAATAAAAGGATCCAATCTCACTATAAATAAAAGGATTCAATCTCACTATAAATAAAAGGATTCAATCTCACTATAAATAAAAGGATTCAATCTCACTATAAATAAAAGGATTCAATCTCACTATAAATAAAAGGATTCAATCTCACTATAAATAAAAGGATTCAATCTCACTATAAATAAAAGGATTCAATCTCACTATAAATAAAAGGATTCAATCTCACTATAAATAAAAGGATTCAATCTCACTATAAATAAAAGGATTCAATCTCACTATAAATAAAAGGATTCAATCTCCCTATAAATAAAAGGATTCGATCTTCCTATAAATAACGAGTCCAGCACACTTATTACTCGGTTTGTTGCTTGTAGTAGTTTGGAGGAGATTTAAGTTATTTGAGAAGTATCAACTAACTCTGTGTACAGTATAAACACCCTTCTAAATGACCCCATGTATGTACCCAACCCACATGTTGACGTCTGTAGCCTATACCATTCCAAGAACTACCCCCCTCCCCTCATCTCATACCCCTCCCTCTTCCTGTCTCACTCTTTTCTCTCTCTCTCTCTCTCTCTCTCTCTCTCTCTCTCTCTCTCTCTCTCTCTCTCCATAGATTGTCTCCCTCTCCTTGCACTCCCATTCTCTCTCTCTATCTCTCTACACACACACATTGGTTGATAAGACTCCAGTAACTCGAATGGCTCACTTTAATTTCATCTTTGAGGGAGTTTTGATGTTGTCTGTTCAGTTGGGATGAGTGTTGGGAAATGCCCTACCTCGCCTCTCATCCCATGTGAGTGCAATATTATTATTAAACTAGTCTATCTCCCCTCTTACTGCCACTTGTTACCTCACCCCTCCACTATCCACTCTAATTTCCTGTCCCCCATTATCTCTCTCTCTCTCTCTCTCTCTCTCTCTCTCTCTCTCTCACACACAACCTGTAGGTATTTCCGCTGTCTAATGCAACTCTCGTTAAATGCGCGTAGCTCCCAACTTGTTTACATTTATAAATATAGCAGCACAAGACAAAACGTATATACACACTCAAACGAATACACACAACAGTCTATACCAGGAGAAAACGTCAGGAGAGGAAGTGGTCTTTTCAGGGGAAGGAGAGAAGATAAAGATAATCATTTGTAAGAGGGGGAAGTACAGTGTTGGTAAATCTCCACCAAATTTATTCCTCCAAACTATTCCAAGCCACAGGCAACACATGCATTATTTGTTTTTGTTCATCTGGTCCTGTTTCCTGGCATGTGTATGTACTTTGGAGGAATTAAGGCACTCCAGTGTAACAAAAGTGAATTATCCTCTTAATTAATTAAAGGAGGGGGATTATTAAAAAAAAATAAAAATAAAAGTGAAATCATAACTGAATGAATGAATAAATAACGTAAGATTGCAATTTTGCTGTTATTATTATTATTATTATTATTATTATTATTATTATTATTATTATTATTATTATTATTATTATTGTTGTTGTTATTATTGTAAAATGGTTGGGATTAACGCCATACTATTATACTCTTACTGAACACACACACACACACACACACACACAGCTTGAACTATAGGTCGGTCGCACCCATCCCTTTAACTTCGTCTAATGCAATACGGAGAAAGGTAAAGGACAGACGGCAAGGACACACACACACACACACACACACACAGAGAGAGAGAGAGACAGTGGCTTGGCCTGGTGACTACAGAGGAGCACGTGTGTGTGTGTGTTTTTTTTTTTTCTGATACGAACAGTACGTAGATTACCGTCTTAATCTTTGGTGGATCCCCTCTGCATCAAAAAAATATAAACCAAACAATTGAATAAATAAATAAATATAAAACAAAAAAGTACTCGCTCACCTACTACGTTTTTCTGAGTACATATACACACATCCCATCACGGGGTCCCTTACACCATCGTTGGTCATCAGGGTTTGTTGTTGGTATCTGCTGAGGTGTGGATGACGACGTGATAAAACGGACTGACTGGTGCTGAGAAAAAAGTGTGATTATAGTGAGTCATTCATGGTTCTGTAAGGTGGTGTCATTGTGGAGAGAGAGAGAGAGAGAGAGAGAGAGAGAGAGAGAGAGAGAGCATGTTGGAGAATACAATATGAACAAGAGAGAGAGAGAGATTGAGTGAGAGAGAGAGAGAGTGAGAGAAAGCATTCATTATGGTATAGTGTCGGGAGGGTAAAGCACTTCTAAGAGACGTTTATATAAAGATGGGACGATAGTACAGTACAATGATGGTGGTAATTCAGGACTAACTGTATGCAGGATTCCTCCAAACTATTCCAAGCAACAACAACCACAACCAACAACAACAAACAACAGTCCACCACCATTATTTCAGTTAATCTGGTTCTGTTGTTTACTGTTTCCTACGTTGTATACTTTGGAGAAATTAAAGAATGTAGATATATATATACTTAAAGGTGTAATGTGTAACCAAGGTCGCCTAGGGTTGGTTGGTTGGTTGGTTGGTGACTGTATCGATCAAAGACTCAAGGTCAGTCTATAATATTGTATGTCCTTGTCAGAGTAACGATGCACATACGGAAAGTAATAAGTGTAAACATTGGACTTGTAGTACATTACGCTGTGGTTTGCTAGACTGCTAGAGTAACTACTATTTTAATTATTCGGGTGGTGGTGGTGGTGGGCAGGAAGTAAATAATATATAAAAGTAAATAAATAAATAAGTAAATAAATATGAATGTTTCTCTGTGGTTTGTTAATACTGAAAACTATGTAAATATTCGACTTTTGTTGTATATTTTTTTATTGTTGAGAGTGTTGTAAATATTGAATGCTTCTTGGTGGTTTGGACGTGAACAGTAACAATCACTATCAAGTTTTTAATCTTCGTAAAACAAAAATGACAGTGTGTACCTTCCAACTCGAGGAATTATGAGCAATAGTCCTTGGAGATAAACCGTGAACCGTGACTGGCCCACCTAACTATCTCCTCACGAGCTTCTGTCTCATGTGTGTGTGTGTGTGTGTGTGTACGTCATATCCTATTACGGTGAGGTAGGTATGTATGTAAGTACGTTTTGACGTCATGGGTGGTGGTGGTGGTTGTTGATGATGCTTCGCTAGGCCTCAGAAATGTTTATGGTCATGCATGCTCAGGGTTCTGGCAGACAACAGGCAACACAAAACAAAATAAAGGAATTGGACACACAAGTTGGAGAAAGATGGTGAAATATGGAAACACGAGGAGGAAAAAGAACCATATTGATATACTGTACAAGGAGGAAAAACAAGTGGACATACATACATACATACGAGTAGTAAAAAGAGGCAATATAAATAATGCTGTAACAAAAACAACAAGGATCATGGCGCCAGCAAAGACGACGGCGACGACAACGAACAGAGACCATGTTGTTAGCATTATACATTTCCAACAGGACATTCCTCAACTCCCTCTTCACTTCACTTGTACTGTAGCAAGTTAACGCTAAATATAAAACAGTGTACTATTGCTGTTGCTGCTGCTTATATCTGTCCAATTACATACACACACACCATTTATTATTATTATTATTATTATTATTAATACACCACTGTTACACCCACTCATCATAATTCTCAAAGTTCTTTCTTCACCTCTGTTTCCCAATCCACTGCCTTCCTCTCCCGTCCGCTCCTGTCCCTTCCTCTCCTTCTCCTCCTTCCCTCCCCTCCCTTCCCCTCCCTTCCCCTCCTTCTCCTCCTCTCCCCTCCCCTCCCCTCCCCTCCCCTCCCGTCCCATCCTCTCCCCTCCCTTCCCCGCCCTTCTTCTCCCTCTCCTTCTCACTATTTGTAAGTTAGTAACCGTCCTATAATATCATATTAAGTGGTCGGGCATCTGTAAAGAGTACAGTACATAATTATGAACAAGGGGGAGTTCCCAACATTTCATCCTTCTGAGAAAGAGTGCTCATGCGTGTGTGTGTGAGTGTGTTTTTTGGGTGGTGGTGGTGGTTGTTGTTGGGGGCGAGTTGTACTATGGCTGTTGTGTGTTCGGTTCTTCTCACAACCACACATTTCACTCTGTTTTATACATTTATAATTCTATTTTATTTCAATATCATTTTCTCAATTTCACTGTTACATTTCAATCCCTTCAGCCATTTTTCTCAGTTTTACACTTTATTCTGACATTTCTCTCATTTTTCACAGTCCACCTTTTCACTCGTTTCTTCAGTTATAATTCCCATTTCCAGAGTCACATTAAATATCAGACACACGGGATAGAATACTCGTGTAAATCAGAGAAAAGAGATAGAGAATATTCATCAACACACACACTCACACACACACACACTCTCTCTCTCTCTCTCTCTCTCTCTCTCTCTCTCTCTCTCTCTCTCTCTCTTTTCTTACTATATATGACCAGAGATGATTTAGCATAAGCATCAGGGGAATTTCCTGTAGGCTAGTTAGATGTTTTTTACGGTCGTTTCTTGTGATAACATAAGTTGTAGGCTGCTGTAAGTAGTTCCTTTTTCACTTTTATTATTATTATTATTATCATCATCATCATTATTATTATTATCATTATTATTATTATTATTATTATTATTATTATTATTTAAGGAGAGTAGATTTACCTCTTCTAAAGTACATTATATGCTAGGAAACACACTATATACGGTACCCATAAAATTTCTGCGCCGTATAAATCATGATAAATAATTAATGGAAACGCACCAGACAGACATGGATTTAAACCTTTTTACATGTAGCGGGAAGAGTATAAACTGACACGAGTATTGTTGGTGAGAAAACGTTTTAAAAAACGGACGTTTCTGCGCCGTACAAATCCTGATAAACAAAAAATAACGCGCCAAAAAATCTGCTGGCCCCGCATCGAGCATAATAAAGCGGGACGAAACGTTGTCAGTGAATCGTTCTGCTGGACTACAGTAGTATATAATTATACTGTATGTATGTATGTATGTATGCTCGATGATGAGGGACCGTTTCATGTATGTGTGTTCGTAGAAAATGA
Source organism: Petrolisthes manimaculis (assembly GCA_034508575.1). Lineage (NCBI taxonomy): Eukaryota > Metazoa > Arthropoda > Malacostraca > Decapoda > Porcellanidae > Petrolisthes > Petrolisthes manimaculis. Next base: position 97,528 of record JAWZYT010000301.1, read on the forward strand.
GAAAGTCACTGTTATGTCCCCTATGGCTGGCTTATGACTCGAGCACTTGGATAAATATGGCTATAAGTGTCTCTCTCTGTGTGTGTGTGTGTGTGCGTAGTCATCACACACACAAGTAGAGTTTACCACATATCCTGCCTCTCATTATATTGCAATGGTTCTCTGGGTTTGGTTATAGAGAGTCATTATATTTTTTGTTTTAATAATCTAGACAAAAATGCACCGTGTCGATTCTACGTCCTGTGACTTTCAGTAAGAGTTTTTACAGGCTAATCTTTGGCTCCTTGTGTCCTTGGTGTACGTGGCTCTTAGTCAGACCTTCAGGCCGACTGTCGCTGTTTTTCCTGGTTGTATAAGTATTGCATCAGATGAGCGGAATATTGCTGCTTACACTTTCCTCCTCCACACATTCTACACAAGCGCCTCTAAAGGGTTAATTGATGCATGGGGTATATTTTTTATGGTGTGGGTGAATTGGAGTCTGTCTACATAATAATTATTACCCTCCTATGAACAGTGCGAGATAAACAGATCATTTACTTACTTATTTACTAAAGTGGTGCAATGTATGTTTCGTCTGGTATAGTTTTGTTTTGACCAAGATGTGGTTAAATAAAATTACTGGTGTGTTTTCTGGTGGATAGTTTGGAGGACCAGTAGGCCACCAATTCATACCATGGACGACGCAGAGAGGGAGTATAGGCTAGTAGGAAAAGGTTGGATGAATTTAATGCCACATTGTGTGTGACGTCGATCGTCTCTTGTGTTGTGTTGGGAGTACGTGCTTAATAAGGCGTTACTAGACACGGTATTTTAAGTTTTTCATTGCCTATCGAATTACATGACACACACACACACACACACACATAAAACTTTACTATATTTTTATGTAGGCACTATCAGTAGCATAACCATGGTTGGTTTACAGAAGGTTATCGGTGTGTCATTTTAAGATTAATGTCCCAATTTACCTTTTCGAATAAAAAAATAAAGTTCCAGTGATTGTGTTTCCTAATTGGTGTTTATTTACTTCCAACAGGCTCCACGGATGACTCCCTGTCCCCGTCCCCCAGTGTGTGTGTCTCGCCACCACCACCATCAGGCGGCGACTCCTCTTACTACATCGTTCAACAAGCAACCACCAGGAAGAAAGTCAAGGACGGTACGAAAAAGAAGAAAATGTTTGAGATGGGACCGATCTGTGACGACACCGAAATGGAGAAGAGGAGATTAAACGCCATCAACGCTAAGAATAACAGGGACAAGAAGAAACAGTACGTATTGTGTGTATGTGTGTGTGTGTGTGTGTGTGTGTGAAGAATGTATGTGTGCAATACAGGCACGTCCAATTGTTATCCTGCATGCAACACCTTCGAATGAAACGGCCTCTAAAACTAATACGAGACTATAATAATACAGTATACAGCTGTTGGTCTCTAATATTGGTTCATTATATCCATGCACTCAAATGGATCAGTCTCATTCACACGGTGCAGGACTTTTAATCTTGACTGTACATACGCCAACAAAAGCGCTGTCGCCTTAAATAATTCTAGGCGGATAATACAATGTAGACTGATCATCAAAATAAACACACACGTCTTGCAAAATATCAATATACAGCAGCCAAAGTAATCCACTTATTTGGGGATTCAATTTGTTTCTCATCCTTGGTTCAGTTTACGATCCTTGGGTGAAACTTACGGTGCAAATATTATGTGGCTCTTGACTCTGAGAAGTTATATAAGGCGAGATTACTATTGAATCTTGAGAAGTTATATAAGGCGAGATTACTATAGTTGGTGATGATTATTTGGTACACAGTGTTTTATAAGTTTTATAGATTAAGGAGGAAAGTTTTTTGTGTTGGTAAATCTGGAACAACTAAATTCTCCAAACTATTTCAAGCAACAGAACACCATTATTTTTTGTTCATGTGGTCATGTTTCCTGGCATACTTTGTAGGAATCAAGGCACCTCCAATGTACCAAAAAAGAATTACCACCTTAAAGTATTATACACTTGTGGACAAAAGTTCTCCCACGTCCACTGATCTATCTGATTTCTGATTATGGAGTTTTGATATATATATATATATATATATATATATATATATATATATATATATATATATATATATATATATATATATATATATATATATATATATATATATATATATATATATATATATATATATATATATATATATAAAAACTCCATAATATCCTATTATCCTATCTAACACAAATATACGGTATGTAACTAACACAAAACCACGCTCTATTACACATGAGTATAATATTATCCTATCTAACACAAAACCATGATATGTAACAACTAACACAAAACCACGCTATAAATCTATAATCAACACAAATACACCCCATCTAACAAGTCCTCCTCTTTCCTTTACAGAGAACTTGGTGAACACAGGAGAAAGATAGAGTCCCTAGAGGAGATCAACCAAAGGTGTACCCAGGCCCTGAAGATGACCTACAGTAATTACCAGGAGCAGAGGTACGAGGTGGAACGTCAAGCGGCCAGTCTGTTGGTAAAGGAAAGAGAAATCCTACTGAAGAATAGGGAGATTAAGAAGAAACGAGAGGAGATGGTCTTACTGAAGGGTCACCTCGAAATTATCTCTGGGAGTTTGGACGATCATAATCCAGCCAAAAATCTGATCGGGAGTCTGTTGAAAAATTTGTCTTCAGCTCACGAGGCCTGTTACAGTTAACACCCCTCATTGAAGAATGACCTTTGAAGAAGAAGAAAAAAAGTGAGTGGCTAATGGAACCCACACACGAACATTGAAAACACTGGTGGAATGTTTGTTAGTCGACATAATGTCACTATTCATCCTTACACCTTCAGAAACAAAGCGACAATAGACCACAGGAGTGTAGTGTCCCAAATGTAAAAGGGAGGATTGTAAAGAAGACTTTGGGCCTTATGCCTATCCACTCATGATGTTACATAACACATCTTACCCCAGCCTATAAGGTTGCAATCCTTTCTCTTACAACCGGGTACCTACTTACTGATAGGTGAACAGGGACGTAGGGGGCTGGGAAAATTGGCCAACACTTCCACTGACTCAGGATTCGAACCCGGGATCTCACTTGCTAGGCGAGTATTGTATTAAATACAATACCAACAGTGAAATCGGGTGCTGAGAATATAATATGCCAAGTCCTCCTGTTGCTCTGAAAAGCCAGAATGAATTAAAGATAGTATTTGTATTGCCTACAGCTTTGCAAGAACAAATAGACTCTTAGTTAAGTTTCCCTTGCTTGTTTTTCAGTGAAGAGAAACATGAGAAATGGCAAAAACTGCGGATACTATTCAGTGTATTTCTTGAAAAACATATATAGATAGGATACCGTATATGTCTTACAATAGATATCAGATGTTATTTTATCTTCAGTCATGATTATACAGACCTTATTGAAGTTTAGAATCAATGAGCACATCCTAATTATAGAAACACTTCCATGACTTTTTGATACGACTCGAAGCTGGCCTGTATAAACTCATAGTGCATGAAAATTATATATATATATATATATATATATATATATATATATATATATATATATATATATATATATATATATATATATATACTGTATTAATAGTTATGTTTATCTAGTTTATGTTTTTTATACCAGACAATGTGTATATAATTATGAGGTAATGCTTTTACGTTTTTTTTTCGAAACCAGTTGTAAATAAAAGATCAACATGTTCCATCTGTATTGATGACATTTGCATAATTTTTTACATTGTATTGTTAGTATTTTCTTAGTTTTTTTTTTTTTTTTAATTAATTGCGCCGTAGGTGTGAGTGTGAGATGCAATATACCACAGCATCGTGCATGAAATACTGTATATAGCGTTTGTTTGTTTGTTGACAAAGGCTGTATAATTTTGTTGTATGGCTTATATGGTCAAATAAAATGTTTGTTTTTACTACGTTATACTTAGTAATAATCAGAGAACAACAGACGGTAAATTAATAACCCTTATAGACATACATGGATATTATTATTATTCATGTCATTGTGTATTGATGGTGTTTGTTGTTGTTGTTGTTGTTGTTGTGTGTACATGCAATGCGTGTTGTTAATAAATATAGTGCAACCAACCAACATTTTAAATTGGTTCGTATGTCACTCTTGTTCTGAATCTTTGTATGTTGATAGGTTTCCTGTACACAATTAAGAGAAGCACAAGAATATACAGTATTAATTAATGGACACTGTGATAAAAATAGTTAGAATTTGGAGGTAAATGAGTCTATAAGGAAGGTCCGTGTTTCGTACGTGTCATAGTCAGGAGGAATCAGTACAAGTCTCATACAAGATCACAGGGTCCTTGGTTAATAGAGTACTATAGGCAATACATTCCCCTTAGACAATTCAGAGAAACACAATAACATACAGTATTAAAAAATATTACTTGCAACGCGTTTTTCCTTGTCCTGTTATATTGAAGGGAAGGTAATAATGAGTTAGGGGTATATGGACCTCTCTCTCTATCTATCTATCTATCTATTCTCTTTCTCTCTTTCTCTATCTCTCACAAACATATTCTCTCTCTCTCTCCTTGCATGAAATCCTTCTATGAACTAGCCACAGTGACATTTGAGCTTTGTTAATTAACTTATTTAGTTAGATTCATGTCAATTATCTACACAGTTATCTCATTAACTTGGTCAACACTACAGGAGTAATTTGGTGCACGGAAGATTCTGTTGCTCCCACGTCACTTTATACTTTTTTTTCTCATACATATATTGCGGAAACGTTTGCTTTGGGTTTAGTCCTAGAAAGTAAGTGTTTTTACAAAATTGTGTTTTATGGAGTTCCACAAGGCAGAATCCTCGGACCCTTGTTGTTTATTAATAATAATAAAAAAAAAAATATATATTTTTATTTCTGACTTGGTTTATTGACCTTGAAAAAAAGCTAATATGGTATGCCGATGTTACAACTCTTTACTCCTTTATTCACTCACTACGTAATAGAAAACTGCAGCATCTTTGAATAGAGAGTTGGCTAGATCTCTTCCTGGTGTCAACTTTGGGTCATGAACCTTAACATCTAATAACAAAACAGTATATCCAGGGTTATGGGTGGGTGCGGGAATAAGGGACAGGCTTTCTACCACCCCACCCCACCCCAGCCTGTCCTCCTACTCCCGCACCCCCCCAACCCCTCCCCCCCAAGCCTGTCCCCTAATTCCTACACCCCTTTAAGAGAGAGGGACACACATACAGGCCTCGTAAAGGGAGATCTCTTATTTATAATTGGAAGGTCTCTGATTCCACCAAACTGTGGCAGTAAACAGACACCCTCAATGATACTAATAATAGGGGATCTGTTTCTTGGCATAGTTAGGAGGAATCAGTAGCCTTCCAATTCACCAGAAAGAGAATCTCTATCCCTTTAAACCTTACTGTGTACAATTGCCTGAGAAAAGACTGCAACCAATTTTGCTGGTGTGTGGCAATATCTGGCAGCTGCTCCAATGTAAACTAAACACTCATATTTTATCAATGAATCACTCAGAACCTATAATAATCATTGTAAGGATGAATGTAATTAGCAGAAGTCAATAACATCGATTCATACAAGTTGTGTAAGTTCTGAACTTCTAAGTGATCCATTGATAAAATACAAGTGTTTACTTTGGATCAGCTACCAGACATTGCCACACACCAGCAAATTTGGTTACAGTCTTTTCTTGGGCAATTGTGTACAAAGTAGGAAAAGGTCGGTATAGAAACTCATGGCCTATATTTCTTTCTTTATTTATTTTTATTTATGGTAATTTCCTTGGCGCTGTATCATGATAAACAACAAAAAAATCACGTGTTTTGTCACCATGGGAGTATGTGTTAGTTGTATACTGTATATACGTTTGGGCTTCAGGGAGGAGGGTGGCATTATTTTGTGTTGGTGGGCGAGTCGGATAGCTAATGATTGAGTTATGATTCCTCCAAACTATGATATTATGTACAGTTGGCCACAGGAATTCGTACACAGACTCATCATAAAGCGAAGTCATTATTGTGAAAGTACTACAGTGAATGAATGGTCTACCAAAGTAACTCGGTGAATGCAAAACAACAAACCTATTATTATATTTTTGTGTTGGAATTACATAGACTTATATATATATATATATATATATATATATATATATATATATATATATATATATATATATATATATATATATATTTTTCGTGTGTTGGGAACCCTTCAAGTCTGGAGTGTGTGTGTACGAATTCCTGAGACCGACTATACAAAACAGCTATAGAACTGTGATGATTATAGTGAACCTTATGGATTCAGAGTTACAGAGGAGATATTATACAGTCAGCGGCAAAAGTCCTGTCGCCTCACTTGCTTTACGGAGCCAAGCGATGTTCATAGACTCGAGATTATGAACTGCAGAAAACGTGCATATTTTTCGAGTCCATGAATACTGCCTGTCTGCTTCCTCCAATCTACAGTATTCCGAACAACAGGCCACCAACCATTACTTTTATTAATTAATCTGGTCTCCATGATAAGAACGTACACATATTAAGTTAATGTGATACTGCAGCCATGTAGGTATTATGGTATGTAGGTATTATGTATTATATGTGTATTATGTATTTATGTATGTGGTTCGAATGACAATACACCAGTTATATTGTACAGTCATGAGCATTAATAAGTATACAGCTTTGGTTGAAGTTTTGAACGGTCTATTTCATCAACGAAGTAATTCCAATAGAGATCTTATTGTGCATTTATTTACTGTCTTTAGGTATTCGAAGTACTGTACAGTACATAATATATAATATGTTGTATGAATAGAAACTGATTCAGAATACAACGATCTGGTCGTATTAATATTAAGTACGTACACTCGCAATCCAAAATTTGTAGCCAGGTCGTGTTGAAGTTTCGAAACATTTGACATACTTGTGAACTAATCCTGTTTCATATTTGCTTGAGCTCGCTTAATACTCGATCAGGCTATTCGAAGCAATTAAGCCTGGATGGATATTTCGGATTGGGAGTGTACAGTCGCAAGCTGATGGAAGGGACACACTTGAAACGAGCCCCACATAAAAAAACAAAATAAAGCATTAGGCAGCTCACGCCACTACACATCTTACCTTATGCTCAGTGCGGGGCCCGTTTCAAGTGTGTCCGTTCCATCAGCTCGCAACTGTACATAAGATGGACTCAAATTCATGATGCTGGCTGTACAGTACGTGGCTGTCTGAGGGAACCAACTTTTGTGGTGTACCGTAGTACTATAATTATGTATTGTACCTAAGTCCTGGGGAAGGAATGCGTGTAACAAAACGTTTTAAGGGGGTGTGGGAGTAGGGGACAGGCTTGGGGGGCGCGGGAGTAGAGGGACAGGCATGGGGGACAGGCTTGGTAGGGGGGTGGGGGCTAGGGGGATGCATGCTGGAATAGGGTGACATGCTTTCTACCCACCCCAAGCCTGTCCCCCTATTCCCGCACCCCCCCCAAGCCTGTCCCCTACTCCCACACCCCCTTTAAATTAGTTACAGTCACTCACCAAACTAGTCTTCCTTCCATTACCTTTATACTACTAACATTATCCGAAATACTGCAACAGGATGGATGGTTGTAAAGTCTCACTAGCTGCTCTCTCCCTTCACGTTATCATTTCACTGCCTCACCACCAGACCTACTCGATGTAGAAGCATTTTATAAGTTGTTGATAGTGAAGACGATCGAACTTTTGCTCATGACTGTATAGATAGTCAGAGTGGCGCCATTATCTCCCCCCCCCCCCATCTCTCTCTCTCTCTCTCTCTCTCTCTCTCTCTCTCTCTCTCTCTCTCTCTCTCTCTCTCTCATTTTAGTTTTCAAGTAAGTCATTTGGGGAAAATCATATTACTAATGATGCAATGAATATATACGTTACATACGACCTCAGATTTCTCGTTCTTCAAACAGGTTGGAAGTTGTATGTAGCGAGATGTTTTATGTACAAAAAAAAGAAAGAAGAAGCTTCACCTGTAAATTGTAAGTACCTTTCTTGAAGTAGGAAATTTTTGATGGGTGAACAGGGGCTTAATTGTGAAAGACAGACTCGAAAACCTCAGACGATTTGTTTTGATAGAGGCAAAGAACTGCTTAAGGGGGTGCGGGAATAGGGGGGCAGGTTTCGGGGGGTGCGGGAGTAAGGGGACAGGCTTGGGGGTTTAGGGGGGTACGGGACAGGCTTGGAGAGGTTTAGAGGGGAGTGGGAATGGAGACAGACTTTTTACCCACCCCAAGCCTGTCCCTCTATTCCCACCCCCACCTCCACCAAACCTGTCCCCTACTCCCACCCCCACTTAAGGTTATGTACTGAATAATCTATTTCAATTTACTGATCAAGAAGATACTAAACTGAATTGAGAAGTCTTTATTGCATAATATTATGTTACACAAGATAAGGCCAGACAGAGCATGACAGATGCATCACCAACCAAACACACACACAATTTTACAAACTTGTACAAAAATGTTAACATAAAAATACAGAGGTTCTAAGAAACACACGAATTATAATAAAGTAATAAAGTTAAGAAGCCTGCTGTGCTGAACCAGGATGGCCTTGTACCATACGTATGAGTACAGGAGGTGATAACACTGGGAAAAGAAAGGAGGGAGGGACAGCAAGAAATAGAAGAAGAAGAAAAGAAGAAAACAAAAGAAAATTAAAAGGAGGGGATTGGGGAAAGTAGAAGGGATAGTTGAAGAGAGGAAATGTAATGACAATTTATATATTTATTTTACGTGTCACATATATTTTCTTGCCTGGTGCATTACTGGATTAGCATTAGTGTTATTACATGTTATCATTAGCTTAGACCAGCAGTTCTTAATCTGGGGGTCGTGCCCCTCAAGGGGGTCATTAACATGTTTTTTTTCTGGGGGTCACGAAGGGTAAGACTTAGGTAGATTACATGTAGCCTACAGCTAATTTTTAAGAAATACAAATTCTATTTTTTTTTCACTCCGCTCGCTGCCCCCACACTCACCCCAGCCTGTGCAAGGGGGTCACATCACTGCCCAGATATGTCTGGGTCATAGAGGTAAAAAGGTTAATAAGAACCACTGGCTTAGACGAACCCTTCACTGGTATATTTTTTCCTTGAACATTATGGATTCGAGTCATGTCTTGTCTATCACATTTACCCATTAATTAAGTTACAGAATGAGGTATCTATTTTCATCCTTTATTGGCCGGACACTTCAGCAGACCATACATGGAAGTTGGTGCCCACAGTGACTCATCGAGCTCGGCCTCGGCGGTAACCATGGAAATGAGTAGAGATGAGTCGTTGTAAAAACCCTTCACTGCCAAACACGAGATATTAAGCAATTATACATTTTGGATGATACATTGGATATATGTTATTATTTTAGTTATCGTCGGTATTAGTATAGGCCTATCTATCTTCGAAAATTTCACAATTTTTATAAACAATCCACAGAAATGTATTATTGTTTACATCAAGAGGGAAGTGCAGTGTTGGACTATTGGTAAATTTGGAGCAACTGATTCCCCCAAACTATTCCAAGCAACAGAGCACCATTATTTTTGTTCCTCTGGTCCTATTTCCTGGCTTACTTTGGAAGAATCAAGGCACTCCAATGTAGTAAAAGTGAATTACCCCATCAGCATCAATGGTGTTTTTAAAATGTAGGACTAATTATACTTTAAACCTGAGAGACAGAAAAAAAAATAAACAAGAGGACAATGAAACAGGATGCAAGATATGTGGAACAGATCCAGAAAACTTAGAACATTTTGTGCTTGAATGTTGAGGAAAGAAGAAACATTAGAACATTGCAACAACCATATATTAAATACAAGGAACACATTATGGGAAGCCTGTTATTCGACAGTGAAAATGTTTATACAATATAAAAGAAGATAAGAAATTAATTAAAGTAGCTCACCACAATAAACTGATTTTATAAACGACAGAAGAGGGACCGTTGTAAAGGCCATCCCTCGACACCAACGCACCGCATCATCACAACAACAACAACAATGGCTGCTGTGGGCTGTCGGAATCTCATGCTTTCCAAAATTTTATCAGAAAAATGCAAAGGGAAGCTGCTACCGAAGAAATGTCCCCGATATGAGCTGTTATGCCATGTTGATGACTTAGTATTAGCATGGAGTAGAGGTGATGTGTGTTTATATACTCAGTTACAACACCCACCTGACTCCATCGTACAGGTAATGTAAACAAAAGGCTAATATTTAAAATTGGGGCCTTATGCATGGATCAAACTAGAATGTGTATCTAGTAATTGTTGGTACTAGTTATAAAGTGCCAAATAAAATGGGTATACTTATCTATTTTCTTCAAAAGTTGGTTGTTGGTGGATTTTACTTTATAATATCGTTCGTTTCCCAATGCGACAGTACACTTTTATTTTTGACCTAATTTGATTCTCCCTGCCAAGAGGCTGGATTGATGGGTAAAGCAATAGTATTATATCAGAAGGTAAAATACGAGGATGCGCTCTGTTCCAATTTTTTATATATTTTTTCCTAGATCACTTTATATAACTAGCTGTTTTATAGCATTTAGAGTTGTTTTTAGATGGGGGAAATCACTTGTTCTGCCCATATCCCTTACCCAACAATCTTGGGGAATCAGAATAACTGCCAACTCTTAATGTTACACATATTTTTTTTCTCAATATCAAAGACATCTAATGTTAAGTAATTTCTGTTGCAAATGCCATGTTTCAGAGATGTCCCCCACTCCATACAGCCTTATTTCCCTAACAGGCAGGGACTATAACTGAATCTCATTTACACTCACTCTGTCTTTGATCATAATCTCAAGAACTCCTTCCATTACTTTCTTCCATTCCAGCAATTGGCACTGTCCCGACCACCAGTATGGGATGTAGAACAAGTGCTCTTAAACAAAAGTGAGAATTGTGTGGCTTTGGTTGGACGTAGAGGCGTAGCCATTGTTGATCTGCCTCAACGAAGTGGCACCCCACCTCTCTTTGACAAGGGAAGAGAGACCATCACATGCAGGTTAGTATACTGTATACAATATAGTACCGATACACTGGCAGTATCAATGATATTAGTACCAGTCATATGTATGATGTTTCACTCATCATCATTATTTATATACCACCATCCATCTCTATAAATTTTGCCTCAATTGAGTCTTCTTATTATCCATCCCATTCAGGTTCATGAGTTCAGAACATCTTTTACGACACCACTTGGTGGATTTTGTACAAAGAATAGTTAACCCCCACTATTCTATCACACACGCTATATTATTATAAGTGTTTATTACAGAGTAGCCACCCCATTAGGGATGAGGTAATCTCACAATATAACAATAGCTTGTTAAGGATTTTATAATAATAAATTTAATGGTTACAGGGTGGAGTACATAGCGGATCGCTTCTTTTCGTGTCATCCCAAGCTGGAGGTGGTGGAGGCTGCTTGGCACCCGGGCTCACCTGATAATACACACATTGTGATCCTCACCTCGGACAATTATTTCAGGTTCGTTTTTTTTTTTTTTTTTTTTTTTTTTTTTTTTTTTTTTTTTCATAATTTGGGGCCTAGTGTTTGTGAGCAGAAAGACTTGAGAATGATAAATTTTACTTTGAGATGGCATAAACTAAATGGGTACTGTATCTACTTTTTGCTAAGTGAACAGAGACATAGGAGCTTAGGAATTTTATCAAACAGTTTCCCACACTGGAATGGAACATGGGACTGATCTTTCACTTTTCAAGGTGATCGTCATGACCACTAGATCTGTTATCGTAAATTTAGAATTGCATAATTGTGCACACATCAACATTACTCCTTCAAAGTTTAGTGATGTTAATGTTACTCTTGATTACAGAATTTACAACCTATTGTCACTGGAGATCCCTGAGCAAGCAGTGAGTGTGGGGTTGGTACAACCAGGTGTAGTGCTCAGTGCCTGTACCGGGGAGTCTGCTTGTACCTTTGCCTTTGGCCAGCCAAAAGAAGCTCTCAAGTTTGACTCTGGCAATCCAGTATCTAACAGCGTCATTGATAACTTGGTTGGTGTTATTATGTTATATTCAGTGTTGATAATGTGATTGGTAATATAGTATAATGCTATATGCCCTGATGATAACTTGACAAAATTGATATTATTAAGCACTGATGCAAAACCACCTTTGGCACCCAATACTCAGATACTCTTTGCATTGATCACTGTTACAGATGGTACAAATTCATTATTTAAAATGCCTCGTGATGTGACATAGACCTAATATAGTGTGCTGTAAGGGTGTTGACATTGTTTATTTGCTTCTACCAAACCACTTTTAATAATTTCCAAGGCAAATAATTCTATTGCTTGTGACAGACAATTACAGTTGTTATCTTAGTTTTCGTTCTCCCACAGTTGGATGATGACGAGGAAAGACGCCTGAAGCACCGAGGTCTGCAATGGCCAGTCTTCTTCCTCTTTGGAAATGGGGATGTCTACTTTATCACCACTGTCCTTGGTGCTTTTAAGTATGATCATATTTAATTGAATATATCTGGTAAAACATTAGAATATTTTATGGCATCTTATTCTTCTAAACTGTGCCAAGAAGTAATGTACTCTGCTGTATTCCTGTTTAGGTGTTCTGATAGGTTTGAGTCTCCATACTGCCCAGTGGAGAGAGGAAGGAAGGAAGGAAGAGAGTATAAGAGCAACTTGTGTGAATATTAATGGAATGATGAATGTGATTAAAAGAAGAGTAGTTGTGGAGAAAAGTGAAAATGTATTGGTGATACAGAGACTTATTTTGAAGGGCTGGGGGTAGAGGAGTGTGGAGCTGGAAGGGAGAGTGTGATGTGTGAGGACATAAAAGGTGTCATTTGGGCAGGTATAGATAAAAAATTCAAATGAAGAGTGAGTAATGTTAGTTCAACTGGGTTTGGGAATGTATCCCCATTAAGTTTAAGTTAATCATAGCAGTTTTGAGGAATGTAACCGCTATGTTAAGAAAAGGTTGCCTGTACTTGCAGACCACAGATGCACACACTACATGGACCAATGGCCATGACACCATCAAGTATTGACAACTATGGGGTCGACTTCTGTGGCCTGCTGGTGTTACCTTCATGGCCACCAGTGCTAGTTCTGGCTACAACTGCAGGACATCTTCACCACTGTGTTGTCATTGATGATCAAAAAAACAATAATCCTGTTAGTGTATGCTTTCTTTTAGCTCCTAAAGTACTCTGGTTGATAAGACACATCCTATTGTAGCATAAATGTTTGGTGATCCACTTATACTGTACAACTGAACATTTGAAGCAGACAATATGACAAGCATGTCATGTACAATATGTCACACAGGATTTGTGAGGGTTAATACTGTATACAACAATACTAATATCACAGGTTATTAAGTTATTCTCTTTTACATCATTCACTGAGAATTATTTGGATGTTTGATTCCTGAGTGACAGACTTAATAGTTTTGAGGTATAGTAAATATTTCTTGAACTGGGTAATATAACATTACACTAATATGAAACACAAGGGACTGAGTCATTTTAGTACACTGTAGAATATAAGAAAAGCCTATAAAATGCACCTGTTTTAAAACTTGGATTTGTCTTATGATTCATATAACTGTACAGCATCCAACACCTAGTGTTTCAAAACACAGTGCATTTTTATACAGAACATCAAGATTAAATAAAAGATGTATAATCTGTATGTGCTAAAATATATAATGTTATTCAGTTTCCATTGATGCCACAACAAGACGGCCATCAATTCAGTGTGCCAACATCAGTGAAGCTGTATGTGTATGAGAGTGTGGAGCTTGAACTGTCACTTCTCCAAGATGATGAAGCCTTCACTTCCTCCCTCTTGCTGCATCCAGATCCTTCAAACCCCACCAGGTGTGCTTAGCTCTACTTCCACAAGAACTCTTAAGTTTTATCAGGAAATCAGTCAATAATGATCAAACTGGGTTCTCTCCTGGGAACCTCACAGCTAATGTGACGAGTGCTGTGGGTCTTTTTAGTAACTTTATCCATGCAGACCTCATCACTCCTCCCTTTTCCACACACCTCCATTGTATATTTTTCACTTCTTTATCGTGTATCATCTAATTTACAACTGCTCTAAGCTATTTTATCCTTACTATCAAACTCCTGGTCTCAATGTCATAAGTATCATAAGTGGGATATTCAGTGCTAAATTACTACGGTTTATATAATTATTTTACATCTCATAAGGTACACTTGAGATTCATAATATCTGACCAGGACGTCTAAGAGCTCCAAGTCCTCTTTCATCCATACCTGAATTTCACATTTAAAAAGATATCAGTGACTAATTTAATGGTCAGATATACGGCAAATTTTATGCTTTTCCAGATTCATTCCTTAATATATGTAGTAAGAGCATGGCCTGCATCTGGTCACAACTTGTCTAATACTCCCTGGTCAGAAATTATGTATTGGGAGACTCACTCTAATGTAGCAAGCCTAGTACTGTATATCGAAAATGCTATCTTGCTGAACCTACAAAGATGAAAATGGAACAAGTTTTCTTTGGTTCTTTGAAAGTGGAAACTTTTGTATATCAGTAATCATATTTGCAATATAGATATAATTTCCTTTAAATGCAAGGTAAAAAATTTCATAATTGTGTGATGTTCCAGGTACTGGGTGAGTCATGAGGCAGGTATCCATGCTGTCACTCTTCCTCTGGTAGAAAACTTCCTCCAGTTCAGTGAGATGGCCAATGGTAAGTATTAAATCATCATAGGGTGCTCTTATATATTATCAACTTGTTTTTGTAGCCTAATCAAATTTTTTGTTTCTTTGTCAGATAGATTTAAGTGTAAGAAAAGTCATGCTGAATAAGGTGGTGGTCTTTCCATTTGTGGTACAGTATTGTTTAAACTTCAAAAATGTTTCTCTTCATATTGATAGGGAGCATTTTCATAGTGGGTTTTAGTTTAGTGAACTACATGATTTTTGTCACCCTCCGTCAAAACAGATGCAGAATTTTCGGAGCAGGAGTGTGAGTGTGTGGTGGAACATCTGATTTGTACACGTTCACTCACACCTGCAGCCCCCATGCCAGTAACAGGAGTGGTGTCAGGGGCTGCCCACACCATGCTTGTGTTACTGGCTTCAGGAAGGATTATTGCCCTCTCTCTGCCCTCCATCTACAACCAGCAGCTCTTTGAATCAGGCTTCACCAACACAAATATGCCCATTTCCCCTCTGAGAAAGGTGAGCCTGCTTGTAGAAAGCCATAGTGTTGTGGAACTGCATTGGATTAGAAGTTCATAAAAGTGTCATACAGTCATTCAAATTCTACAATGTGGCAGATAGAACTCTCTCTATAGAGGGTCTCTGTATTCTGTATATCACTATCCTGGTTTATCTAACAGGTACACTCGGAAAATTTTGAGGGCCATATTCGTAGTATCCTACAGCGCTCTACCTCCCAGCCCCTCCTGGTGTCAGGCTCGGGGTCCAAGGTGACACCAGCTGAATATCTGAACCTGATGAATCGTGTTATGTCCACCCTCCGCACCAATTACATACAGCCCCAGCGTGTGGTCAGGATGGACATACAGAGAAGGTGTTGTAATCCCAGATAATGTGTGTGCTATTGTAATGAGAAGGATTTTATTTGTTGTACAATTGCACAAGGAAATGTTACAAAATCCATTACTGTACTGTATACTATGATAGTGGTCATGGCAACACTTCTGAGTGTGACTAGACAGATGCATCTCTTCATTTTCCGTAGGACAGTATCCTTGCCATGATTGGTAGTAGTTACCCATATTTGTTATAATATTAATCTTATTTTGTTTTATTCATCAGGTCTGATATCTTGAGTGAACAGAAACAAAGACTGAAGATCGAGATTGAAGATTTACTAGCACAAAAGAAAGCATTAACTGATAAGGCTCATGATCTGGCAGAGAAGTATGAAGAGGCCAATGACAAAAAGAATCAACTAATTGAAAGGTAGGAATTTGTTATTGGTATTAGGTGTATAAGTATTAGAGAATTACCAATTTGCAGTAGTATACAGTCATAGAGGAAGGTATGCATTTGGGTTACTTGAGGTCTGTTTAATTGGTGGTGAAAGATGCACTTGCTGATATTTCTAATCTTTGGTTCTGGAGCATCCTGTATATTGCTGTATATATGTCAGACCTTACTTTTAATATCCAAGTTAATAGTTTTAGAGTGACACCAAATTAAACACATAATAGGCTGGAGCGTGTGATGACCCAAGTGATGCGAGCTATGCCAGTGCTCTCCACCAGTGAGAAGAACATGTCTCGGGAACTGGAAGCCATGCAGACCCACTTCCCTGCTTTCACCAACCAGCTAGCACAGATTAAAGAAAAGGACAAGTGGCAGGCCAATCAAGTAAGTTACTAATTTCTCTTTTTATTCAAA
This sequence comes from Petrolisthes manimaculis, assembly GCA_034508575.1. Classification (NCBI taxonomy): domain Eukaryota; kingdom Metazoa; phylum Arthropoda; class Malacostraca; order Decapoda; family Porcellanidae; genus Petrolisthes; species Petrolisthes manimaculis. The sequence goes on from JAWZYT010000301.1 coordinate 114,043, forward strand.
TTTTGTGATAATAATAAACTGTACTTTAGCTAACACTCTGTCTCTCTGTACCTCTGACACATTGCTCCTCTTGGGAATTTTCCCCCAAGAGAGTGGCCACAGCCATTCATCATCTTGCTCTTACTAACTCTCACCTTTAGTTTTTTATTTTTACATATACCCTGAGCTTATCCAATATGGTACCCTCTGTAGCTCCCTAACTTTATACAGCCATCACACACTCCTGCCTCAGTACAACACTGATATCAGTTTTCTCAATGAGGTCACCCATTACCCACAAACAATCAGCTTCAGAACATGCACACTGTCAGGTTCAGAAAACACACACTTTGTGCCTTGTGTAATGTAGTTAATGTAGTTAATTAAGTTTTGGTGCATCCTACTTTTTTAATGTTCCGACAATGAACATAGGCTTCATCAAGCCCGTTACCGTGGCCCAGGTCAACTGCTACTCACTCACACATACATATCATAACTTCTGAACTGGTACCCAGCCACAGAGCGAGGGAAGTGAGGGTAATTCCCAAATACTTCAGCTGTTATGGTACCAGCGAGGGAGTTTTACTACGTTCAGTGGCCTTATGATTAGTGCCTGAAACTCAAATCAGAAGAGTAAATATTCTCAGGCCCTCACCTGAGAGGAATCGATCTCCTGACGAAGTCCACAACACTAACCACTCTGCCACCTCCCCTACTTGCAAAAACATCTTTTTAGAACATAATGCTTGACTTTGTCAGTCTCCAGTAATTACTGATTTGCAAATCCTGAGGGAAGAGCTGAAGATTGTTAATTATTGAAACATACATTGTTACATACGGTATTGTCATTTCATTACTTGAAATAATTAGTATAATGTATTTTATTAGTTGATGGTTCAAGCTTCATACAAGTATCAATAATTATAATCTTATTTTGAGACATACTCGTAACATATTTTTTATTTATGCCTGCAGATGGAAAAATTCCACAATAGTGAGGCATCAAAGAGACACCAAATTTGTAGTGTGTCAGAAACTCAGCAGAAGGCTCTAAACCAAGCACTGTCAAAAGAGTGAGTATGAAATGATTGTTCAAGCTCATACTGTGTAATTTGTGGCTTGATTTCTGTAAATTTATTTTCAGCCTTACGGTATATTTTCTCTAATTCACTGTGTATTTGAGACTTTACCACTGCTTGTTTCAACCCCACCATCAAGGCCAACTGTAATTGTACAGTGGTTGAGTAAATTAAAAATGTACATAATGCAGTGAATAATTTTGAACTTGTGATTGTTACTTTTCATTAGGCACATAGGGCTAATTTACCTCTCATGCCAGATGAGTTTATATTTGACAAACAAAATTCTGGATCCAGTGAATTAGATTGTTGAGTTCTACATAGACAGGGCCTGATAAAATTTCTGTAATCTTTACCATTTGTTTGATCTTGAATTTCATAGTCAAGATAAATTATATGAATTTTGAGTGTATATGGAGAGTATTAAATCTGTCTTTTGTTTATTATCAATTTCTTTTTTCAGGAGTGAGAAGCTGTCAGTTTTACTGGAGAAAATTAACCAGGCCAAGCAAGACTTAAACTTATGATAAGGTTTGATTTTAGTGAACACAAAAGAGAAACAGTGACTTACACTGTGCTACCTGAGGTTGTATATTATAGAGTTACCACAAGAGTGGTTTAGCTGTGTAGTTAGATAAAGTCCATGTCATGATATTAATTTTTGTTTATAAAAAATGAAGGAAAGGGGCTGGCAAAGGGGTGATTTTATGGGTGTACAAACTGTACACCCTCACTATGTAAGCTACTGAAAGAAACAACTGCCAAGAAACTTGTGGCTGAACTCGGATAATTTTGATGACAGAACTATAAGGCCGTAGCAATATTTGATTACAGTTGTCTTGAGGTTTGGAGGGAGCAGTTGAAGGAAGATCAAAGGAAAGGTAGAAGGTGGGAGTGAAGAAATATACCAGTAGCGATATGATTGAGAGGGAAGAAGTGGAAAGGGGAATAATGAATACAGAGTGAAAGGCCCGCATTTCTGACATATTGCATCAAATTAGAATCTTTCGCCCTACAATACAGTACCGGTATATAGGGTATTTTTCTATTGCTTTCTGTTTGGTTATTTGGTTTTCTCTCAATATTCTTTCATTTATTTTTGTTCTTTTCCTCCTCTCTCTTTAGTTTGTGTGTACATTTTAATTGCCTCTTCTTACATGCTTCCAGCCTTATGAGATCTGCTCACATAAATCCAATTGAGGTGTACTGCAACCAGAGGCTTTATTTTTTTATCACTGCTGTATGGACTGCCAGCACTCTGGGGTGCATTATCCCTTAGCATGCAGCAGTCTAAACTCCCTCCCCCTTATGGTTCCTTCAGGGTTGGTCTCATGGAAGGTGCGGCTTCACTTGTAGCTCTTGTGGTAACATGGACTTGAGCCCACGGCATTGGCAGTGGAATCAAAGACCCAATCTCCTTGGCGGTCGGAGGCCCCCAGACTCCCTGGTCTAGGAAGCTCTGGTTCCATCTCCCTGTGATGTGTTTCGGTAGCCCGGGCATATAGGGCCATGCAGCCCCTCCTTTATTTTAATTTGTGTTTTCACTGTGACCAGGCCATTCTGCCCTGGGAAAACATCAACAACATCCACTACATTTGTTGCAGAATGTTACATCACTTGTGCAATTGTGTTCTGGATATCATTCATCTAATATTATAAAAGTGAAAAATATGTACAGTTTTGCTAATTTCATGGAAATTTTTTACACATCCCTGTGTATCCAGAATAGGTAATAAGCATATGGAAAATTGGTCATTACTTACAGTACTCACAGGAGAAGCAAAAACATTCCCATAGACTAATTACCGTATTATGCTGAAAAAGTTCTTTGAAACTGATTTTTTAACTCTTGATTGGAAAATTACTTTGAGATTCACATATAAATTTGCAACAAATTGCGAACAAAGCATGTGGTTTTGTGTTTTATAAATTTAACCTGAAAAGCAGCTGATATTTCCACCAGGTAATTTCATGACAGATAGCCTATTTTTGTACAATTTTGACTCAAGTATTTTATGTAGTCTGAATGTATTAAAGGAAATAATGTGTATAAAGATTATATTACTGTATTTTATCATTGATCCATTTATCATTGATGTATTGTACCTGTTCTTAAGTCATGCCATAAAATATATCAGTATAGAGTTGAACTTTTGGAGCCATTGTTATTATAATTAAATTTAAGTATATAAAAAAGGTGTGTTTTTAAAAGAGGCTGGATGGAACCATTGTGGATACCTGTGCAAGATACTGTATAATACATCACTCCATATGATTAAACACTATGAAAGATTGCACTGCATACAACTACCTGGTGCATCCCCAACAACATAACATGCATTCTCTGAGGGATCTATGGGAAAGCCTGATCCATGCTGTGGCCTTCCTCAAGGACTTGGGGCTGCTCAGCCAGACAACTTCGAGGAATGTCAACAGCATAACAACAACCTTACTCATCATCATTACCATACTTATTTATTGGGCATGAAAATAGTGTATAATAGTATAAACAGATATAAATACACAATTGTATTGTGAATTGTTTTGTACAACAGATCTCACTTCATTCAAAAATGTATTGCAAACATTCACAAAAGTATTGCATACACTTTGTTCCTATTCATTAGACTTTAATGCTCTTCAGTACATTAGAGGGATAAAGGAGCTAAAGTTAATTCATTACTTGTACTACCTTTGCAAAAATAATTTGTGGAATGTTTGTTGATTATTGAACATGATAAATCAAAAACTTCCTGATGGATTTTGATCAAACCAGTCCTGAGATTGTAAGATGTGGCCAGGAAGCAAGAACATGGCAGGCAGCATTGTGCAGCCTCTGGCAGAAAACTACTTAAAATATTGTCTCTTTACATATGACGAACCAGATTTGACATGTTTTGAATAGAAAATATATGCTAGAAAGTGATGCATACAGTAGTCCTTAACTGTAGATATCAGTTTAAATAAATTAGATAATTTAAAACAAGATTTGTGTTAGATTTATGTTCAACTCTACCGTACTGACTAGAAACAAATACTTGTAAAGTCTCAGGAAAGAAAAATAAGATGTGTATGATGTTGGTAGATTTATATTTACTTACCGTAGTACAATACAGTGCCATTCATTAGTTTGACAGAGTAATGAATAATTCACAGTACAGTATTGGCAGGATACAATGTTATCTTCAAGTTAAAAGGAATGTGTATTGAAATATACAGTTTGTGAAAATACATTATGTTATCAAAAATGTAAAAAAATTGTAATACAGTACAGTATTTATATCAAAGTGTTCATATGTTTGAAGTACAGTATACACAGCTGCCAGTGAAAGCTTTTAGCTTTTTACTATAGTATGAGTGGTTAAGCTTCTCTATATCTGTATTATAGACACAATTTGTCTACTGCTAACTCAGCATGGATTGGTCAAAGCAGAATAATGTTTTCCATTCTTGTATTCCCTTCTGCCTATGATATTTTTTAACACTGGTACCATTCTAGAAGTGATTTAGGAGAGTAATCAGGCTGTGCTAACTATAGGTACTTTAATACTCAATCTCTTGTGGTTAAAGAGTCAAGAAAGAGATTATACAATACCTCATCATACAAAGACACCACAGGTGTTAGATATTTATAACTATATTCTCCAACCATAAAAGATCTCTCTGTGAAATCAATTAAACATGTTCTCTCTGACTATTCCATGTTGTGAAAATGATGGTTTTGATATACTGGTACCATTGCCCTTAACTAACCCATTACTGGAATAAAAATTATAAGTTCATGTGACAGGAAGAAGGTTGCATCGTTAGTGAAAGACAAAAAGTTGTGTTCAGAAATACTTGTGAAAACATCTGGCGAGTAATGACCAACTTGACACCAAAATATATTCATAGCCTGAGTTTCAGTATGGTTCACTTCATGCTGCTTCAGCCTTAGTGGCCTGTAAAACTCAGCTGTGGGTCATAATAATGTTTCTAGCATGTTGGTGCCATCATGGTTCATTGCATGTACAGGTTAAAAAAATTGACACAACGAAGACATGGCTTGTCTTTCACTGTAGCATTGTATGTGGTGTTCAGTCAGCCAGTGGTCCCCAGAACAGTTTGCTGGGTCGAGTTTCATCCTCACTCAGGAAGAACTCCCGGCCAAGCTTGACAAACTCCTTCATGCTTAGCCGTCCATCACTGTTCTTGTCAATGGCAGCAAATGATTCAGCTGCTGCCTGTTGTAGATATACAAAACACAGATTTAATTAGTTTAATTTGTAAGTACTGTATATTCATGTAAGCAGTAAAGATACAGCAAATACATTTTTGAGGATTATGTGAAGTATTTTTTGATAGGATTGTTTATACATTACTTTATCTTTATCATGTAATATATAATATGAAGGCCTACATTACAAGGTAATATAGTCACATTCTGGCAAACTGACCTCTGCTGTATATCAGGTCATACCTAGAAGGACTCATTCATGGAGGAAACTATTGTAATTCCAGTATATCTGCTAGTTGATAGTTTAAGGAGAAGAGTAGCTTTGAGTGATATGAAGGCTACTGACCCTTCCAAATTGCACCAAGAAGCCAAGTAGCTTTGATGATTTATTATGTGGCAGTTTGGAGGAATGTACCCTCCATTTCACTATTATCATCTTACCCCTTTAACTTCAATGTGTTTTTGATATTATGACTCGGGATCAGACATGGGGTAATAGTAATAGGCCATTACAATGTTTTCTAAGTAATAGTAGATAAAATAATTGTAGCTGTAATAGTAATAGGAAGCAAATAGTATATACAGTACATGTAGTAGTACTGTATATTACTTTCCTATTACAGAAGCAGACACTTATTTTAATAACCTCAGTTTAGTTGTTTATTGACTGTTCTCCATGATGCAGATACACCATAGGAGACCGTGTAGAATGGAGAGTAGCCTACCAGATATTAAATTATTTATATATACAGTATTTGTGCATATGCTAGACAGCCTCCCAACAATAATGAAAATGATTATCTTGTTTAATAACTACCATTATTGCAAATAATATAAAATGGTAAGAGATAACCATGTAATAGTGATATAATAGATGACCACTAAAGTACAGTACTAATAATAGTAATACAGTAGTAATATAACAAAAAAGTATTAAGAGTGATAGTAATAGAAACCCTGTAATAGACCATGTCTGCTTCAGTCAAGATTGAACTGAAATAGTATAACACTCACTTCTTCAGAAAGACCCAGGCATGCATAAAACATCTTGAACTCTTCAATAGAAATCTCCCCACTGCCATCCCTGTCTACAGCCTGTAATGTAAAATATAGTACAGTACAGGAATTATTTTATATAATACTGTATATATATATCATGGTTATGACCTGCATTAATGAGAGGTATAGTCCTATAGTAATCTGGAAAATGCGAAAGAAGTATATGATTTCTGAATTTAATATAATAATATATTTTGTTTGATTTGTGTGGCATATGTTGTTATGTGTTTCAGTTAATCAGTCATCATGACCTAAAATACTTTACCAGCAAATGCTTTAGTTCAGTTGGAGTAAAATTATGTTAGTCACCAGGGACAACTCGTATATCTAAATTGTAAGTAATAGTCATGTGATGGGGTGTGTGTTACCCACCATAAAAAAGTACGGCAGAGGCTTGGCGACCCTCTTGCGGAGATCCTTGGTATTGACAACATGTTCCATCTGTGCTAAAAACTGCTCTGGCCCAATGAAGATGTATGGATCCCCAGATGCTCCCCACTCCTCCTCCCACACATGCTGCAGTCAAAAGGTAAGTAAGGGATTATTATTATGTTGATACCTCATGATTCAAATGGCCTGCAGGTAAAAAGTTACAGTATACAGTACTGTATACAGTATACAGTATACAGTACAGTAGTGTGCATTGTGCAGTACTAGTCTTTACATTATTGAACATTTATACTCAGTGTTTTTTTTGTTTTTTGTTTTTTGTCACTTCCTCTTGCTTTTACCATGTAGTATTTCATGTTTGGCAATCTTCCATGTCATGGTTAATGAAAATATCATTGAGTTGTTGAAGTTCCTCAAGCTGTCTGACTGAGCAGCCCTGAGCTCCTGAGGAAGGCCATGGCCTGAACCTGGCTTTCCCACAGTGCCCTCAGAGTGTATGTTGTGTTGTTGGTGACTGTGGTTGTGTACATTGCATTCTTCCATACTGTGTTTAATAGAATGGGGTGTATGAGCTTTTAATTAGCGTTACGAACAAGAGAAGTATACCAGAGAAGTGAACTTACCCGTAGAACATCAGTGAAATTAGCCACCTCCTTTGGTGACAGGTGGCCTAATTCCTTAAATTTGCTTATCAAGGTTTCAAAATCATCCCATGACACCACACCATCCTTGTTGATGTCCAGCATTTGATGATGCGTTCTCATCTTTTTCCGCCAAAATGGTGTCTGGCCCTGTAAGTAAATATAAAGCATGGATTATTTAAAGAAATAATGTATTGTATAATACAGTTCATTGTTTTGTAGGATACTTCTATTAGGTAGATGTGGAAGTAATGTATTGTACTGCCTTAGAGTAATCATGCACAACTGAAAGATGGTAGTGTAATTTGTTTGCTGCTTCACTGTGACAAGTAAATTAATTTGTCTTTGGCTACGGTAAAATAATAAATCTCTTCACACTGACAAAAAGTTATACCAGGATGTGCGGGCAATGGCATAGTTAAATAGTTCAAATATTGTGCCGCTCATAGGCACTTAAAACTTGATATTTTCTGGTAAAAATATATAACAACAGTGGTAAAATACTGTATCTAGTTTCGTAAATCATGGCGAACACATAACAAAGTATCATGTTGAAGTAGTTTGAATGTAGTTCCTTGATTTACACCTACTGACCACGTACGGTCGCTCATTCACCTGACATTCACCTCAATGGAGATTGAATTAATTTGCAGGTTTCTTTCCCAGGCAAATCGTTTGAAAATTTACTTCCATAATATATATTTGCCTTATATCACAACGAATATAGCCATCTTTACGTTGAACTAACCGGCTAGAGTCACAAGAGAAGTAAATTGTGTATATAATTATTTATGTAGTCTGCTTTTGACAGTTTATTTTGACACTTGACAGTGATGGCAACGGTGGTCGGTGGCAGGGCATCAACACAGTCAGTCGTCCATTACAGGTGTTTATATGAAGGTGTAAGGAGTATTTCATTCAAGATGGTGAATATTCAAGTCTGTGTTCACGTAATCATGTTCGTTCATCTTTCTGTTACCTGGTAGCCTAAGTGTTTCGGGATTTTATAGCTTGAACATGCTTTATATTTTGTTGATTGGTTAGTCCTACTAATGTTATTACTCAAAGATTTGTGTTACAACCTGATTTTGATCAAATTTTGTAGGTTAATTAAGCATAATGATTCAAATATACGGTTAGATGATACACAAGAACAAACGGTAATTATCTAGTATATTGCCGTTTCTATTACAATGTTTCTAGTTACCCTCTCTAACCACTAATTTATACCATTCAGGACACTTTTCTTCTATGACATTTTCTTGGGAAAAAACCAGGTATTTTTACAGTAAACCTGGGTTCAGTAAAACGTATATATTAGTATGTTTTACTACTAATTAGGACCATTCTAAGACTATTTTCTTCAATGGTGTTTCTCTCGGAAATGCCCCGTTTTCGAGATATGCCCAGTTTTCATACCCCATACAATCTTGGGGGAGAGCCTGGGAATACAGGGTTTTGGGTGGGAGAAAACACGCTGTACACTATGTTGTTGCCTTTATAATACACTTCTTAACTTTGTTTCTCTTAGAAATGAATCGTTTTCGAGGTATGCCCCCGTTTTCATACCCCATACAAACTTGGGGGAGAGCCTGGGAATACGGGGATTTGGGTGGGGGAAAACACTATCAGTGTTGCAAATGTTGTAATATTCAAGCCACTTGTGGCTGTATTGGCTATATTTTGTTTTGGGAATACTGTGTTTGAGCGTCCTGTATCCATCTACGTTCCTGAATATTTACCCGGTAACTACTTCTATTTGTTATACCGGTTTTAAGCCCAGGTTAGGCCCAGTAGTTAGCCCAGGTTAGGTCCCGGTAGTCAGTTGTGGTCTAGGTTAGGTTAGGTCAGGTCAGGTTAGGTAATACTAATTCCCAAAATAACCATTTGATTTGAATATCTAACCCAACACAAGCCAACACGTGTTGTAACGCTGCTGTTTGGGCTATAATTGTATTTTATTGTATCGGTCTCGAAAACTTTGTTATTTCGCTTTTATTTCCGGTTTCAAGTGTTTATTTAAGACAATTACATATTATAAAGGCAACGCCATAGTGTACAGCATGTTTTCTCCCACCCAAAACCCCGTATTCCCAGGCTCTCCCCCAAGTTTGTATGGGGTATGAAAACTGGGCATATCTCGAAAACGGGGCATTTCCGAGAGAAACGCCATTGAAGAAAATAGTCTTAGAATGGTCCTAATTAGTAGTAAAACATACTAATATATACGTTTTACTGAACCCAGGTTTACTGTAAATTTACCAAAACCCATATTTTCAAGATTTCACGAATTTATATGAGTGACTTCATTTTCTCCTTGGCATTTAATTCAGTCTGAGTTTCGACACAATTAAGTTTTATAAATGGTGGTCATGTATACCGTGGTCATTTTTCCATGTTCTAGATTTAGACGTTCTCCTTTTATCTTCCTTTATGTTGTGAATAAGTGCCATGTTATGTATTCTGCCCAGGTCATCGATCTCTGTAGTGCTTGTTTTTTAATACTCCTTATTCGTTACTTTACATTCAGTCATTCTTGTTTACTGTATAATATTCAGCATGATGTTATGTTTACCTCTGGTCTTCTGTGTACTGTAACGACTATAGTCATTGTACAGCTCATTTTGATGTTAAAAAATCATATACTTTATTAAATATTAATAACATGCCATTTTATTTGTATAGAAAAATGCGTGATACGAAAGATTGTCAAAATTGCAATTACTTGTTCATGAGTCATGACTGACGTTACGTTAGGGCTATACGTTGATATAGGTGTAATGTGGTGGTGATATTACAGAAGCGAGTTGAATGCGTTAGTGTTGGTAGATGGTCACAGTGGTTGAATGTTAAATTGTTAATAGTGATGGTAGCGGGGGGATGATGATGATGTGGTGTGGGCGTGTTGTTGGGTGGTGGTGACGGGCCGTGTTTGAAATGGTGGAGGTGGTTGTAGTGGTGGTGATTGTGACAGGAAGAGCGTGGTTATAGCGGATACAGTAAGGTTTACGATGGTGGTAGTGCAGGAGAAAGACATGGACTTGTACACTTCTCAAGTTCCCACCAACACTAACACCACCCTGCAACACGTGGCAACTGGGTGGCTGGGCTAATGGGCTTGCCTGGGTTACCATTGTACTAACTGGGCGGTGAGTGGGAGGAGAGGAAGGGACTGTTGATGGAGGAATGAACCAAAGACTAATCAACATGCACTGCACATCATTACGCCGTATTTTTGCTCATACCACATTGATATGGTGCTTTTAAACATTGTAATTCAGTCTCTTAGGTAGTCAGTCTATTGTAAGCTACGTCGGCTCGTGTGAAACCAAAATAGAAAAAAACACTTTAAAGTATTGTTCGATATCACAACCATTATTTAATGTACCTATAATTTTGTGCTTCATATATGATAGTGGTAGTTATAAATTATGTAATTTGGAGTAATTGTCTGGTTCATACTGAAGCAATGAGCGTCATACAGTAGGCTAATATGATAAGTAAACTGAATAAATCATTATAAATCAGTCCTGACAGAAGGGTGTATGAAGGTCTAGCTTGGTATAGCAAGATATCTCCCAATCTTGGTGGGAAAGTGCTACGTAGAGGCAGGGGTAGAAAAGCTGTTGGTAGTGGGAAGGAATGGTAGGGCAGGATTGTCCTCTCTACCGCTTCAAGGACAACGTTTGTACCAGCAGATGTTGTATTGACATTCCTCCAATACAGTGTTGACTTTTGTCCCACAGAATGTGAAACATGAGGCCGTTTATTTATTTATTATTAATATGGTGTGTTTGTGTTTGTTATAACTATCTGTATTCAAAACAAATGAGCTGTTCTGCACATTGCAAATTCTTCCCAACACGTAATTTCCTGTACCGCGTGGTCTAACTCGCTATGGATCTGACGTGTGCTAAATTTTAAAATATATTCATGGTGTACAGTATATAAATAGAACTCCCTCACTACTTGTCAACCAATATGTGTTATCTGATGTGCCTGTTTCAGTTGAAGAGATAGATAGATAGGGTACGTGGCACTTAAAAAAGTTAACTATAAGGCCTATGTACTGTACAGCAGAGTTCATATGGATGTTTTACAGTGTTGAATGGAACGTCTAAAGATGTAAAACAACTGAGAGGGACAGCTTCTGTAAACAACAAAATTCTCATGCCACGCGTACCTATATAGGAGATGCCGAATTTGCTTTACATCATACGTGAGTTTTCAAGGCGATCACATTACACTCACATTTTGCTTTAATATGGGCATTATTTTAATAGCATGATAGTAAAAAAAAAATTATTACGTAATACCAAAAATAACAAACACACATCTCACTCATATGACCATTTTTATTACACGTTCGATATATACAAGTTTCAATTGCGTGTGCTCCTCTAATAGTCGCGTCTGTTCGATTGCAAATATTTCTATGGCTGAAAGAAATAAAAGTTATTTCACACGAGGTCAGTCATCATACAAGGTGAAGCAGAGTGAGAGAAAGTGAATGTATGGCAGCAGTCGTGAAGTTGGGTGGTGGGTAGCCTACGTGAGGCGAATCACGTCACACCGCCTCCTTCCTTATCTGATTAGCAGGCCCAAACATCCTCACCCATATCCCTAACATTGTCTTAATTAATTCCAGTCTGTTCTGTACTTGATGGTCTCGTACAGTCTGCGGCAAAAGTCGTGTCGCCTCATTCAGGACTTCTTGAAGGATAATATAAAGGATAATCATCAAACAAATACATTCACCATACAGAATTACAATATCCATGAGGCAAATTAATAAACTGCTCTGGTTTTTCATTTTACGAGTCTGTGAAGCTTATATTTCCATACTGTCCCGTATTTCATGACTTGACAGATTCCTAGTCCTTTGAGGTCGAAATCCAAAGTCCTCAAGCCTAACCATCAGCTGAAGTGATCGCTATAGGGTTTGTGATACTCGTCTGCACTTTTCTGGACCAAGTAGGCCTATATGGTTAGTAATACAAAGTGCTGACCTTACTCTGTGTGTGTGTTCACTTCCGACCGTATTTTCTAGTCCCTCGGGTTCGGTGTTCATCCTGGCAACACCGAAACGCCAAAACTTCATTGTGTTGGACCTAATTCCGTTGCCTCACAAGAGTCACTGGCAACTGACAGCCTACAGTCCCGAAGTTGAGACATGTGAAAAAAACAACCTAGCCTCACTTAACGTTTACAACGTTATGAATCTGACTGTAAGAAACAAGTTATAAGAACCTGCTGTATACTGATGAGGCTTCTCCACTGTTGTATCTTGTAGGATTCTAATGGCAGTAATAAATTAACCCTTTCATCTCTTCTTTACGCAACCAAATGGAAAAACACAAACCCTCAGAACATTGCGATAAGTTCTATCATTTTTTTTCAGGCTAGTTATGAAATAGTCCATGCTGCAAGAACTGGTGAAAATTTGTGCCATCCGCCAACAGTTGTCAGTCACATTACGGTATTTCACTGAATAATGAACTCTTTTCTATCTTTTCCATTACAACTAACTATAAGTCTTGATAATTATGTAACATAATATTATACTCCTCCACTTGCAGAAGGCGGGAGGAACCTTTCACCCAACACCAGCACTACCACACAAGTCAGGTAAATATTTTCTGGATTGAAATTGATATTGAATTACTGTATATCTATTGTGCAAGGTAGATGGATAGCAATTGTAGCATGTTGTTGGTTTATATCTGTGTCACATAACTTAAAAAAAAAAAAAATCGCCAGTAATATTGGATTCGAGATTCAGAATATATTATTGTCTGCAATGCTTGACAAATTTACAAGAAGTTTTGAAGGCATGCAAACTTGTTTTGATACCGTATGTTGCACTAAAATAATATGGGGAATCATTTATAAAAATAAATTTGAGGTACTGTACTCAATACTCCATAGGAAATATACTTTCATCACTCGAACTTAATTATGAACAGAAAAAAACACTTATAAGTAGAAGTAGCCAACGGGAGATAATATAATTATTATTATAATTATAATGGTTCAGTTGTGTTCTTTTCTTGGACTGCTATTATTGGTGTCTTATCTTGGTCGTGTCGTGTTTTTTGCCTTTGTGCAACCCCAAACTGCCCTCTGTTTATCGTGGCATGGATTAGCACGTTCAGATTGTGTAAGAAAAGATTCACTGTTGTGGCAGAGTTTCTCAAGAAGTCCAAAGCAAGAAGTTTTATCGTTAGTATTTTCATATTTACCCGTAGGTAGAATTACTGTACCCATAGTTAACTTTAAACTAAACTCACTGACAAATTGTGTGTTTTTCTCTGACTGACACTCTATCATGTAATTTATCACATGACCTTCCGTATAGTCTGTAGGTTAATACCACTTCAATTACCGGTCATCCTTAAATATTAGCTGTCAAAATGTACTTAGACTTATACCAACGTGACGTGCAGCAATAGGCTAAATGTATTTAATTATTGAATGAAGGATATGTTTGTGAGTGAAAGCCATGGTGAGAAGGGGTCATGGTGAAGTGTGGTGCAACCTTCTTGAGAAAGAATATTTCACGTATTTCTATGGTTGCCTGCAGAGGAATTGTATTGGTTGATACGATGCTTGAATTATGGTAAAAACAGGGAATCGCTTAATATATTCCAAGAGATTATAAGAGAGAGAAAGGAGGGGGGCTCAAAAAGAATGGAGAATTGAGATGTGTGTAGAATAATCAGGGATGAACATTGGAGATGATTATCTCCCTCAAAATGAATAAAGTTAAATAAATGAATAAAAAATAAGCAAACTGACAATAATGATCTGATATTTACTAGTTGGAATACTTTATGAAAATACGGTACCAGTTTTCCTATGCTATATAGTCGTTGGGTGTTTTTATTGTCGTAACCGAAAATAATGTTTAATGGGAATGATATTACAGGCTATCCAGGGTAGTCATCTCACTAGCAAATATCAATCCATCCTTTGTTTAATTTAAGATCTCCTCCATCCTCAATTATTATTTCTGGCTGTCAAAGAACAAGGAGGAAATGCCACCAAAGGATGGAGGAGTTATGAGTTGGGAGAGTCAAAACGTGGGCAGTGGACACGAGAGGCATTCAGCTGAGAGAGGAGCATTGGGGGCCCCATGGAGGACAATGATAGGTGGGGGGGGGGGGATGAGTAGGGAGTTAGAGCACATGGAGAGGAAGTGGAGGAATGAAAGAGGAAGGGGAGGGGATACTGAGGGGAGGTGTTGGTTCACTTTTCTTTCATCTTTTCACCAGTCTCGGAGGGTTGCGCAGTGTTGAGGGAGAGAGTGAGTTTAGGGTGGGGCACACGGTAACAACAAACAGTGATGTAGGTTATAATAATATAAAAATTTGAGTTGTTTATTGCCCTATAATATATCACATTCATGTCATCGGATTTGTTTGACATGTCTGCAACCGTTTGTATTCCCTTGAAATATTCTGAAGGCGGCGGATGTTTTTCTATAAATACTAGCATGAGGAATATTATGATTGGGACAGCTGTGGGCATCTATTCATAAAACATTTTAATGTTATGGGGAAAGCAACACTTAGTCTACAGTCGAGGCAAACTTTCACTTATGGTAACAATGAGTTTGACCGTGAGACTCTTTGTTTGAAATGCAAATAAAGAGAGAGAGAGAGAGAGAGAGAGAGAATGTCTTTATTAATATGGTAGAGGTGTGGGAGGAGACATGGAAGTAAGTGTGTTGTGGTTAGGTTAGTCACGAGGCAGAGGGTGAGGGAGGGGGAGTGGCTGTAGCGTCAAGGACAACCAAATTTACAACTCACGGTTCAAGAACGGTCACACCTTCATGGTTTGTTTCTTGTTCATGTTTCTGGACTCCATCGAAAAACATTGAGGATCAGTTACTCAAGCAGTATATCGTATAAAGGATGTATTAAGTAACGTAGTGCAGGAGGGTTACCAGCCTAACAAGGTTCACAGAAATTATAATCTAATTAAAAAGTTATTTACCTATGTATTGTTTCTCCGTCTAGTGGCCACAGTTTTGCCAATTTTACCGTGAAATTTTACACAAACCTGTCTCTGTTTGCAGAATGAATAATAGACATATTGAAATTGGGAAATTGCGTAGGATATTCACCGAAGGAAAAACAAACCACAAAGACACCAGAAAATTGCTTCTAATTTCTCATTTTAACTCGCGAAAATTATGCCGACAAAGAGCGTGCATTGTGTACAGTACTTAATAGATTAATCGTGGCAGTATGGGTTATTTCCGCAAGTAAAATTTCACTTTGGTGCCAGCTGTGCCAACACGTATTGGACTAAAATAAAGCTATAGGCCACCGGTACTTCACGAAACTTGGGCATAAACTACTGAATGAGAAATAAGGAGTAGAGGGACGAAAAGAAGAAAAATCCGTGTTTTGACAGTTATAAATGATACAACTATATTTTTATTGCATTCTATAATCACATTTTTCATATCTGTTGAAACTTTTCAAGGATAATACATATTGTCATTAGAAATTCTTCTCAATACCTTGCATCAGGGTCTCTCTTTTTATGCGCATCAAGTGCATCGACTTGCCAATGAGATAAGCCTCATGAGGCAGACAAGCATAAACTGGGCTTAATTTGTTAGTGTAAATGTCACTGACCTTTGCCGTCCTTGATAACAGATTCGAAATGTTTATAATTGCATATATTCTCCCAAATATGTATATACTGTGGGAGTCTGTTTTACGGTTTAGTTAGGTGGAATCACAAGACCATAATTTACAGACATCTTATTAGTCACGCAAAGAGTATAAACTTTGTGTTGGAGTATGTCATTTTTCTTATAGGTGCTGGGGTGCCGAATAATTTTTACAGCCTGTATAAATAAGTGAATGGAAATATCGATCGCAGATAATATTCATGAGTCACTCCAATGTGCAATGAAACTTTTATCTACAACTACTGGTTGGTGTGGAAAGAAAGAGGAGTTAGTTGTTGTTGTCGTCAAGCAGTGTGTTGAGCAGAGTTGGTGTTGGTTGTCATGCACCATGCGACGCCCGAGCTTTGTCAAGAGGTGAGGTCGGCCATACCAATACTACTAGCCTTTCACTCCATACCCTTAGTTAGTGCTACCTCTCTCACTCCTCCTTTCGCTCCCACATCCATACTACTAACTCTCCCTCCCTTCTCTCCTACATACATACTACCCACTCTTCCTCCCTTCTCTCCTACATACATACTACCCACTCTTCCTCCCTTCTCTCCTACATACATACTACCCACTCTTCCTCCTTTCGCTCCCACATCCATACTACTAACTCTCCCTCCCTTCTCTCCTACATACATACTACCCACTCTTCCTCCCTTCTCTCCTACATACATACTACCCACTCTTCCTCCCTTCTCTCCTACATACATACTACCCACTCTTCCTCCCTTCTCTCCTACATACATACTACCCACTCTCCCTCCCTTCTCTCCTACATACATACTACCCACTCTCCCTCCCTTCTCTCCTACATACATACTACCCACTCTCCCTCCCTTCTCTCCTACATACATACTACCCACTCTTCCTCCCTTCTCTCCTACATACATACTACCCACTCTTCCTCCCTTCTCTCCTACATACATACTACCCACTCTCCCTCCCTTCTCTCCTACATACATACTACCCACTCTTCCTCCCTTCTCTCCTACATACATACTACCCACTCTTCCTCCCTTCTCTCCTACATACATACTACCCACTCTCCCTCCCTTCTCTCCTACATACATACTACCCACTCTTCCTCCCTTCTCTCCTACATACATACTACCCACTCTTCCTCCCTTCTCTCCTACATACATACTACCCACTCTTCCTCCCTTCTCTCCTACATCCATACTACCCACTCTCCCTCCCTTCTCTCCTACATACATACTACCCACTCTTCCTCCCTTCTCTCCTACATACATACTACCCACTCTTCCTCCCTTCTCTCCTACATACATACTACCCACTCTTCCTCCCTTCTCTCCTACATCCATACTACCCACTCTTCCTCCCTTCTCTCCCACATCCATACTACCCACTCTCCCTCCCTTCTCTCCTACATACATACTACCCACTCTTCCTCCCTTCTCTCCTACATACATACTACCCACTCTTCCTCCCTTCTCTCCTACATACATACTACCCACTCTCCCTCCCTTCTCTCCTACATACATACTACCCACTCTTCCTCCCTTCTCTCCTACATACATACTACCCACTCTTCCTCCCTTCTCTCCTACATACATACTACCCACTCTTCCTCCCTTCTCTCCTACATCCATACTACCCACTCTCCCTCCCTTCTCTCCTACATACATACTACCCACTCTTCCTCCCTTCTCTCCTACATACATACTACCCACTCTTCCTCCCTTCTCTCCTACATACATACTACCCACTCTTCCTCCCTTCTCTCCTACATCCATACTACCCACTCTTCCTCCCTTCTCTCCCACACCTCTATTACCAACTCATTTTCCTTTTTCTGCCACAGTGAATCCTGCTTCCTCGTTCTTCATTCTCTGTCACTTCCTCTACATACAAACATACCCTTTGAGCTGCATCTCTCCCTCTTATATTCTCTACACTCCTCACTCTTCCCATCCTTGCCTCCCACCTTACCTAATTTAATTCTTTTGCTGCTAATTCGTCTTTCATTCACTTTCTCTGTGCACTATCCTTTTCCCCTTCCATCCATTTCTCCATATCCCAACGGTCACATCTTTCGTTCTTTCCATCTTCTTACTTCTAACTCCTCCATTCTCACCTTTAGTGTCATATACTCACTTTTCCACCCTTCTACTTCTTCCACCCCCTGCCCCTTGTGTTTTTTTTTTTTTACACAACATCTCGACTAACTACGGTAAGATAACTACCTGCCTCCCTCCATCCCTTCCACATTCTTTCTTCGCCCTCCTGCTTCCCCGCTCCCTTACCTGAGAGCCTGTTGCCCCCCCCCCCACACACACACACATATACCCACACACAAGCCACCTACCACCGCCTACCCCACATGCCTCCCGCCGTCTTGCATGCACTGTCCACGTCCACCCACCTATCTGACTGGTTTCAACTCCTGGCTTGTGTTATCCTTAGAGGCTGGCGAACTCCCGTCTTCCAAGGGTTAGAACTAGGCGAATTAACATTTATATACTGTACACTCGTATGCTTCCTCATCTAAAGTATCTTCACCGGGTTTCTCATCTTCCTCTGATATTCACCTCACTCCCTGTTGATCTCCATCTCACCTTTTATTCTCTCTATCTTACCTTCTTACTGCCTCATCAGTTTAGGCTACACCCTTGCCCCTTTTCCTTCCTTCAATAACTCACCCAGTAACTCTTTGTTTGCCCAAGTTAGTACCGTGGAACACTTAACGTTATTGAAGGACAGTCTGCGGTCAGAGCTGTGCTGCTTCTGTAGGCTATCTCTCCTTGAATAATAATGCTACAACAAGTCAATATTGTATTAGTTTTCAAATGCACTATAGGTATTGTACACTGCCAGTCTTTTCTTTTAGTAGATCGGGTTACTACAGTCAGTCCGGTTGTCAACTAAAACAAATGCATCCCTACCGGTTGCACACTTACATGCTGCAGGACCTGTAGTGCCACGGGAGTTGGTACAAAATACGACGGGTTCAGAGAGCGCTGTTGCCAAGTTTGTCAGTCTTGTTCTTGCAGCAGGAACAAAGAAAATTAATTAATATAAGCTTTCTTTAAGTGGGATTAAGTTGGTTGTAAATTTTGGACCCAAGGCTGCTGGTTCCTTCAGTACATACCAAGACACTTGACTTCCATAGGATACGTGGTTTTTGTATTGGAAACGTTTTGGGAAATCGGTGACCTATATATCACCGACAACATTTCACCCCCTTGGCCCTGATGTGCTTTGTGGTGAAAGTTTATGACTGGTGTTACTAAGTTCACGTGAGGGCTACGTGCTGGGTGTCAGGAAGGCCCTCACAATGAAAGGGAAAGATGATTAGGTGGTGGATGGCCCAAGGTTGAGAGGTGTATGGGGTATACGGAAGGGATAACAGGGTAAGAGAGAGAGAGAGAGAGGGTAGGGGGATGCCGTGCCAGGAGAGCTATGTCTGTATGGAGAGGGAAATAGGTAGCTAAGATAGGAAATTGAAGGGAGGATAGAGCCAAGGGAGAGAGAGTGAAAAGGGAGGGCGGGGTGCTGGGTCAGGCAGGGAAGGACAGGAAGGGGGGATGGATTAGACTAGGCTTGGTTGGGTAGGGAGGGGTACTATAGTCCGGGGAGGGTTGAGTAAACCTTGGAGTCACTGACCTATACATTGACAAGAGACTGGACAATCACACACTCCTCCACACCATCACCACCAACACTACCACTATATATATAGTACACTTTATTTACTTCGTGTAAAATAGTCTACCGTTAGTCTATTTTCGAAGATTTACAATAAGCTGTTCTCTATAGGTTAACTGAAATTATTGACTTTTGAGCATCGTTAGCCTCTGTTTTATCTCCCGTTATTTTCCTCAAAACAGACATTCGCAATGTTACTCTGTAATAGAGGATCTGTTTCATGGCGGAATTTAGAAGAATTAGTTAACTCTCCTATGCACGAATAGGATTCAACCCTTACCTTCGCTTATAGTTGATAAAATAAACCCTCTAGAGTAGACTATTCCGAATTCCGCGTCGGAGGAGCTTTAATGATTTGGATAACAAGCCATTTATGATAACGAGTAACAATCAAGCCCTGCAATGGTTAAAGGGAAGTAGGATAAAATTTCTCTTTGGTATTGTCATGCTCTGCTGTTTACCTCCTCCCTTCCCTTCCTCCCCATGTGTTACCCGATTCCACACCACGTCACCATGTTTTACGAACACTTGTTGCCACCACATCACATCCATCTGTTACACTACAAAGCACCATGCAAAAATATAACACACACACACATCACATCCATCTGTTACACTACAAAGAACCATGCAAAAAATATAACACATATCACATCCATAATATAAACCACATCATATTATCATAATATACACATCACATCCATAATATAATACACACACATCCATCTGTTACACTACAAATCCCCATGCAAAAAATTACTTCTCTGCACTTTCTAACACCATACTTAAACTCCCTCCCAGTAGTTATTACCATCACATCATAACCCTTGTTAAGGTGGAAGTGCAGTGTTGGTAAATCTGGAGCAACCGAATCCTCCCAACTATTCCCAGCAACAGAAGACCATTATTTTTGCTAATTTGGTTCTATTTCCTGGCATACTTTAGAGTTTAGAGGAATCATGGCACTCCAGTGAAACAAAAGTGAATTACCCCCTAAACACCACACCACAACACACCATTGGTCGGCCTGGTGAAGAAGAAATACTACTAACATAATACACATGTTGATAATACTCCTTCTATTGTTCCTATGTGACCATTTTTATTTATTTGAGTCTTAGTATTGTTGGTCTCACAGTATATTCCCTTTCCCAGCATTACCGGTACCTAAAATATATATCAGTTCTCCTGGATTGCATGCTTCGATCCAAGGTTAGGAAACGCTGATGTACGGGAGAGAAAAATGATTTCCCACCATTCACCCAGAACTGAACACCTGTAGCCTATACTCTACAATAGGAAGACAAAACACCTGTCACGAAACATCTGTTCTGCACACACACATACATATTCATACATACATGTATCCCCATATTCAAACGAATGTAGAGAAACAAATATAAACAACTTTGCACAAAAGAACATACACCAACGAAACTACAAGATATTAACAGCCCAAGGACCGGTACGAAAGACACACTATACTCGTATACTGCTCAAGGACTCTTGCTACCTGCCATACTGCTGTACCATCCATCACTCACTGCTTGCCGTGAGGGGTGTAGCTGGCAAACTGACGGTGTCTTGGTGTGATGGTGGTTGTCGCACACACACACACACACACACATTTATTAAGATGATGCTGGCCATGATTGGCACTCGAAAAATTCCATGGCATCTTATATTTTTAATTTGTCGTTTACGTGCTTGTTATAACAGATGTATGCCTATTGGAAAGCGAATTGATAATGAAGATAACAAGGAGATGAGGGATTCTGCGAGCCACGTATCCATTCCATTCACTCTCATTGGACCTGTGATGATGTCAGTGTAAATATAGGCAATTAAAAAGCTTTCCAATCCGACCCATGCATGACGTGGGACAGACTCGTATTTGGTGCTGTTTTGTCACATAGCCTACTTGTAGAAATCAGAACCCTACCATTATATTCTTGGTGTGTTGAGGGCAGAGAGTGCAAGGGTGTGTAGATAGGGTACAAGCCTCCACATTTATGACGTCACTAGGCTACTGAAGAGGCATCCCGTTGTGTCATGTCCTGCTTTACAACTTCATGTTCTTGATTGTTTTATGTTGGCCGGCAAGTTTTCTTAATTTTATATGTAAATCTATTGTATTATATGTGATTTGAGTGGGCTATCATATAATACTGTATAGGACTGTGTTTTTGTGTTTGTAATTTTAAAGGCACCTCCCCGGGTTCTGTTGTTTGAGTATAATCCTCAGAAATATTCGCTAAAAAAGTGATTATATGCGTTCGTACTCTGAACAGGCCACCGACATGAAATTGCAAAATGGAAGACGAAGTTGAAATTTGGTGGCGAGGCAAGTATTGGGAGAGTATAAATTAGTGGATATAATACTTATTGCTTCACACCGTAAGAGGAGATGGCAATGTGGTACTAAAAAGGTAAGAAGGCCACCACCACCACCACTATCCTTCGCAGTTCACACAAGGACAAGCCTGGGAATGCTGCAACATTACTTTTTACCTACCGCCACCTTGAAGAAAAAGATAAAGGGATGAAGAAAAAATAAAATAAGGAGGATAAAGAAACAAAAACTCGCGTTGTGTTCATTAGCATGCTCCGCTACAGGTGGCCAGTCAGAAATAAAATTATAATAAATATATAAATAGCAAACTACTCTCATATAAACAGCACACTACTCGAATATAAATAAAGTTGCAACATATCTCTGGTATTCACTAATGATGTAGGTGTACAGGAAGGATTGCTTTTTGTACGCCGTTGGGGTTCCCAATAATTTCTAGTATACACGGAGGCTTCAGATGATTCCTTACAAGTGCGCCACATGCAACGCTAGGCATGAACATTGAAATACTGTATATTTGTGGCGCACCTCTGAGGAATAACTGCAGTTCCAGTTCCCCAATGATATTAATTGTGAAAGTATCAGTGTCTCCCAGGTCAATTGTTCACCACCTACTTTGTTTTTGTCACCAACACTTGAGTAAATAAAACAAAAACGGATCCGAGTGAGTACTTACGCTTTTTCCCTTCTTGCCAGAGCCGGATTTACGATCGGAGTCAGAAGAATCTGATGAGGACGATGACGACGACTTAGCCTTGTGACGACGAACATGGGCACGTTTACTGTACTGTCTCACACCAACCACATCACCCTGTACACACACACAAACACTTAGGTGAGTATAACAGTACTTTAGGGAAGTGTCTGTTGTCATTGAAAATAATGGAGGTTAATAAATGCTTCAAACTGTACTGTAGGCATTGTTGTAGAATGTAGAGGTTGTTAATTAAAAGACCCTGTGATGTAGTAAGAAAATTAGAGATATATTTGTCCTTCAAATATTGCTACGAAACACCACCTATAGGAAAGGAACTTGTTTCGTGGCATGGTCAGGAGGAATCGGAAGCCTCCAATTTTCATAAATTATCACAGGGTCCTTCAGAAACCTATTACCTTTAATTTATGATGGTCTTGTGTGTACTGAGATGATAATATTGGACCTGAGAATCAAGACCTGTTTATATGATTAGTATGAGATGGATACTCTTATATTGATTAGGCTACGATAACAGAGGCTAAGCATGTATTATTAATGGGTAGACCATGTAGGTTACTCCCACGGTCAAGATACTCTTTGATACTATTTAGAAAATATCCCATAGAGGACCTACACCAAAATTTAATATTAAATCGAATTTACCATACTATGCTACCAGCAACAAGGAATATAATTGACATATTGTCATGAGCATGAAGCACCCTGCATTACATTTAGTTATTATTATTGTGGCATCAATTATCTCTCTCTCTTACCTGTATGGTGGTGAGGTTGACACCTGACCTCCAGTCCACCTCATCACGCTGAAAGACGAAGTATATAATGCGGCATGTGTTAGCATTATCATGTGGTATGCATACATACAAATAAAATTTAAATACGTTAGTGATGTAATATTCTAATTTTTATTGTGACTGGATAGTATTGTACTCTTTAATTTTCATAGAATTCCGGGCTGATTTTTCTCATCTGGCATCCAAACGTTAAATAAGTAAAATACCACAGGAAGACTTCCATCGTCCATGAGTTAAATGTTGCTAGGGATATTCTTTGTAGATCTACACTGATTTTTAGTTACTATGAGACCACGGTCCCCGTTACACCCCTGAAGCAATTGTACAGTAACCTTCAGTTTGTTTGTTTGTTTCCTTCCCAACCTGATATTTGTCTTTACAAACATTACATTTATATTGTGAATGATGATGTAGTTGCATATCCACACTCAATTGGCGTCAAACACTTTTTTTCTATATTTGTAATCTCTAATTTTTCTTATGCAGTTTTTAATAATCTTCAAATGGTCGGGAGTTATTTTCAAACCTACCTTATATCCTCTTTCAGTTTTTAAAATGGTGCATTAGTATCTAGCTACCACTATCAGCACATACTTCCAACATATATCAATAAAAATCCGTGTGGTTTGGACAGGTTTTTGGATAGGCTATGTTGCCATTAATTTTACTGTTCAACCTCTTGGTTTCATCGGTGGAATTATTGTGGACCAGCTGGATTGTGGCATTTCTAGTTTCTAAGAGGTAGTGTAAAGGAAGTACAAAACACCTACCTAACTACAGGATATGACACATTAGTCTGTATGTTGTATCAGAGTAATTCGAGTGTACTTGGGAGTATTACGGGTGTTTTAAGTGTACAGTATGGTAACTCGTGCCCTGTTTATATACCTTGGAAACATCAGCTAACGTTGTCACCGGGAATATCGCTCTATGTAACACCTGCCGCGTTCGGAGGGCAGATACTACACACCGGGACAAAGACATGACTCCCTACACACACACTCACTAGCTCGAGACTAACTGAGGGAGGGACTCGTGAGGTCCCCACCGTCCCTGGGAGAGAGAATCTGGAGTGGAGACTGGTTGGTCTGACTGGTAAACCCTGTCTCCCCCAGGGTTGCCAGATACTTCACTTGGAAATGGGACAGACTCGTTATGAAAAACGGACTTTTGCCCTCAGAAAGGGACAAACCATAAAATATACAAAAATAATGCTGACATTGCATTGTTTTGCCAAGAGAGCCACTTAAACTCATTTTCCCAAGACTTATTATAAGTTCTGGCATCATTATATGTTTTCTTCCACTTGCCCATTCGGCACTGTTTGAGTGACTAAATTTATATTCCAGAAAAATAGGTTTGGCTACTAAAATCACTGCATGCTTATAGCTCATAACATATTTGGACACAGCCTTTTGATTGATATATCACAAATATTTAACAATAAGGAACGCAACTGTATTCAGTCAAAGAGGCACCGATCTTCTAGCACCTACTGCCCCAGCCACCAACCTGAGTCAATACCACACAGTACCACGAGTAATTACTGACTATTACTATCCCACGGTTCCCCTCTCCCCTCCCTATCCCTCGCAAACCGAACAGGTGCTGGACGCGTGAGTTTGAAGCGGACCAGACGTACATTAAAAATTATTTACTGGTGTATTTAGAGTAAGTGATACAGCCTCAGACAGGGCAGTAACAGAATATACTTGGAAAAAGGACAGAAAGGGACAGATTTAGGTTGTCCCTTTTTCTTAAAAATAAAACGGACAACAGACCCTGAAAAGGGACAGATTGTCCTTAAAAGGACAAATCTGGCAACCCTGGTCTCCCCCCTCTTCCCTAAACAGGACTCGTTCTGTTTCATCCCACGATTTGGAGGATGCAATAGTTTCCAATGTGTTTGCCTATTTCTGCTTGCAAAATCCGGTAATCCAAATGTTGGTGTACTTTTGTTATTAATAAATTATTTGGACAGTATGTGGGAACAAGGTCACAAACCAAACGTTAGTACAGCTTGTGGGAAATTAAAATTATAAGCATGAAAATTGGAAGCTGCATTAATCTCCAAACCGTGCAATGAAACAGACCCCACAGGCGAAGTTGTGGCGCTCCAAGACACAACTAGCCAAACTCAATCATTGCCAGACGTTATACTCCCAAAGTTCCGAATAGGATTTTAGTGTGTTATTAAATAAGGCTAAAGGGATTAAATGTTCACAACAATATATGGGAAACTGGCCAAAACACGGAGTAAAGTAGACTTGCTGTTATGGTGTAAACACCTTTCTATGGGCTGTAATTAATCCAAGTCGAACTCTATTCTAGTCCTTGTAAAAAAATCCTGTGGCCTGTGTATCTAGTGAACGTAAAAATTAAGACGTGAAAAGGAATAGGAATGCTAAAAACTTTGTTGTAGTACTTTAATCTGATGACAGTGATTCGGGTGCTAGTTAAACAGAAAGACATATAATAAATAATCATTAAATATGGTCGTTGATATCATTCACTGTCGCTTGGTGTGTTGTCATGGGAGCCTCTCTTACATACGTGGTGGTCTGCTCACCGTCATATTATACCCCGTTACCTAGAACAACACCATGGATCTCTGTGTTTACCTCAAGACAGCCAAGGATAGTATAGAATGACATTGACAGCTCTCACTACTCGATCCAGGGTAAGTTGTAAACACTAGCTGGACATTAGGTGAGGGGTGTTGGTCGGTGTGTTTATAGTATAGTGCGGATCTGAGGGTGGGCGGTGGCGGTGGTGGTGGATTAATACAAGTGATGCAAGGGGTCGCAAGATGAACATTCAGCAGGGCTTCATTCGCCAACATTCACAGTTAATGCACATCTTATTGAGAAACAAACATGACCTTTAAAGTTTCGTGTACTAATGAGAAATATACAAAGTACTGTCGTAATAATACATGGTGCCAACTTACTTTAATTCATGTGTTAATGTTTTAAAATGTATTCGAGCATTAGTAACTGCCCTTGTAGCTAATAAACAACTTCCCCACGGCATATTTTAATTCACTTTAGGTAACCACTTTTGTAGTGATTTCTTTTATAGTTTTCCACTTTTACCATGAACGTTCATACATTATTCTGGGATGCGAAGTTGGTAAAAAATCGTCGAGAAATGGAGGCGTTTCAGTATTAAGAAGTCACGAGTGTATGTAGACTATATTCCTCTCCATTTCTTCTGCATTGATTAAACTTTTATCCGTTAGCTAAATGAACTTAAAAAGTCTTATGCCTGTATATGTGGTGGGGGGGGGGCACATATTATAATCATCCTTCCACCGCATATGGTTATTAATCCTTATTAATTGTATTGTTGAACAGGTTTATGATATTTATTTTATATTTAAAATGAACATGTCTAACGTGTACAGATGAATTTCTTAACCTCTATATAGCCATGCCTAGGCACATATGAAAAGTTGAAAACAGTACTAGTAGATGGATTATGATAACCTCGTTAATTTGTTACAGCTGAAACTAATCTCTTTTTTTATTACTCTCCATGTGCTGTATTTGTAGTTGACATAATATCTGATGTCACGTGTGAACTATTATTTACGCTTATTGAAGAGAGGCAACATAATATTACTGTGGAAATTCTGATAGTTAGCATAATAATATGGTATCTGCTAAATTAAAGTCGGCATTAGACATATAATATTAGTTGACAGTGGGCTGGACCGTCTGGTAAGACTTGACAACATGCTGGCAATAACAACAACAAAGTAGTGTACGAATCAGTTGCCAGGTGCAGGGAAATTTCTCTGTTTTAGGGAATTTTGAAGTCCACACAGTGAAATTATATAAAGATTGTTCTCAAGCAAATGGGGAATTTTCTACATGACTAAATAACAATTGAGGAAGTAAGATGCTGATTATTATATTATGTTTATTGCAGGTTTAGTGGTGTTGCAGCTGTGATGTGGTCAGAAATTTGGAGATAAACAAGTTCTTCACATATTGCCACAAAACACACACACCTATAGGGAAGAGACTGGTTTTGTGGCAGTCAGGTGGAATCAGTAGCCTCCAAAAATCATATTTGATCACAGGGTCCTAAAGGTAAAATTATACAGAATTTTACAATGGAATGCCCCGATTCCTCCAAAGTATACCAGGAAACAACAGGACCAGATTAACAAAAACCTGGTGGCCTGTTGTTGGTTGAAATAGTTTGGAGGAATAATCCGTTGCTCCAGATTTACTAACATTGTACCTACCTCTATTTGATATGATGATCTAGTGAGCCAGTATAGGCTACACTCCCATTACTATTGTATTGAGTGGTCCAGAATTGTGTTGATATTTGTACTGGTGTTAAGGCCTCATTCTTTTGTAAGAATCTACTATACATACACATACATTTCCTTCTAAACACCAGTACAGTACAGTAGTTGGGTGACCCTTTCAGTTTGTATTACGTAGATGTTACCCCATTCCTCCTTGGTGTTGAGACAAACTGGAGTTGGTTGATGACATCTTTCTTTTGACTACTAACTTGGTGATTCATTGACTGTTGTATTAATGCAACAGATTTATTAATTATTGTGTACATTACTACACACTATGTAGCCCTTGATGGGGGGCCCCAGGGTCTCTTCAGGGGGTTTACAGGAGTGATTACTATGGTTGTTTAATGTAGCATATCTTTACTTTGATATGCCTAATTCCATAATTCTCATGCCCCCCCCCCCCCCGTGGTTGTTCTCCAGAGACTCTTTGAAGTATCATATAAAATAAAGGGTTTGAAGTAATGTTATATGCATGATGAATATATACATACAAATACTCTGTACAGGCATGCTTGGTGGCTGATGTACAGTTGTGGACATGTTTCAATACACATATGTAGAACTTAAACAGATTGCTGTCTAATGTATTCACATTCTTATGTTATTGCTGTGAATAATACGTAGCTATTTGCCGTTATATGAAGTTGTTACTTAACCTATTTAGTGGGAAGTTTTTTGGCTAACGAATATAGGGAAGCTGTCAAAAATATACATGACACCATTGTGGATTATTATTATTGTCCATGTGATATATACTGTACATATATATTAGCAATAAGTTGGTGTTATATAGACATATATATCCATGATAGGACTATATCACTTACACACAAATGAGCCAAGTGATATTCCAGCATTATCGTGTTGGCAGATTTGATTATTATTGCTATATTTCCAAATACCACCTTTGTTTCAAATTTGTGATATTTCTGTTTATTTTAGATTGCATGATGGATGGCAGTAACCAGTCCTTGGAGGAAGTCAATGACCTCATATGCTAATGCAGTCAGCAACCATACCATACAGAGGGAGAGAGACAATGGTGATGTCTTTCCTTGACTTGCTACCACATGGCCCTCTCCTGCACCACACCATCTAACCCTACCTACTACAATAGTCAAAGATTACTTGGAGTCAAGAGCTTTGAAGAAGAGGGAAGCTCAAAGGGCAGTAACAGCCAACTTGTAGATGACCCTCCCTCCACTTGTCAACCTTAGCCCTATTGGTTATTTTGTTGGCCTACTACATGCTACTCCAGGACCTTTGACTGCACATGCCAACCCAGCTCAGTACACCACCCCCAACTTTACAGAAGTACTGTAGATTGCAAGATGAGGACAGGCAAACCTAGCCTCCCAGACCTACCTACACTTCTAGTTAACAGGGTAGGATGGAACTACCCACACTTCTGTCTACTTCCTCTCCCTCTTCATTGACAACACCAAGTTGACTAGAATTTGCGTCCAACACAAACATCAAGATCGATGACCTGAGGAAAATTAAACCGTCAACATAACGGTTTTACTTAAACCCTGTTAATGTTATTATAATACCTGTGTTATTTGTCCCACACACAGTCTTATAATAACATCAACAGTTTTATTTGAAACCTTACAGGTAAAAAAGTATCAACATAATCACCTGTAACAATTTATTTTTCCTGTTATTACAGAAAGATAAAGGGTTAATATTCAATGCAGCACCTTTCTAATTCCAAGCTGCATACAGTACATACATATTTTTTATTATGTAAATTGTACACTCAATCCACTGGTGAAATGAGTTAAAGCCAGAAATCTGGAGCAAAAGGTTTCTAAAAAACACCCCACCCAAAGCCTCCATTGGTTAGTATTGTGTGTGGCCTCATAATGGTTGGGGTGGGCTGTCCTCTAGAAACCACCTGCTTCAGACTCAAGTGGGCTAGGGATTGTGGATTGCCAGTGTACAGTACAATAAGTCTGATCTTGAGTCTTTCAGAAAACCATTTGTTGAGTCAGATGCAAATATGAACTTCTAATTTATCAGTGAACACCAACAAGAATTGTAGTAACAGAACTATATGTTAAGTCTGGAGCAACTAAATACTCCAAAGTATTCCAAGCAACAGGTCATCCTTATTTTTGTTCATCTGGCCCTGTTTCTTGATATACTATGGAGGAATCAAGGATCTCCAATGTACCAAAAGTTTATATGACCCAAATTACCAATAACTTTTACAAGTACACAAGAGGTAGTATACTTTTGGTATATTAAGAGTACCATACCTTGATTCCTCCAAAGTTGGCCTATGTCAGGAAACGCCAGATAAACAAATATAATGGTGGTCTGATATTGATTGGAACAGTTTGGAGGAATCATTTGCTCCAGATTTACCATACAGGGTGTCCGGAATTTTTTGCCCGAAAATTTGGCAAATGCCTGCTTTATTAATTCTGAATAGAAAATACTCTATTGATGTGATCTTTTTTTTTTTTAATTAGGGGACAGGCTTGGGGGGGGTGCGGGAATATGGGGACAAACTTGGGGTGTGTAGAAAGCCTGTCCCCCTATTCCTGCAACCCCAAAAACCCACCAGGGTTCATATGTCACACATTTAAGGGTGTGTGGGAATGGGAATAGGGGGGACAGGCTTGGGGGGTTAGAGGGGTGCAGGAATAGGGGGACAGGCTTTCTACCCACCCCAAGTTTGTCCCCATATTCCTGCACCCCCCAAGCCTGTCCCCTACTCCCACACCCCTTTAATTAAATGTCTCGATTATCGCTAAACTAAAAAAAAAAAAAAAAAAAAATCACATCAATAGAGTATTTTCTTTTCAGAATTAATAAAGCAGGCATTTGCCAAATTTTCGGGCAAAAAATTCCGGACACCCTGTATATATAAACTCTTGGATAATAAGTAGGTTATTGAATAGTGACTACCAAACAGATAAAATATGTATCGTATGCAAGAACTTCTGTGGTGTTGACGACTGCACTATAGTGCCATCGTATGCACCATCAATGTTCTTGAATATGACTTTAGAAACACTCACAGTAATTAGTGAAGTCTTGAAGTACTTCTTGTTGTTGGATGAACACAATTATATGAAGTTTCTCGAGTCTCTTGTACAACTGCACTCCATGACTCTGTAACAAAATTCAAACTAGTTAATTTGTGGATGGTAAAGGAAAGATATGTAACCTAATTAAGAGGAGACTCTCAATGGTAAATTGAAGGGCTAGCAATTCCTTTTCAGTCAACCAGACTCAAGACAGCTCAGCCATACAGTCTGGGTAATCTCTGTTTCCTGGCATAGTTAGGAGGAATCGCAGACCTTCCAATTCACTAACAAGAGAATCACTAGGTACTTAATTTTTTATGGTAAAAAAAAAAAATACCAAGATTTATGAAAATAAATATTCAGAATATAATTATATCTTATGAATGAAATACCCATCATCATCAATACTCTATTTACCTTTTCTTCAAGGTGTGGGGAGGCTCTTGCGCCAGTGTAGGACCTCTGACAGGCAAGGGGTCCAACTCAGATGCTTTTGGTTGGGTCACTGTTAGTGTGTGGTCCCCACCTGTACTGTAGGAGATACCAGATTGACTGTACCATTACAAAAATGGTGGGTGATGAGGACACCACTCACCTACATAATTTTACAGAATATAATCATGAATGAAATTCTACTACAAAAAAGATGTAAAACTTGTCTAATACAAAATTTACTATATACTGATGGCAAGGTACATAGGCAAGAACATCAATGGTGTGGAACCGATGACTCAATTGTGTGTTTGGAGTTATTGTACAGCCGGCAACAAGGTCCTGTTGCCACGCCTGCCTCTAGTCTTGAAGTACAATATGAAAATATAAACTTCTCGGGCTCGTAAACTGAAAAACTCGAGATGTTTATTAATTTGTCCCATGGATATTTGGAATTCTGTATGGTGAATATATTGGTTGATTGATATTAGGCACCACAACAGTGAAGTCATGTAGCTGTTGGTTCAATGATTAGGCCTAGTCTTTATATTATTCTTCAAGAAGTGCTGAGTGAGGCGACAGGAATTTTGCCATCTACAGTACTAATACTACACCATCGTCAATACCATCAATATTCTTGCCAAAGATTGTAAAACCTACAATGCCTCACTAAAGACTAAGTAAGGCTTAAATAAAGAGTAGGGTGGAACAGTAGCAGGGAGGAAGGAAAGTTTAGAATTAACATAAGCCATTAAATATATACAGTAGAACCTGGATATCCACTTGTATCCACTAACTCATTGAACATCACCACACAATGTTTTCCCAGACTTGTGTAAATTGTGTTATTCATAACTATACACACTAAGTTATTCAATTAATCTGTTAAAGGGATAAATGTAATCATCTTATATTAAGGGCCTACTGCATTAAGGAACTAAATGTGCACTTCGGCCCCAGCTAATCCTTTTCAGTTCTTCAAGTATCCCTCCATTCCTTTTTCTTTCCTTCGTACTTGCTGTCCCACCTCTCTATCACCCCTTTCCACTGGTGAGGGCTGGTTCTATCTAGAAATGAGGAATTTGGCATCCTCTACCAAACCCTGGCCTGTTCTGTCTGTCTCTCTTACTATTTCTCATTCCTTCTGGGTAGCTGACAAGATTGCCTGATTGGGTGGCACAACAAGGAAGACTACAAGCGGTGGGCATGTTGGCTCGGGGGTACATACCTGTGAACCAGCTGTCCTGTCATCTGTTGCCTTTGAAGAAACACATCTCACTATCACCCTGACTCCCATTTGGGGGTCCGAGTATCTGCGCGGCTTCGGTCAACCAGACTCGGGGCTGCTCGGACAAACAGTCTGGGGAACAACAACAAAAACTAAATGTGCATGTGTGTCTGCATAAGAATGAATTGCATTATTAGTAATAGATAAAAGATCATTGATAAGGAATAAACAGACATCAACACTACCGTACTAAAATTCAGTCAACCAAACATCCCTAAAGGCAACACAAGAAAATACAATTACAACTTTACAACGCTGCCTCTGAAGCCATATTCTACCAACTACTGTTTAAGCTTCATCAATTTTACTAGTTTACAGTGAATATAACTATATTTGTTAATATTATGCTATTTTTTCTGATTTTCATATGTTAAAAGTGGTATTTGTCAGAATTGGTGGTTTACCTGCCAAAATTCTGGTCCCTATTGTATTTCTTCCCATAAGAAGTGCTTATCACAAATTTTTGCATCCAGAACGGTGTTTTCCGTCCCTATTGCATTCGAGATGTAAAATCTTACTGTACAGTATTCTTGTATAGGCAGAACACACATTGTATAACTGTTCTTATATGACACATGTAGTGTACACTTACCATTATGATATTGTGAGGTAGTCAGTACTCTTGTGAAGTTCATGGATAGTGGTGGTAGTCTGTCTATCCTCTATCCAAAACAGTTTAAGCTTGGAAAATCCAATGCAGTGTGTGAACATCCATCCTGAAAAACCATACAGAGATTAGTACAGTACTTCACTGTTAGTATCATGCTGATTCAACATTATGGACCATATTCAAAAACATTGATGGTGTGATACTGATACAATGAATTTCACAGATTAGTACTGCACTGTTACATGTTAACTGGAGACAATTATCAATACAGGGTTTTATTCAGTTATGGTAAAGCTCCAGACTAGTCATAGATTGGTAAAGTTATCCTTCTGAGTTAAGTCTTATATTATCAAGCTAACTACCAATGTACTGTACTCATAGACCCCAACATACCCCAGGAGGTGTGAATACATCAAGCACATTTTCAAGTAGGTACTATAGAACATAAGGGTTTGTTAAGATAATATAAGTGAATCACTACATACAGTACCTCCTTTCCTTTCCATGTCACACAAGTCCATCATCATCCTGAAGGCTTCTTGAAGGACACACCTCCATCCTTGGCCAAGTTGATTTCGCCCTCATCACTGAAAATTCAGCATTATTTTATTATAGGTGGCAGTGCATGACATTAAATCATCATCAGTTTTGATTGGTTGGAGTGTGAAGAGACAGGGAAAGATTGATGGAGAAGGTATGATAGTGGAGATTGACGAAAGTAAATTAGAAAAACGCAAATATAATGTGGGTAGGATTGTGGAGGGCCAGTGAGTCGACAAACTCGGTCCTTCTTCAAGGTTCCCGAGTCATCAAGAGACAAAGACACTCCTAGCAGTCATCAAGGAGAGGATCAAACTGAGTACAACCATAATATCAGACTGTTGGCAAGTGTACCAATGTTTGCAAGATGAGAGATTTACACATCTCACATTTAACCAGTATTAACTTTGTTGATCACTCATCTTTGGCCCATACCAACAATGTGGAAAGACTGTGGTGTGACGTCAAGAGAAAAGTTCCTCATTTTGGCAGAAGATAGATACACTTTGTGAGGCATCTGGCTAGATCCATGTTTCTTATGGCATACAAAGAAGAAAAGAGATTCCACTACTTCCTCTAGGAGGCTGTAGCCTTGTATCTTCATCAGTATTTATTGAAATTACCATTTTGTAGCAGTGTTGCCAGACCTGGCTAGGTCCCAGTATTTTGCCCATCATTTCCTGTACTTTACCACGGTTTTTTCCCAGTAGTTTACACAGGTTAGGTCCCGGTAGGTTAGGTAAGGTCAGGCTAATTACAAATTGCCACATTTGAATATGGCCTATCTTGGAAATGGGGCATTTGTGGAGGAAATGCCATAAAAAGAAAATAGGGTATTTATTGAAAGAATTACCGTTTTGCAGCAGTGTTGCCAGATCCAAATAGGTACCAGTATTTTGCCCCAGTCATTTATTGGGTATTAGTGCCGAAGTGCACCTCTCTGTATAATAGATATTTTACTGTCATTACCCACTATTTTGGACCATTCTAAGACACTTTTCTACTATGGTTTTTCTTCTTCAAATGCCCCGTTTTCGAGATATTGTAGTAGTTTGCCCAGGTTAGGTCCCGGTAGTCTGCCCAGGCTAGGTCCCGGGTAGTCTGCTGTGGTCTAGGTTAGGTTAGGTCAGACTAGTTTCCAAATTACATTTTGAAAATGGAGCATTTGAGAAAGAAAAAACATAGAAGAAAAGTGTCTTAGAATGGTCCAAAATAGTGGGTAATGACAGTAAAATATCTATTATAAAGAGAGGTGCACTTTGGCACTTTTACCATTTATTGTACTTTATTACGATTATTTCCCAGTAGTCTGCCCAGGTTAGGTCCCGGTAGTCTGATGC
Organism: Petrolisthes manimaculis; assembly: GCA_034508575.1. Lineage (NCBI taxonomy): Eukaryota > Metazoa > Arthropoda > Malacostraca > Decapoda > Porcellanidae > Petrolisthes > Petrolisthes manimaculis. The sequence continues at coordinate 149,211 of JAWZYT010000301.1, forward strand.
GGTCTAGGTTAGTTAGGTCAGGGTAATTTCAAAATGCCCCATATCAAATTTGAGGAGGAAATGCAATAGAAGGAAATAGTCTTAGAATGGTCTAAATAAGTGGGTAATGAAGGTAGAAAAATTGTATGCAGCAATACCGGTAATTCTTTCAATATTTACCTACATCATTTCTCACAATCAATTAATAAAATAGAATATACGTTACAAGTAAAAAAAAAACCATCGTCCTTTCATTTCAATATGAGATTCTACTAAAGAACACACCAATAGATGAAGACATGATTCCAAAGATTTACTCTGTAACGTTACTTACATACATACATACACATACACATACACATATACACACACACATACACTGAAAACAAAGGTATAATGTAATAATATATATATCATAATACAGGTACAACGTGATAAATAATACCTTACCTCCAACATGGCTGATCAGAAATTCAGAATGAGTGATTTGTTTACAATTGTCAGTGTTGCCATATCACAGCCATAATAATGTTTTGTAGCCAAGTCAAGGTGAGCTGTGGTGCCGCAGTAGCCCAAAAGTAGCCCAATTTTATCACGCTCTCATTAGGAACAAGCAAAAATTGTGATAAATAACTCCTGTAAGATAAGAAAAATAATTAAGGAAAGAAAAAGAGAGAGAAATTAAAGGAATAAACCCGAAACAAGAAAGGAGGATAAGAAAAAGAATGCCGTTCAAAAGGCCAGAGGACCACACCAGCCACGGTATAAGGACTCAATAGTGACACCACCTGTTGTCTCCCTCGGCAAAACAGGGAAGCCCTATGTAGAACACTTTAATTTCGTTCTCTCATTAGTCATTATCTTGGTAACAACAGAGTGAACCGACCAAAGCCGACGTTTGACAACCATGCTGACCATTCCGTCCAACTTTCAGGACGCTACAAAATTTCACCTGCCTAGCCGCACCCGGGCGACAAATAATCCCAATATAAATGTCCTAACGGCGGAACAACGTGGATCTTGAAACCGAACAAATGGTGCCGAACTGCCGATTAGGCGATTACAGCCGACCACTGATTTTTTTAATGGTCTACAGACAATCGGGAGTGAAGGTGAGCTATATATAGGTGTGAACCCGGGATTAGTCTCCTTGTTGTTCTCTGCACCTCATAAAATGGGTTGGAGGACTCCGAACGTGTCATACCTATCTAATAAAGGACCCTGTGATGTATAGTAAGAAAATTAAAGGTAAATGAGACCTTTACTTATTGCCGTCTGCCGGGTGTTGTAACTGAGCATATAGGCTAGATAGGCTATACACATTCCCTCTTCTCCAATTAAAATTAAATTTAACAGAAAATTAGGCATGGAGATTAAAATCTGTTTTGATTTATAAATTTCAAATATGCTAAGCTTTTCCTTGCTACAGCTTGATGCTTAGCAGTGTTAGTTTGTCCGATTTCACATGGTGGACTGACAAGAAAATATTAATAGGATTTTATGTGTACAGTAATGCTTCAAGAAGAGCACAGATAAATCTGTATAAATAAAAATAATTTATGTGTTACAAAGCAAGCACGCACACACCTAAACACAACAATAAACAAACAGGCACGCACTCCCCCTTTTTCTCTCACGTAGGCTACACACTCAAATAACCTCTCTCTTTCTCTCTCTCTCTCTCTCTCTCTCTCTCTCTCTCTCTCAAAATATGCAACTTGCGTAACTCATCCAGGGCCAACCTACTAGCAGGTGATTACGTAACAAAACGGGACAAGTTGTTTGGCACAAAGCGGATCGCCCTTCCTCTCTTGTTTACCTTTAAAGGCTTGGTAGTGATATTATACAGGACCATGGATTTATATAAATGACAAAGGCACCGAGGAACAAAATAGGATAGTGGACATTAGGTTGGTGTGTGTACAGTATTCCTTTTCAACCTTGGAATTATAGGGTAAAAATAATGAATGCACCATCATGGAGTGTTTGTCTGCATCGTGGAATATACTAACTTGTCAACAATGTGGAGTGTGTTTGTTGAGATGGTAGATAGTATAATTACCACACGTTAACAGGTGATTCATTAAGATGTTTTGTCTCTTCCCGTTCACCTCAAGTCTGAAGTATGGGTAAAATATCAAGGTAACAAGGTGAAACAGAAGTGGAGAGGGTCGAGGTGGAGGCCATGACACGACCTAGACGGTAGACCTTTTGGGCCTTTGCTGAGGTTTGTTGTTATTGTTGTTGTTGTTATTATCGTAGATGACAACTGAGTGTTTTTCTACAGCCACTGATGTAAATATTTAATCATTGTGAGTATTGTACTGTCACTATTTATGCTCATTCCACCAACAGAAATCAATATCTCCAATATCAATATCAACGTGCCAATAATATTCTATTTTTCCTCTCTCTCTTTTATCAGCATCCACTCTCCTCTTCTTTCCTCATCCTCTTTAATCAGCATCCACTTTCACAACGTAAATATTATCAGGGTTTGTGAGGCGTCCTTCACCGACTCCCACTGGGTTATTAAGTTAAGTAATCTCAACCTCTTGACACCACAACACAATCAATAAGTGTGTTTATGTTTTCTGTCCAATGTATGTATGTACAGTCCCGGATAGAAATTTCGTCTAACTTCCCTCTCTCTGCATTAGCTCATAAATGCTGCAGAGATTTTATTCATTTAAGGATGAAAACAAACGGATGCTATCAAATTTTAGCTGTATCAACATCTAAGAAAACAAACAAGTCCTTACAGATCCAAGTATTATAATTGTCGTAAGAGTCACATAATTATAATCACACATGGTCACATAATTATAACAGAACATTAATTTTGCCCATTACTGAAATTACTAATGTATGTGTGGTGTTGTATAGTTAGGAGTATGTGTGTGTATGTGTGTATGTGACGAAATACTTACAGTAAGAGGGAATTTTGATTATCTATAAGCTGTCTAGATAGCCATACAAGGGAATCCCAATACAAGAGAGAGAGAGAGAGAGAGAGAGAGAGAGAGAGAGAGAGAGAGAGAAGGGGGATGGGAAATAGGAGGAAAACTAAAGGATAGATAGTTTACAAGAATGTTAGGCTAAGTACAATACATACCTCAGTGTGGAGTGAGTGACAAGAGGGGTTAAGAGGACGAGACAAGAATGTGGAGCTGAGTGCAATGAAGTAGATATAAACAACAAACAAGAAAACAAGGTAAATTAAAAAATAAAATAAACAAGGCAAATCCATAAACAAGTAAACATGACAAACTAATAAACAAATACATACAACAAATTAATATACAATAAACAAATCCATAAACAAATAAATAAACAAATAAACAAATCCATAAACAAATAAATAAATAAATAAACAAATTAACATGACATATTATCCGGTTTGGTATAAAGTGGTGACACTGCATATTATCTGTTGTTATATATATATCAAAATCACTGTAAGATAACCCTGCTTACTACTCCAGATTTTACCAGCTAAAACTGTGAGTAACTAAACGAGGTTGGGGTACGTGCATGCATCATTGACAGACTGGACTACCTGTGTATAACTTGTGTGTGTGTATGTGTGTGTGTGTGTGTACAACCTGTGTATAACTTGTGTGTGTGTACAATCTGTGTGTGTACTACCTGTGTATAACTTGTGTGTGTGTGTGTGTGTACAACCTGTGTGTGTACTACCTGTGTATAACTTGTGTGTGTGTACAATCTGTGTGTGTACTACCTGTGTATAACTTGTGTGTGTGTACAACCTGTGTATGTACTACCTGTGTATAACTTGTGTGTGTGTGTGTGTGTGTAACAGTATAGCCACATTCCTGCACTGCCCTATAAGACATTGAATGCCTCACCAACATAAACATAACAAGACAGTAAAGCATCTTGTTATTCTCCTCCTACACACACACACACACACACACACTTACCTCTCCTTATGTGTGTCTCTGTTTTTTTACTCTTATATACTCCACTTTATTATGAAGGAGGTATAATTCACTTTTGTTACATTGGAGTGCCATGATTCCTCCAAAGTATATATATGTCATGCAAGATACAGGACCAGCATATGAATACAAAATAATGATGTTCTGTTGCTTGGAATAGTTTGAAGGAATCAGTTGCTCAAGATTTACCAAACATTGCACTTCCTCCTTAATTAAACGTGGAAAAAATGAATAAATAGAAAAATAAATAAATAAATAAATAAATAGAAAAATAGAATTAAAAATAAATAAACATAACTATAGGTATTGATTTACAATTTATAACAACTTATTATAACACTCCGATACTATATACAGGTGAATATGTGTATCTAAGGGAATTGTTAAAATTTTCACAACCATGCATAGAAAAAAAAAAATAGGTATTATATCGTTAATCAATTTCCATACATGCTATATATATGAATGGTTTTAGTATTCATACCACATACATATATACATTTACAAATTTACATCAAATCAAAGCAATTATATATCAGATAAAAATTCCACTCGTTCAATTATTAAGTCTGCAGGATATTAGATGAACAATGTATGAATGAATATAATATATGTAAATAATGAATAAATATTATGTAAATGAAAATGAATGAATATATATGAATAACAGTCTGCCTGCACTATTTCTTTCATTCAGTTGTTTTGCATTGTTTTGCCTGTCTGCCTGCCTGCCTGCCTGGACACGATGTTGCACAATTCAGGCAGAGATCGATAATCAATTTTATCAGTGAGAGTGAAGATAAGGACACACAATGACCCTGAACTTCACCTTCTTTATTATTAAAAGTTACTAACCCTGATAAATAAGTTAGTAACAACAAAAACAACAACAACAACAACAACAGCAACAACAAAACAAATACAGTCACGATGTCTATAATGAAGTACACAGCTTTGGTTCGAAGCTTTGAACAGTCCAATTATTCACCAACGAAGTAATAGTAGTTGTATTAGTAATTATAGTAGTAGCTGTTGTAGTAATTATAGTAGTAGTAGTTGTAGTAGTACGGTAGTTAAAGTAGTAGTAGCTGTAGTAGTAGTAGTAGTAATTGTAGTAGTAATTATAGTAGTAATTATTGTAGTAGTGTTGTAGTAAATATAGTAGTAGTAGTTGTAGTAGTAGTTATAGTAGTAGTAGTTTAGTAATTATAGTAGTAGTAGCTGTAGTAGTAGTTGTAGTTATAGTAGTAGTAGCTGTAGTAGTGTTGTAATAAATAATGCCAGTAAAGGGGGGCGTAACCTTATACTCATTGATACGCCTTATCACATACAACGACAACAACACTTTGACCGAGAATTGATAAACAAAGGAGGATGAGTCGACGAATTGGAGGCTACTGATTCCTCCATAATACTCCATGAAACAGATTCCCCTAATACTTTTGATAGGTACACATTATTAGAGCACCTTGATTCCTCCAGAGTATGCCGGGAAACAGTGAGTACCAGAAGAGCAAAAATAATGGTGTTCAACATGTTGCTTGGAATAGTTTGGAGGATTCAGTTGCTCCAGATTTACCAACACAAAATATCCCCCTTACGACAACACTCAGAATAAAAGACATAAGTAATATACAATACAAGACATACATACATACATCGTAATTTGCTAACGATGGCTATTAATAGTATTGTACCAAGATATATAGAAAAGGCTAATAATAACTATAGCTTCATAGACATTACATACAGAGTTTTAAGGGGGTGCGGGAGTAGGGGACAGGCTTGGGGGGGGGGGGGGTAGAATGCCTGTCCCCTTATTCCCGCACCCCCCAAAATCCCCCCGAGCCTGTCTCCCTACTCCCGCACCCCCCTAAACCCCCACAAGCAAGCCTGTTCCCCTATTCCCACATCCCCTTAAAGAGACTGTGGTGTAGTCAGAAAATTGGAGGTTAAGGAGTCTTCCAAACATTGCCACAAAACACCATCTGTATAGAAAACTTGTTTCGTGGCACATTCAGGAGGAATCAGAAGCCACCAAGTTTCATACACGATCATAGGGTCCTTACTTAACTAAACCGGTCATCGTCATATGCCTATAATAAAAAAATAATCCATGGTATAAATTACTAATCAACCTATGATTACTGAGAACCAACGTATTAATAAGATAACTCAATTTAGATGCTTTATAAATGATTGAATATTTCTGCTAACAAATCTCTCCTTTTTTATGTTTTATGGATGAATGTCATACAGTAATAAGTGTGTGTAGGTGGAGAAGGTTATCTTGCCTTACTATTTATAAACATTGCTGAATCACAGCGCTCGACTCAGCAGGAAACCGGATGAGAGAGAGTCAGAGAGAGAGTGACTGGGGAGGCTGAGTTGCGGTATTTCCCTGTGTGTGTGTGTGTGTGTGTGTGTGGCTTGTTTCATCTCACAGTGTGTAGGCATCAATAGTTTCCATATATATTTTTATAGATGTTCCTTAGCTTTCTTTATCCATCATTTGGTATACAATCTATCTTGAGTCACTCTTTAGATCTTTTCATAATGCAAACTGGGTAAACAAGGATTTTTAGTTTGTTTCTCAGACACCAAATTAATATGGGAAGAAGACTTGTGTATGTTGTAAGAAGGGGATAAGGGATATTTACAGAGGCTGGTGATTACTACAGATCCTGCCACGAAACACTTATAAAGATTAAAGACCACCTTATTCCTCACCAACAACTATTTTTTCTCTTTACTTACAAAACCCTGGGAAAATATATTCGTCCAAAAATACAATCAGCGTAAAGTTACACCATGAGTTTAAGTAATACTGTAAAATACATAATATTATATAAACATGTACGTAGGTAGTAGCTTCCAGGAGTTTTAAATTTCATGCGTTCTGTGTTGGAAGTGTGTGGTAATATGGTACGATGATTACGTAGTAGTCTGTGATTGGGCTACTCTGGGGGCGGGACCAAACCACGACACTCATTGGCTAGACGTAACTATGACGTCACTGAAGCAGCTTGCCAAGGTAAACCAACAACACATCCCACCCACCTTCTTCCTAACCTAACCTAACCTTCCCGTTTGTCGCGAGCCTCACCAGTCACCACCATACACTGTGTTGAAGAAAGTGGGCGAGGCAAGAAGATATGATGACGACCTTACATTCCATTCATGTTAGACATATTATATTATCACAAGGTTATGACACATGTAGCCTACACTTCTCTTTTTTATTAAGCTACATGCATCATATCGTCTTCCTTCAAAATGTAATTATTATATCCTGAACTTGCCAACGAATAAAATTTCCTGATTGACCGATCTGAAGTGGTTCCTTTGGTGGAGTGATGGTATGTATGTATGTACAGCCATGGCTGATAGTGCTTGACCAGGGTCCAAGGAGTGTTGTTGAGCAACTGAACAGAGTTCGAACAAGTGAATTTTCTAAACCATTATCAACGTTGAGAGAGGTTTAGAAGACTCACTTTTTCGTACTTTGTTCAGTTACTCTTCAACACTCCTTGGACCCTGGTCAAGCACTATCAGCCATGGCTGTAGACTCGTGATACGTAATTTATGACCAGAGATGAACGGCAGGCTCCACACACACACATGCCCTGAATTCGAATTCAGCCTCTATAGGCTATGTGTACTGAGTGGGGAAATGACCAATACCAGGCTATTCGAAGCTTTCTGTTTTCACACTCTGGTCTGAAATTATGTATGACGAGTGTACAGTACAATATAGAAAACAATGATGACTAATAATACAATGACAACATATTATCAGCTACATACAGTTATCAATCACACCGATCATTGTTACATTCAATATTGTAACTGTAGTAACCTATAATTTCACATCGATCATTGTTATAATATAGTCATTGTAATATCTGTAACCCATAATTTTCCTTGCACGTGATACTTAGCAATGCAGGCCACCATGCATGTACTCCGTTATATGACAAGCATTTTTTTATATTTGTTTCAAGGATACACGTCATTCTTTCCACGGGTTAAGTTTACGGATGAGAAAACACGGAAACTTCCAATATATGATTAATAATGTATAATTATATATGAGCAAAGCACATTGTCAGCTATTGGTATTAGATTTTTTTTTTTTTAATGATATGCAAACGATATCAAGATTTTCAACTTTCTTTACGTCTGAGTACGGTGGATACTTTACTGAATTTAATATTATTGGTTCTGTTGGAACACTTTCACCTTTTGAATCAATTAAAATGTTCTCGTCACGTCATAAAATAGCTTAAAATTACCTTAACTTAGAAAACAAAACAAAAAATCAGTAACTCTTTAAATTGATGTGTGTTATATATATATTGCCAGAAAATTGGACTCTAAATTAAATTAAATTAACAATACTGTATTCACTTCATATACATACTAGAAATAACCAAAGAGAGAATAAGTGGTGAGAGAGAGAGAGAGAGAGAGAGAGAGAGAGAGAGAGTGTGTGTGTGTATGTGGTTGTGTGTATGAGAGAGAGAGAGTGTGTGTGTGTGTGTGTATGTGGTTGTGTGTATGAGAGAGAGAGAGAGAGAGTGTGTGTGTGTGTGTGTGTGTAACCTGTTTAGTAATGCAGTAAGTTGCAGCATCCCAGTAGTAACATTGATATACAGTACAGTAGTAGGGTTGGATGACACACACGGGGCGTATATACAGTATGTTTATGATATGATATTATTTTACTTTAGTGAGTGAGTTTCCTGCATGACTTAAGCTTCCTATCTGTACACACTTTATTACAGTTGCACTTTATTACACTTTATTACACTTTATTACACTTTATTACAGTTTATTACACTTTATTTCACTTTATTACAGTTTATTGTGGTGTATCAGTCAACATTCAGCGTCTCTAAACTATTGCATGAAACAGACGACCTCAGTGGAATACCAATAGGGGTTGTGTTTCATGGCTCGGTGTGGAGGACTCACTAGAACTCACCAATTTATTACCATGATGAAATAATGATACGAGAAGAGGACACACACACACACACACACACACACACACACACAGATAATAATACACACACACACACACACACACACACACACATATAATAATACACACACACACACACACACGCATGCCTCTTGCACTTGCCACGTCACACAAAAATCTCTCTCTCTCTCTCTCTCTCTCTCTCTCTCTCTCTCTCTCTCTCTATCTTATTTTTCTCTCTTTATAATTTTCTCTAATAATATATAAAAGAGAGAGAGAGAGAGAGAGAGAGAGAGAGAGAGAGAGAGAGGGAGAGAGAGCATGAGAAAGGTATGAACAATTCCTATGCCTCCTCCTCCCCCTCCTCGTCCCCCTCCTTCTCCCCCCTTTCCCTCCACACCTCCTCCTCCTTCTCCTCCTCCCCCCTTTCCCTCCACACCTCCTCCTCCTCCTCCCCCCTTTTCCTTCCTTCCCTCCACACCTCCACCTGCTGCTGCATTCTCTCTCCACATCACGCCATTCGTGACGTCACACTTCACAATCAACATCCGGCGTCCAAACCCCAACACAGCGAAAAAAATGTACACACACACACACACACACACACACACACACACACAACGGGAAAAGTGAGGGGGTAGGGATGGGGAGGGGGAGAGTGAAGGAAGGATGGGAGGAAAGAAGTAAGGGAGGGATGAGGAGAGTGAAGAGAGGGATGGGAGCATGGAGCTAGAATAGGAGGAGACGACCCGCGGTCAGAAAAGTGAGGTCAGGTCAGCCATATTGGGATTGGCAAGAAGCTCGCCAGCCGCTCCTTAATTATTAATCTGGCCATGACTTATGTCACCCAAAAGGTGATTAATTCATACATTCTGCAGACAATGAAATACATTGTTACTAAACAGTTTGGGTGAACACTACCACTATCTTCAGTGGTCAGGACAGAGTGATGAAATAACATATTATACAGTAAAGCAGTTCCTTTTTATGCAGTTATCAAAGTATGTCATGTGTATGTCTATGCGTGTGTGTGTGTGTGTGTGTGCTTGTGTATGTGTGTGTACAATCTGGGTGTGGTAAAATATGTTTACGTGTGAGGGAGGGTCACCAAACAAATTAATAAACGGCTGTGTTTGTGTGTTACTTAGGGAGGGACCCATTTATCAATTAGGAAGTTCATTAAGGGATTACGTTTGTGAGACCCATCACCAACCCATCACTAAGGTTGAAAATGTCATGGTTTTGAATATACAACAATAATTCAGTTATTTTTCTTTTTCCGACTTCATGACATATACAGTATAAGAGTTGGCATCCTTCTCAGTGTAACTGTAATTGGCATTACATGTATCATTAAATATTGCATTATTCATTTTGCTTCCCTAGTTAGGATGATCGGTTACTTGGCCATGCCTATTATTCCAAGGAAATGCATACCATTGGATTCTGTTCCAATTTTAAGTGTGTCAAGCAAGTGTGTTAGAAATATTAAAAATAATATTTCTCTTTAGGTAATCAATGACTCTGTTCTGAAAAGTAGGATATTATCTGATTCTGTTAATGAAGAGTCAGAGGAATACATGTATATTCCAAGTCAGTCTCACGTCTCAAAGTGTACAAATATGATAGTTTTATATATAGCAGGATTTGATATATATGTTAATGAAGTCCTTGTATTGTGAACCAAACATTGTTGCCCTAAACTCAGACAAGACTGATAAACATATTCTTTCCTTGGTAAAACTTAAAGACAGAGTAAACTTGGTGTATCCATCTGATGATGTAATTGATATATGTATTACATCAGAAAAACTGTTTAGGGAAAGAGGGTCCAGCACCACTTTGGAGAGGGTAGATTGTAGCAAAATAATAATATCAGTGTTAATATATTATGCCCACAAATACATATTTTCTACTTTAGCTGGCCACATGTACGACTGATAATCACTTGAATTAGTTAATTAAGGCAGTTGCTGAATCATATTTGCAGGTGAAATATGTATATAAGGCCAAACAAATTACTAAGAAGTTGGCATCCAAAGTGAAAGTAAAGAGTTGACAAATATATACAAAACTTATACATTTCAGTGGCCAATTTGGTATAGAGTGATAGGTCAGTAATTTATAAATTTCTATTTATATTATTGAAAGATGTGTGAATTGTATGTTATTAATTAAAGAATACGAAATACATGTCATACCGTAATTAAAAATGAATAAACATCGTGAGGGATATGGGTAAACTGTATGGGTACTATGAGTGGTCAGCCTTTCTTGCCAATACTAGGCGTTGGCTTCTGAGGACCTGACTGGCTTCACTCCACTGAGACCCAAATGAACGCGCGGGCCGCCTCCTCCTATTCTAGCTCCATGGATGGGAGAGTGAAGAGAAGGGGTAGGGATGGGGAGAGCGAGGGATGGGGAGAGAGAAGTAAGGGAGGAAAGGGGAGAGTGAAGGAGGGATGGGGAGAGAGAAGTAAGGGAGGGATGCGGAGAGAGAAGTAAAGGAGGGATGGTGCATGTTAGGTAGGGGTCATGGGTATTTGTTGTGTGTGAGTGTGTGTGTTTGTATCTAGGAAGTGAGCTGGGGGAATCTAGGTTATAAGAGGGAAGGGAGCATGGAGGTATAGGGAGGGTATAGGGGGAAGGAGGTAAGTAGGTACAGAGAGTGGAATGTTATGAGGTCATGGATGGGGTTGGGTTCGGATCAAGGTATACATACTCACTCACTGCTTTCAACTTCTTCATAGGATTCACAGGATACGAGGGGGTTGAGGAAAACTAATCGATGGGGAGGGATAGGGGATGCTTACAGTGGTGGGGGAGGAGGGTCAGGAAATAAGATGGGGGTGGGGGTGTAATGGGGGACAATTTGAGTAAAGGTAGGGAGGGGCACGATGTGGGATGGATGCCTTAATAAATTAAGGGGGAAATTTTGTGCTGGTAAATCTGGAGCATCTGAATCCTCCTAACTATTTCAAGCAACAGAACATGCACCATTATTTTTGTTCATCTGATCCTGCTTCCTGGCATACTTTGGAGGAATCAAGGCACTCCAATGTTAAAAAAGTTATTTACCCCCTTCTCCTCTTTCCTTCCTCCAGCTATTCGTCTTTTCCAGCCATAACTTTATTGTGTGCTTCATATTTATCTGTGGCGTCACTTTATCATTCATAAGTCCTGGTAGCAGTTATATATACCGGGCCATGACAGGTGAGTACCCTCCCTGTCCCCCTTAGACAGGCTATATAGTTGGCCGTGGGCTTAGGTCACGTCACTGGATGTACTCGCTTTCATCGCCTTCGGATTCGTCAGTTCAATCAGTCACAAGGCGGAACAAGAAAGGTAATATATTGTTCCTCTTTGGAAGGACGGAGTTATATTTCAGTAAAGAAGGCTGAGGTAAGGATATCCGAACACTACCTTGTGTTGACATGTTCTGCTGACATCCTCACTTCTAGTCATCTATAGACACCACAAAAAACATGTGTGTAGCGTACCCTGTCATCACTCATCATTTCACAGTCTGATAGCAAGTGACCAACCTTTCATGTATAGATGTAAACAGCACACATGTATATACTGGTGTACTGTACCCAGCACACATATTATGTACACACATAATTGATGAGACAGTTCAATTCGACACTTTGACTTTCACAGAATGTGGAAGAAAGTTCTACAGGTGGAGCGGAATGTCGGTGTTGGTGGGGATAGATAGGGATGAGGGAGACAATACTGGTGGTGCGTGGAATGGAGTGAGAGGAAGGAAACTAGGTGAAAGAAGAATGTGGTGTGGTGGGGATGGACTGGAAGGAAGGAAGCGATAAGGAAAGGCGAGGTGTGTGGGAAGGAGGACAGGATACTCATGTAGGGGTATAGCAGCGTAAGAAGTGATAAGATAACAACGGGTGTGATGAAGTAACAAAAGTGTTTCCCAACCAATGCAGAGTGACAGGGAGCGACGTGTGGAGAGAGAGAGAGAGAGAGAGAGAGAGAGAGAGAGAGAGAGAGAGAGAGAGAGAGAGAGAGAGAGAGAGAGAGAGAGAGAGAGTATACTGTATAGAAAATAGTGGGACAAAAAGGCGAAACATTGAAGATTAGTATACAAAGGATAGTAGGGAAGGTAAGAAACAGAGTAAGGAGAGGTGGAAGAGAAGTTAAATAAAAGGGCAAGAAAGGATGAAGTTGGGTGAGCAAGAGAGACATATACTCGGAGGGAATTCAAGGGTAAGTAGGAGTTTGTGGGAAAAAGTAAAGAAGGAAGAAGAGTAGAAGGCTTGGAAGTTGTGGGGAGTGGTGGGGAAGGGAGAGGAGTGAAGTAGTAAGCAGACGAGAGGAGGGGAGGGGAGGGAAATGGAAAGGGAGAAAGTAACTAGGAGACAACAGGAGGGAAATGGAGGGGAAGGGAGAGGAAGAAAGTAACTAGGAGACGAGGGAACGAAAAGGGAAAGGAAGGGATGTGAGAGGAAGGGAGGTGAGGGGAATGTAGTGTACGTGAGAGTAGTGAAGTAGCAAGGTGACCAGACAGGAGGAAGGGAAGGGAAGGGAGAACCACCACCAGAACAGGTGTCACTGCCAAGGAGAAATAATTCGGTCACACAGAGTTATATATATATATATATATATGTGTGTGTGTGTTTGGCCCAGACTGAGTACAAGGCCACCACCACCACCACCACCACCACGGGTATAATCACAACATACCTACAGGCGTCACTTCGTCGCCACAAAAATATTTCACGTTAAATATTCTCAGACTTGTTAATGAGATCATCATCAGAATGGTAATGACGTAAAATATATTGAATACACACAAATATTCCTGTGAGACACAGGGTTCAATTAAATAGGACCATATTGGTTTGTGATTAACTTGATGCACAAAAGTTACTGCATCATTTACATTGCAGAAAGTTTGAAAGTACAGAATGGTATTGACCCTCAGTACATTGTAGGTAAATATAAGAACTTTATGGAACACAATAACTGAATAATAATGAACAAAAATATAATAAATATAATGAAAATATAATACCTCCTGGAATTAGTCGTATGGGCCACGATGTAGACCCCAGTAATATTTGTGGTATATGATTGTAGGAAAGTTTATAGGAATTACTATAGCCTTCCGTCCCTAGCAACCTTATATGCTCTCCTTATGTCTGGGTCTGAACTGAGTACACACAAGCAGACACAGCAGCTGAGGAGACGTATTCAGCATAAAGCAGGGCACAGAAGGGCAAACAGGTCAAGGTAAGGAACAACATGGTAGGTCGGGGCAAGGAAAGGCAGGGCAGGTTAGGGCAGGGCAGGGCTATAGGAAAGGGAAGGTAATGCAAGGCAGAGCAGGGTTGGGTTGGGTTGGGTAACTTCTGTTACTATCAGTGATAATAATTATTCTAGTCGTTTGTAGCAACATTTTGGGTGATGTTACTGGGTTCATGGGGTTTATCAACTTTGTGGGGTAAGAGTGAACCATTTTGATGTTCAATAAAACTGGATACTTATATTATCCAGCAGAAAAAAACACTTTAGAAATATGTACCATTAATGTAACCATTATGATAATGATAAACTATCCAATCAGAACCATATATACTTTTAAGGAGTGTTAGGACAATGGAGACTACAGAATCACACACACACATACACACACGCATAATATTGTCTGAGTACAGTATGTTCGTGATACAGTTCAGAGAAACTCAAGTTCACAGTCCCTGAAAAAACAACACATTAACTTTCTGTCACGAAGTAATGAAGGAACTAACGCGACCTCATGTAATTATACCTGCTCAACCTTCACCTAAAAAATTGTCATGCATGTACTGTACACATTCATACACATGCATGACTCCTAATATTATATTTCATTGTGTAACGTACAATTTAGAGGATTAATTATATGAAGTCCCTTCCTCAGTAGTCATTATACAAGTTGGAAAAAGTTGGGTGATTAGGTAGGTACCCTTAATGTGTGAAAAGAAGGTGTGAAAAAGAAATGTGCGAAGAAGAGAGTTACATCCCATAAACTATTTCGCTCTGACGAGGTTTTTCAAATTACTTACTGTGAAAAACTCGTGACAGGTAAAAGTTGTCGTTCAATAAAGGCTTCATTCACTTCACATGGCTTTTCATTTCACTAAAATTTCGATTGTATTGTTTTTTTTTACCAACATGAGGTGGCCAGGGTTGATGGATGGATGGATTGATATTAGGCGCCGCAACAGTGAGGTTATATAGCGGCAGAGAAAGGTGATAGAGAAGTGTGACAGCAAGCAGGAAAGAAATAAAATGAAAAGAGAGGGACAGTTGAAGGACTATATGTATTCGGGTTGACTGCATGACATATGAGTGTTACTGCATGAGTGTTACTGATTGTCATGAGTGTTACTGCATGACGTATGAGTGTCTCTGTGTGTGTGTGTGTGTCTCTCTCTCTCTCTCTCTCTCTGTGTGTGTGTGTGTGTGCGTGTGTCAGGAGTCTGAGCTGACTAGTATTTTTCTCGTTGGAGCAAATGTGACAATTAAGTTGATGAAGGGATGCATGGCGTGTAGCTGTTACGAGGAAGTCCAATTGCCAGGACTGACCTTCAACCAAACAACCAACCAACCAACCACAATCTGACATAAACATACATATATCTTCCTTTCTCTCTGTATTTATAATTTTCTCTCTCTTTCTTATATACTCTGAAAACCTACATGCAATACTTATGGACGTATTTCTACATGCAGTTAGTTATTCGAGATGGGAATTATTGTAGTCACGCTAAAGATTATCCTTCGATGGAGTGACTACAATCAGTGTTTTGGTAAATCTGGAGCAAATGATTCCTCCAGACTAATCCAAGCAACAGAACAACATCATTATGTTTGTTCATCTGGTCCTCCTGTTGTTTCCTGGCATACTTTGGAGGAATCAAGGCACTCCAATGTAACAAAAGTGAATTACCCCATGAAGATGTCATTTTGTTTTTATTTTCGGGTTTATGACATTGAGTTAGAAAGAGATAACGATCCTTGGGACTAACTTTTCTGGTTGTAATTTAGTCCTGTAACATGTTGCTTGGAATACTTAAGAGAAATCAGTTACTCCAGATTTACAAATTACTAACATTGTAATACCCCCTTCAAAAATATACAGTGTCATTATACCTCGGAACTATTAACAATGAATGAATACTCTTACATAAATTCCATAAAATAATAAATAGAACACTATAATACTGGAATCAATGTTTACCCTGAGAACACCCACGACTCATTCATTGTTGGTTGACCTATATACACTTCCAGACATGTACTGTACGTAAAAAATATAGTATTAGAATCCATCATTGAAAAGCAGCTGCATGGTATATCTATTTCTAAGTTCCTGTGGTTAATTTCAAAGGAGATGAAGGGAAACAAATAAGCTACTACACACACACACACACACACACATACACACACACACAACAAATACATAATTGATCACGCGAATTTGATACACAGAAAACGCCCAAGGAAAATTTAAGCGAGTATACCCGTAAATGTGAATGTCTTGAAGGAGAAGAGAAAGTGTAAACAGGAGAACATAAGGACACAGGGAACAGTGTAGGGTATAAAGTGAAACGTATTATTTATTATTATTATTATTATCATCATCACTCATTATAATTACTCTCATATTTTAAGTGGGTTTATAATATAGTGTTGTTGAATGGTTGGTGGTTAATCTGGAGGAAAATGATTCCCCCAAACTATATATTCCATGCAACAATTAAGACAGCATTGTTTTTTTATTCATCTGGTCCTGTTTTCTGACATAATGAACTTCACAACTCGAAGAGAATCAATCACCAGAGAAGCCACGAACAACATTTTTAAAGGTGAGACCAAAAGTGAAGTAGACTGTAACCTACTACAGATACAAGTTCATATACAAACAAGTATAATATAATCCTGTAATCGACAATCAAACCGGATTAGGTGTTTTATAGTATGCATCATGGGTGTATGGTTCTGTAACACACATAGTCATCAAAACTTCTCTATAGATCTGAAGACTTATTGTGGTAACAGTACTCCAATACGCAATAATAATTTCCCAAGTAAATATTTGATTGTATAACATGAAATATAGTACACATTAAGATTATATGGAACTGATTAGATACGATCAAATGTATTTCCTAGGCAATCATTGAAGGCTACGGAATCTTCCAAACTATGCCTCACAACAGATGTAAACAAATATATGTAGTCTGTTTCTCTGAGAAGTTTGGAGATAATGAGTTGCCTTCATATAGCAGACCATCATATGTTACCCCTTTTGAGGATCCCCTGTAAACTGAGGAGGAGTCCCATGTATGTAAATAAAGAATGTCCTCGTGTCCTCAAGAAATAAGTAGTGTACCGTAGTAGACGTCTGTACATTCTCCTTCTGCTTACAGTACCACAACCTTCCCTAATCTACAGTAATGTGTGGAAAGGTATCATTGCTTATTACCTCAAGTCCTGCAATCAGAGAGAGAGAGAGAGAGAGAGAGAGAGAGAGAGAGAGAGAGAGAGAGAGAGAGAGGAGCTTGCCCTATACCTAAGTCACGTGAGCGCACACGAGTCACGTATCATATAATTATTCGGAACCCATTGCCCACTCTCTCTCTCTCTCTCTCTCTCATGTTGCCTTAAGACCACAGATTGACAAAAACAATGGATGGTGTCTTGTTGCTTTGGAATTGTATGAAGGAATCAGTAGCCCTCTATTTTAACAACAAATAAGAGTTACAAACCAGCTGTCAACCTCAATTGTTCATTAGGCCTATATAGCTGAGAGAAGAAGGTATATAGTGATGACCCCATTGTCAGTTACTCATTAGATATATATAGTTACCTACGTGTGGTTTTTATTAGTGATGTGAACTGTCTCATATACAGAGAGGGTAGGTTAGGTAGGTAGATAAGGAGGGTAGGTTAGGTAGGTAGGTAGGTAAGGAGGGTAGGTTATGATAGGTAGGGAGGGTAGGTAGGTAGGGTAGAATATGTAGGTAAGGAGGGTAGGATAAGTTAGGTAGGTAGGTAAGGAGGGTAGATAAGTAGATAGGGAGGGTAGATTAGATCGGTAGGTAGGTAGGGTAGGGAGGATAGAGTAGGTTAGTGGCAGGAGCAGCAAATTACACATCAGGTCTAATCACCAAGTTTGAGTTTCATGTGTCGTCTGCCGAGTTGGTCACGCACAGGACACACCAACACACTCACTCACTCACAGGACACACCAACACACTCACTCACTCACTCACTCACAGGACACACCAACACACTCACTCACTCACTCACTCAGTCCGTCAGTCAAGTATAGTCAGTTAGTCAGTCCATTAGTCAGTTAGTCAATCATCTATTCATTCAGTCACTCAGCTATTCTGTCAGTCAATTAGCTAGTCAGTCTATTAGTCAGTCAGTCAGTCAGTTAGTCAATTAGTCAGTCAGTCAGACAATCAGCTATTTAGTCAGTCAGTCAATTAGTCAGTCAATTAGCTAGTCAGTCTATTAGTCAGTCAGTTAGTCAATTAGTCAGACAATCAGCTATTTAGTCAGTCAGTCAATTAGTCAGTCAATTAGTTAGTCAATTAGTCAGTCAATCACTTAGTCACTCAAAACCAGAGCTTATATATAGGTATAGCATAGGACAAGTATATAGCTCTCATATAGGTTACAGGAAGGTGCTACCCCTCCTATACACCCTATGCATGTATCAGTAAGAGAGAGAGAGAGAGAGAGAGAGAGAGAGAGAGAGAGAGAGAGAGAGAGAGTAGCAATGGGACTCTGCGTGTGACAAGTGGTGGTCAGACAGACAGACAGACAGACGGGTTTCTTGTTCAACCTCAGATAATGTTTCTTGTCTGTCCACGGCGAGGTAAGAGGAGAAAAGTAGAAGGAGGAGGAGGAGGAGGATGAGTAGGAAGTGGTGACAAAAAAGGAGGATGTGAAAATGGAGAAGGAGAAAGAGGAGGAGGAGGAGTTGGAAAATGAGGAGATGGAGAAGGAGATGGAGGAGGAGGATGTGAAGATGGAAGAGGAAAAAGGAGGAGATGGAGGAGGAGGAGGATGTGAAAATGGAGGAGGAGAAGGGGAGGAGAAGGAGGAAAAGGAGAGGAGGAGGAGGAAAAAGAGAAAGATGAGTAGGTCTGTAGTCTGCCTGTCTCGTGTTGATGACAATGCAGGCCACTCAGTCTGGTAACAACTATATAGATTCTGGTGTTTATATTTTGTCTGGTAACGTTTATATTTTGTCTGGTAACAACTATATAGATTCTGGTGTTTATATTTTGTCTGGTTAGAACTATATAGATTCTGGTGTTTATATTTTGTCCGGTAAGAACTATAGAGATTATCTTCAACAACACCTGGATACAGATTATGTCTGGTGACTGTACAACAAGCAACACAAAGATGGAGCCCTACATTCCTTTAATTAAGGGAATAGCATACTTTTGTTACATTGGAGTGCCTTGATGCCTCCAAAGTATGCTAGAAAACAGGACCAGATGGACAAAAATACTAGTGTTCTGTTGCTTGGAATAGTTTGGAGGAATCATTTGCTCCTGATTTACCAACAGTGTATTACTTACCGTAACCTTTCACTGTTTTTCTGGGTTGGGGTTGAGACGTGTGGGTAGAGAGAGAGAGTGTTGTGTAGAAATTACTGGGTTGTTAACTCATGCAAACTATTTATGCCAGGAAACAGACAAATACCTCAGCAGCAGCAGCAGCAGACAAGACATAACCTGTTTAGTACTACCATAAGGGGACGGACGGGGTCTAATTTGCCAAAAACAGATTCATCTCTCCTTAATTAAATCTCCCAAGCAGGACTGTAGCCTATATAGGGTGGAGTAACAGCTTCGAGTATTATGTGTGGTATTTGTAATCACTCCACAACGCCCATACAACATTGGATTCGACAATTTATAAGCGTTCTAAACCCTTCTCAGGACTTCAAACCTACGGAATTAAACTCGAAACTTTTCTCAGGACTTCAAACCTACGTAATTAATTTCCAAACTATAAGCTTAAATAATATCATAATCAGTAATATAAACAGGAACAGTATTGTGGACACGAAGAACTGACTGAGTGAGTGAGTGCATGCTACTGTATACCAAGTAACTAATGAGATCTGTGAGGTGTAATTGAAGCCTATTCAATGAGGAGAGAGAGACTTACTCACTTACACAGACGTCCTTGAGAAACAGCAGCAGCCTCTCTGATTGATGACAACAAAAGTGGAACAGTCTCCATCATCTTCTCCATTCCAACAATTTACGCTGATAGACAGACAGACACACAAACAGGCTTAACAGGCGTCGTGCTCTTTGATGTAACAGTTAGGCATTGCGTGCATGTTACGGTTGTGTCACATGCAGTGTGGTTGTTGGTTAGTAGCATCCCATTTCCTGTGTGTTTTGTGTTTCTTGAGAGAGAGAGAGAGAGAGAGAGAGAGAGAGAGAGAGAGAGAGAGAGAGAGAGAGTGTATGTGTGTGTGTGTGTGTTTCTGACTGCCACAACATTCTTCAGATACCTAACATAATACGGTCTATACGGGAACAGTTTGATTCAAGTATTCAATGAGTTATTATATACTGGGCGAGACACTTACACGGTTTTGCATTATTATCTTTCCGGGGAATATTTCTGGGTTAATACACATTTGCGTCATTAAGTAATCCTTGTATAATAATATTAGTGCCTTCTGTCCTAAACAACTTTATATATTCTAGCACAATAATTGATCGTATGTGTCGTCTTTCTATAATACTTCATGTAAAAGGTTCTTAGATATATATTATTTTTGAGGTAAAACCACAATCAAATATCCTACAACACTTAAATTTCCTTACATCGTCCAAATAAATCCGTACCGGTATCAAATCTACAGTAAATATAATTATACAGCACCTTATGTCAATTCAACCCCCTCAATTATTATTATGAGGTGCTGCAAAATCATACATGTGCTGTTCTTTATTACCAAGATATTTACCACGATGAAAGGAAAGTGTTGGTGGATATTTGATTGTGGCAATACTGTTCATGTTTCATCACGTAATGTTTTTCTCACAACTCGACTTTACGATGATACTCACTAGCTCTCTAAACAACATTCACCTCTATGTAACTTTATATGTATACTGTACTACACATAATACTTTGCATTTGATATTACTCATGTTCACTCATCCACTCATGTATGTATGTATGTATGCTATGAGTCTTGCCTTCACCTCGTTTTATTCTACCTCCTCATGTCAACCCACCAATCATATCACTCATGTCACGTCCTGCAGTCACCTTATTTTACACTTCTCATGTCCACCACTTCCCTCCCCTTCCCCCCTTCCACTATACCTGTTCTCCCGCCACCACCACCATCAGAATTGGACAGGTGAGGAGCGTGGCAGTGCAGGTGAGACAGGTGAGGACAATTTGTGTAATACCTTGGAGTGGGGTCTACTGTACAGTCACAGGGCAAAATTCATGTTACCTCACTCGTCTATCTGTCTGATCCATGCATGGTCATTGAAGTTTGATGTTTATGGTACCGTGAATGTAAACAAAATTAATCATCACTTCTGACTGACTGACTGACTGTATGACTTAAGATGTATACTAATACTGAGAGAAAATGTTGTACTTTTACATATGTACTTTGTCAGAGTAAAATGTCATCAAATGGGAGAAGCTAAAGGATTTTTTTTTTTTACTGATCCCCCTGTCTGTGATTGGAAGAAGGTATCACACGTAGCCTATACCCACCCACACACAGTCACAATTTCACATACACTCACACACACAATTTCACACACACACAGTCACAATTTCACACACACACACACACACACACACACACACCACCACCAGCACCAGCAAATGGCTCCTCTGCATCCGTCATGACAAATGGAGTAATGACAGGTGTTGACGGGTACCTGTGTGTGTGTGTGTGTGTGTGTCCAGTATTAGGTCCTGGATGGCAGACCTTCCTACTTCACCCTGCCAGAGAGAGAGAGAGAGAGAGAGAGAGAGAGAGAGAGAGAGAGAGAGAGAGAGAGAGAGAGAGAGAGAGAGAGAGAGAGAGAGAGAGAGAGAGAGAGAGAGAGAGAGAGAACTATTTTTTGTTGGATAATCAATTTTTTTTTCACATGACACCTTCCACAGCACATTATCTCATTTTAGGTCTTACGGAAGCTAAATTATATAATTTTTATGACGTGGGTGACGATTGGTTGTATATGCAAAATAACTCCATAAAAGTCTATATGAAGCCATCGCCCATCATACCAGTCATCGTCATCACCCGACCTACGATATTTCATACATAAGGCCTTACATTATCGTGTGGGAAAGTGGCACTAAGGATCACACACATTACTATAACTTTACATCTTCCAAAACAAATAAATCTGGCAGCTGCTGCACGAAGTATAATTATTAGTCTTATATTGATAATTCTAGACATTAGTCCAATAACGTGTGCACTTTCATTATCTTAAGGCAAATTAATTTACTCACAAATGAAGAACCTTTCATTCCAAAAGAGCTATAATGTTATTTTAATGGAGTTCACTTAAACGACAAACTACCCAACATTTATGAGAAGGTTATAAACATAAGCACCGCGGGCATAAGATTGAATTATGTCATAAAACGGAATATGTAGATCGTATTGCTAACTAAATTACAACACAGATATAAGACAGGTTGGAGAGGAATTACGAAGTGTGAATATGTATCATAATTTAGAGAACATTATTTGACAATATGACTCAATCTACTTCAGGGTAAGCAAGGTTAAAGAAATAAAAACAAAACTTTGTCAAAGAAGGTCTTATATAAAATTGGTATCTATTTCATGGACAAATAATAAAACATATATACAAACTCTACAAAAAGCTGAGTCTTGATGACAGTAATATCTCTAATCTCCTTCTTCCATCTGGGTAAAGAAGTGTAGAAGGTGATAGGGAGGGGATGTGGCCGCTTGCCAATAGGTGATCGACGATTCGATCGTGGATGCATACGGTGGGGGGGGGGGGGGAGGCACCAGTCCTGAAAGACGATGCAGGAGAGATACTGTGTGTAGGGGGGGGGGGCGATATAGACATCAAGAGACTGGCGCTGGCTTAAGACAACCAATTACTTCAGATTTTTATATATATATAACCTTTTCAGCATGATGTACCCAAGTAATATTATTCTGGTTTACACCATAATTGGAAAACGTCTTGGATCAAATTAGATTTGGCAAATGTAAAGCACCAAGACAATGAATCACTGAAGCACACATTTTGACAGACACTGCCAAGACTACTAATAATATGTGGTGACACAATTGTCTTACCTAACACGGGTGCCCTTCCTACATGCCACACATTACAGCACACCACCACACATCTACATCAGACGTTCACGAGGATAATGCAACTCGTCATGCATTACATATTCAAGCTAACTAATTTCAATACGGTGGTGTGTATGGATATATAGTCTAAGTAAAGGGTATTATTATTCTAATGACCTTTGATTATTATATGGGCCCTTTACGTGTTAGAAATTCTTAGAGGCTCTCAAGTGAGTTACAGGCCCTCATTTATCTATAGAAAGGCAGGACCAGGCTAGTATATGAGATAAAAAAGTTGTAACAGGTTTAACAGAGAAAAGGGCATGGGACAGAAGAACCAACAAATTTTACTGTATTGGGTAGCGGAGCTAAGCCAAGAAAATATTCCCTTGCAAAAATAGGCTCACTCGTTTTTGTTGTTTTATTGCTGAATTCCAAGGTTTCTCAAAGACGAAAAGTGTGTGTAGTGTTTGTTGGCCAACGTCCCTGATTCGTCTATTGGTTAGAACATAATAGAGGAACTAATAGGTGTAGTGTAAGTTTTGTCGTGAGCCAAGTTATCTCCTTGGGTGGAGTGGCGGCTCATTTTACCTCAACCCAAGGTCATACTACCTCACTGTTGTTTTACAATAGTCTGAGTACCTGTCTGCCTGGCCCCTCCCTACCCCTCCCACCTCTCCTCACTCGCCCATTCACACAACACATTCACCGTCTGTAATAACTAACGGCAACGATACACAATGTAACCAACCATTCCTATTCCCACCCACCGGATCTTTTTGTCTTCATTATCAATATTAGGAAAGGGATTATCCGGTATGAATAAACCAACAATGAATGAGTTGCTTCACTATACTTCTTGGAAAGTTTACGATGATCCAAGTGTGAGTTGTTAAATTCACCGCTTCTCGTCCCCCCAATCCTCCCCCTGCCTTCTGTCACTCCTCCAACCACCGTCTACGCTCCGCCCAGCAGATCACACCACCTATGACGTCACATCGTCCTGACTCCTTGCGATGTTACACCGGACCTATAACTATTTTAAATTCCCTCTACGTATATTCAACACCGAAATAGGTGACAACAAGACACTGACGTAGAATGAAGCACTAAGTAATCATGATGCATCGTCAATAATGCTGTCTGTGGAAGGAAGACATGGAATATATGAGAGATTATATTTGGCTGCGCCTCCCACCCGCGGCACATATAAAGCCAGTCTCCACGTGGATGAGGCTGTCTACACAAGAAAGCCAGCGTGGGGTGTGTTGTGGTACCGCGCGGCCACTCTCTCACAGACATACATACCTCTTCACCCAGACTACGTACTAAGATTCCTCTCCCCGTGCCTCTTTCAAACGGGACACTTTACGGTTCACCATCCATACACTCTCCTCTTGATCTTTCATTTATATTCCCGGTTTTCTATTTCATACAAAAATAATAAACAATAACATTGGACTATTTAACTGATTACCTCCACTGTTCTCTGCTGCTGTTACCTCCAGATTAAAGCAGGTTTATTGTACTGAACTTTCTCGTGTCTCCGCCAAAAAATATATAAAACACCCAGAGATTTTTTGACGAACACAGTGATACTTGAAAGAAACATGGAAGTAACACTGAGGAGCAACATACTCTTGAGTTGGTTGGTATTGTTACAACTACTTGGTTCTCTAGCCAGTGCCAGAATGCC
Source organism: Petrolisthes manimaculis (assembly GCA_034508575.1). Lineage (NCBI taxonomy): Eukaryota > Metazoa > Arthropoda > Malacostraca > Decapoda > Porcellanidae > Petrolisthes > Petrolisthes manimaculis. The sequence goes on from JAWZYT010000301.1 coordinate 174,218, forward strand.
AAACTTCATCGCACAAGACGACCTCAACGATGGACAACACGAGATAAGGATTCACTACAACGGCATCACAGCCAGACAATCCTCCGTGGGGCCAGACCAGGACAGTGTCAGGTGAGATTATAAACCATAAATCACATAAACATTTGTAGCCATTTTTCTGATACATGGTGCAAAATACTGTGTGTGTGTGTGTGTATGTGTGTGTGTGTGTGTGTGTATGTATATTGTTTTAAGTGCAAAGTCCGGTCACTTGCGATAAAACCTTTTGTGAGTGAAAAAATATTGCTTCAATTTTCCGGTTCCTTGATATTTTTTTGTTTTTAGCGTTCAGTGTCATAATGATTTAATAGAATGAAGAAAATGCATCATGAACGAATAAAACACATTATATAATTATATATTAATGACAGCGTTCCTCTCACAAGAGTTTTTCCAAATCATACTTATAATAATATCTCGTGACAACGTAACTTCATAACTAAAAAGGTATTTAATCAGATCGCGGTATTAGGCTTTCACGTAATATTTTTTGAAACTAAAGATAAAATTATAAAATTAGTTCTATTATCATTTCTCGGTCATAGAGTGGGAACTGTTTGGATCTCTCCTTTCCAAATAACTAACTCGATAATCTTAACATAAAAACAATATATAAATCGGAAATGAGATAATATTTACCTTGTGTCTTTGGGGTGAAATCGTATTGTTGACATCCATCCTAAGTGACGAGCCTGAGATTAGTGTTGGGTGAGAGTGTGTGTGATACAACCAACCCGTTCTCTGACCCCATATACTTTAGGCCTCAGAACGTGGCCGCAAAAAAGATATTCTGTAAAAACTAGCAACTCACAATAGACACTAAATTTGTGCTGATAGGATTAACATACCAAAGGCCTACTGAAAGAGAGAGAGAGAGAGAGAGAGAGAGAGAGAGAGAGAGAGAGAGAGAGAGAGAGAGAGAGAGAGAATTATTAGTACAGTACTTCCCATAAGTTACTTTCTTTAATCCCAGAAAGACTTGTGGCTTAGTATGTTTTTTTGCTGTGAGATTAGGTACTGCCTAAAATAAATTAATCATAATCCCAACGTCCCTCTATAGTGATAATGCTGTAGTCATAATTTCGGCACATGTACTGTACAAAGAAAAACAACACTACACAAACTTACAATAATATAGTGTTGTCTGGATTATATTGATTACATAACGTTTTAACCAATATGGAAATCATGTAACTATATAAAATGTTTAGTATATGAATAAATAACTTAGGGAGAAGCCTTTATTGGCAAAGCTTTTCATCTACAATCATTAACTATACTTCTTTAAGTCAGCAGACAAACGTAGTTAAGTAAAAACGCCTTTTACAAATGGTTATTTTAACCTGCTCCAAATTGTTCCTAATATTCCGTATCCTGAGAAACGCTCTAAGAAAAATACTCCGCCAAAGTGTGCGTGTGTGTGTGTGTGTGTGTAAGAGGATAACCACATGAAGGGTAGGTAACTTGAGAAGAGGATGGCTGGAAAGGAGGAGGTATCGTAGGGTTAGTTTGGTACAAGTAAAGGAAGGAAGGGAATGAGTGGAGGGTTGGGTTGTTGTGGTGGTGGTGGTGGGTTGAGGTAGCCGACCACCGCCCACTTTCTCTCCTCCACACTCAAAGACCTTCCTCACTATACCTGGCTGTCTGCCTAGAGAACCCAAACACACCACTCACACACATATTTCCTTGTTAATTAGCTTATTTATATTGTCCTTCCCCCTACACACACACACACACACACACACATAGACTATTCCTTATTCCTTGGCCATTTTCCTACCTACATTATTGTTCTTCCTACACACACACACACACACACACACATAGGCTATTCCTTATTCCTTACCCATTTTCCTACCTACATTATTGTTCTTCCTACACACACACACACACACACACACACACACACACACACACACACACACACACAGAGGCATCCTCTAAGCAATTTTACCACCTGAAGATGCTAGATTATCTTAGAAGCTCCTATATATACACAAAGTAAATATTTGTCTTTTCCTTCAAGCTAAACAAACGCATGTTTGATGTGAACCAAAATAATATAATATAAGTGAACATTATTTTATCTGCTTACTTTCCTGTCTTCCTATCCCACATCATCCCCCTCCATCCCTACCCAACATCCTTCACTCTATCCACTCCCGTCCCCGCTGTCAACACTCCCCTCACACACACACACACACACACACACACACTGGTAACTCATGGTATCCTATAACCTCATCTCACCCTACGAGTACAACATTCCTCTCTGTCCTATTAATAGTGACTTGGGTGTACTCCCTTTCACCCTCCCCACTCTTCATAACACTCACCTGGCTCTCTCTCTCTCTCTCTCTCTCTCTCTCTCTCTCTCTCTCTCTCTCTCTCTCTTTGGTAACTCATGGTATCCTATTACCTCATCACACCCTACAACACTAGCTCCTCTCTGTCCTTTTAATAGATTCAGTGTACCTCCATACTCTTACTTTACACACCATACCATACGTACCATTGGTTTGTTAGTACTCGGAGCTGTGCAAGAAAAACAAGGTGTATATGTATGTATGGACTGTATGTATGTATGTATGTATGGATGGATGGATGGTATGTATGTATGTATGGACTATATGCATGGATGTATATGTGGATAGTATGTATGTATTTATGGACAGTACTAAGTCTTGCTGAAGATTAGTTTGGACCCATAATAATTCTTTGAAATATATGCTGCGTTGTGTAACTTCATCACCATCATGTTTCCTCCCTTCCCTATATATTATCTCCCCTTCCTGCCTCATACTTTCCTCCCTTCTGCTACTATCTCCACTTCCTGTTTTATATTTTCATACATCTTAAGGACCCTGTGATCATGTATGAAAATTGGAGGCTTCTGATTCCTCCTGACTATGCCATGAAACAAGCTCCTTACCTATCGGTGGTGTTTCGTGGCATTATTTGAAGGACTCATTTACCTCCAATTTTCTGACTGCATCACAAGGTTCCTAAACGGAATAAATGTGTCCCGAGAATGGGAGATGAATGACCCACTCAATCTTTTGCATGAGCCTTTTGCCTTCTGATGTTGCGTTGATTCCTTCCTTCCTTCCGTCTCTAGTGGTCTGGTGTTGCGTGAGATACACCATGAACGTCACCACCGCCTCCTAACGATGGTGTATGTAGGACAGTCGTCGTCACAACAGGAGGAGGAAGGACTGTCATTGAGGGACTGTAAGATCACCGAAGACATGCAGGAGGTGAACGAATTTCTGGACACCTTTGAGACCGATGTGGACATGGCCATGGACACACCAACATCAGGTCAGTAATAGAGCAAGAAAGGTCATGGTGTTTTACGATGATGTGCATGGTATTGGTACGATGACTCCATAGACACACTACAGAGCCATCGTACCGGTACCATGCCATCGTAAACACAATAGTTACACGCAATATACTGTAGTGTTGTTCATTAAGTGTGTTTGCTGACGTTAGATATAATTTTTTTCTGGATTTCCAACCTATAAAGTCTACGGTCTTCTCTCTACTTACTTAAATGTCAAGCTATTTCAAATTCATCATCTCTGGTTTTTATTTTATTTTTCATCTTGAGATTGTCACAGAATATAACGTTAATATTACTTGTATATTTTTTCCTGTGTTCATATTCTTACATCTTTCCTGTGTTCATGTTCCTACAGAGATTTTAAAACAACTCCGCTTTTGTTTGTTTTCATCACGTGACTAAGATGTCCTTTTTTTTTTTTTTTATCTTCCAACTTGTAGATTCTTGGTCCGGGCCGCTCCACAACGTAACCTTCGTGCACCTTGCCAGCGATGCACAACTCCCTAAGTACCTGAGATCAATTGTACACTTCAGGAGTCTCAGAGCAGAGGTGAGTGTTGTTGGGTCTTGTTTTGTTCCTAATGCATTACTTTAAGGGACCCTGTGATGTAGTCGGAAAATTGGAGATAAATGAGTTCTTCAAATATTGCCACGAAACACACACATACACCTATATAGAAAGAGCTCGTTTCTTGGCATGGTCAGGAGGAATCAGAAGCCTCCAATTTTCATACACGATCACTGGGCCCTTACGATATAACAAACTTTCAAGTGATATGTTTACTATGAACAACATTCTAATGACACACATCTGTCTTTCTCTACAGTGTAAGTCTCATCTGCGGGCCGCGAGGAGAGCAGTGAAAGCAAAGCGAAGAGCAGACCACCACCACCAACAACAACACCAACAACAACAACAACAACAACTTGAACAACACACAGATGACACTCACTCCAGGTAATGTGAACTTGTCAATCTCTGTTGGTATCATTAACAAAACAAAAGAAGGTACTGTACTATAAATCTTGTTAACTTTATTTCACTGCAGCTTCCTTGACCATTCTCAAAACTCAGGAAAGGTACTTCAGTCACGAGCACAATATAATAAGACTTAATAAACAGCTTTGGTTGAAACTTTGATGAGTCCAATTCACCAACGAACTAATTCCAATGGTGATCTTATTGTTCTGCATTTATTTACTGTCTCTAGGTATTCGAAGCACACCTGAATATTTATCAGTGCTCGTGACTACATATTACTGCATCCCTTCATACATTAGTTGCCAAAACTAAGGGGTGATAATCTTATTTGACCCCTGAAATAAGATACTAGTTAAAATGAGACCTTTGTCAGGAAGTTGGTCTATAATTATGATATTCGATTATATCAACAAGGTTTGCTGTATAGTATCTCCCACTGTTTTGTTTTATAAATATTACCATCATGTTAATGTGTGCATATTAATTGATATGAAGAAAAGCATATGCATGTATTAACAGTAAAATCCCGTATGATCATAATAGCCAAGATCCCGTGTGAGTGCTGATGATCCTTGCACTGTGTTTGATCTTGTAAGAGTAATGAGTAATCTAATCTTCATGAAACATAATGAGATAATATTGGATTGTGAATGCTAATTGATAAACGTCATGAAATATATAAATTTTGTATTGTGAATGTAAATTGATAAACTTGATGACCTGCATTATAAAGTGTTATATTGTGAATGTTTTGAATCAATTACAACAACAACAACAACAACAACATGTGTGTTAGATACGGTATTGTGTTTGTGTGAATACAACACAAAGAATGACCTTCTGAATAACAAATTAACATCAACAACGAACCAAACCGGATTGTTCTTACACTTTTCCTATTCTGAGACATCCTATATATAGCTTGCTTCACTGTAATGGATAGATGCTACTTCTTACTCCAAATTATTTCAAAACAGAGTCTCTAAATACATTCTTTATGGACACATGTAATGGACTGATTCCTTCAAAGTGTCAGGAAAACAGGGCATTATTTCTTTGTGCAACTGTTTCCTGCTTGACAAAGTTTGGAGAAGTCAGTAGCTTCCCTTCTAGGTATTGTGGAGAGTGAAGTGTTGTTGTTGTTGTTGTTGTTGTTGTGGTTCAGAGTGAGCTGGGAAGGTCTGCTTCCTGTATAAAATTAAGGGTCGTGTGATTCTGTGGGCAAATTGAAGACTACTAATTCCTCCACAAAATGCCACCAAGAAAATAGTTACTCTCGCAGTGTAAAGATTTCTGTGGCAATTTTTGCATAGGAGGATTCAGTAGTCTCCAATTTACGGACAGTAATCTTAGGTCCTCAGGAGGTTGTAAAAGTTATTTCTATAGACGAATGCACAACCTCCTTGCTTCCCCACACCCGCCAACCCTTCTTCCACACCCTACAGTATATATTATTCTCTTGCCTCGCGTGTCCTATTTGCCTTCGGTAGTGTTTTGTATAATTATGAGGTAATATATAATGCAGTCACGGTGAAATAAATCCTTGTCATCATAATATACTCTCACTGTCTGTTTAACTAAATCAATGTATCATTTTCATAGCATAATGTAGTTGATAATTCATTACCAAATTACTCATGTATAATTAAGAGCCGACAGGATTTTTATCGTGACTGTACTGAATGTGGGCTTTTCCTCGCTTGGATAAATTGTTTCACAGCCACGATCAAATATTTGTATCCACTCCTTGTTGGTTTCGAATAGCCTGGCTGACACACACACACATACCCAACCCATATCCAACAATTATTTCTGCCTTGAATAATAATTGTTGGAATGGTTAATGTGCCAACTATTCGAAGTGACCCATGGAGGGTGGATATAAAGATGGGATCCTGACTGACTGTAACAACGACCTGGTGAAGTAGATTGTGTTTATGGTGAAGTAGATTGTGTTTATGGTGATGGTGATGATGATGTTTATGGTGATGGTGATGATGATGTTTGTGGTGATGGTGATGATGTTTGTGGTGGTGATGGTGATGGTGGTGGTGGTAGTGGTGGTGGACAATTATTGCTCTTCGCTGTGTTTGTTGTATACGAGTAGTGTTCTTTCTATCTTTGTGGGTGCTGAATTATCTGAGGTTCAAAGGTCGTGTGCAGTGCTGCCATCATTGGTCAGTTTAAAGGGGGAGAACCTCTTTTAGTCATTTGGATTGCTATCTAGTCTATTGATTTATTTAATGAAACTATATCGAGAAACAAGTCACCACAATGTTACTATTTAATTAAGTGATCTGATTTTTTACGTATAATTGTAGTTTTCATCAGCTCACCAACTTACCCTTAATTTAATGTGATATCTTGTGGTGGTGAGTGATTCAACAGCCTGAATTTCAAAATATTATAAATATAGCTTACATATTATTAATTAATGTGTGTATGGTGAAAATTAACAAAGTATTCCAAGACCAACTCGACCATTAAATTTGACCTCTGGTGGCTGCAGGCACAACTAAATAAGATACATCGTTGATAGAGGAGGATAAAACTTGTTAATGATGCCTGTAGTCTTTAAGTAATTAGGTAGAACACTGCAGCTTACATTTTAGGACAATACTTTTTTTTTCCTGTTCAGTCTCATCTCATCAACGTAATATGTCAGCTTAGCACTCCTAAGTTTTTTGTCTCGTGGGGTGTCTTTCCTAAGTCAGTCCCGTGTTGAATAATATATATTTTAAGTCTGTATTCATAATGTATTGTCTTGGGTCGATTTGATTAATGGAAATCAGTCATTCAGGTATTTTCAATCTTGATGATGAATAAATCTTTGAGTTCTGTAAGTATTAATTGATTAAAATTAAGTACACGGAGCGATATTCTTAGTAGTACGAAGAGATCTTGTCAAACAGTAAGTGTTGTACTACATGTTCGAATATGTATAATTTTTTTCAATGTTGTTTGATATAAATGATTGCATCCTATAGTTATACATTTTACATTCCGTATATTAGTGAGTTTAATAGACGCGTCGCACATACAGTAGGTACAGTATACTTCAGCTCTTGAAATATTTAATACAGTAACTGATTGATGCTCATAATTATATTCTGTAGACAAGAGAATATATTATAGCTTCCACTAGACAGCTTTTCCGTATCATTCATTCACTTCCTAAGCACGCAATTATAAACTATGCATGATTTTCAAGGTATGCACATGATTTTTGCCCTGGAACGAGAATGACTGGATGGCTTAGATTCCCATCGACACAGCACGAATGACTGGCTGTGCTTGGTTGGGTACATAATTTATACACCCTGTAAAGAAGTGACTGTGTTGTTATAGTCACATTATGTTTAGTTGTAGTTTGCTTAAGGTTTGAGTAATGTAGTAACTATATAAAACAGAGGAGCATGTGCTTGATATAATTATCTGCTGAGACAAAAACGACCATGCTTGTGCTTTATGATTCCATGTTAAGTTTTATGTTTATGGTTTCTGTTGTAGATGAAATGAGTAATATTTTAGGTATAAAGTTTTTGGTAACAAACTCCCGGACAACTGCCACCAGGTATTCAACTTGAATTGGGCAACTTCCAATGATTGGTTTAAGTCTAATAAGTAGTCAGTTTAATATATCCTGTAAAAACTCCCTGTTTTGTCAAAATAATAAAATATTTCAACAAAATTAAAATCCTGTTCACCCGAGGAAGGTGACATATTATAGATCACGTACTGTTAATGAATATGTTTGATCCTTGAGTTATGATTCATTTTATAAACATTTAAATTCTAATTATGTCCGGTGTCCAACGGATTACTCAAGTTTTTATTTGTCATCAACTACTGGTGGTAGTTGTGGTCAATAGGCCTACGGACAGTTTGATAGAACTGCTTGCTATAGTAATAATTATATAGGTAGACCAAAGGGTCCATGACGCGGCAATGACGGTAGTGTTGGCACAGGCAGAGGCGCTGGGTTTTGAATGAGTTCTTCATTCTACCGGGGACCAAATGGTGTGGCAATGAAGACCTTGCAAGATCGTTTAATGACTTGGCTGGACACGTGAGAGCTGACAGCTGTTGCCGCAAACACGACAACTGCCCAGTGAATATTGGTGGCATGAACAGAAAGTACGGTACATTCAACCCACACACGACCACCGTCTCACACTGCATCTGTGACGAGAGGTAGGTTGGTGTGTATTTATCAGAGCCCATTTTATCTTAGCTTGAAGTAAGGTGTGTCGTGTTCAGCATCTTCATAGGTATACTTGGTGTAGGGTCGGTGCCATAAGGGGCTTGTGATACAATATAATCGGGAAATAGAGGATTCTGATTCCTATGAGCTATGGCCCATAACACCTCCTAGACTGAGAGTTTTTCGTGGCAGAATTTGGAGGAATCATAGCCTCCAATTATCCAACATCACAAGTCCAATAAGGACTCTGTGATCGTGTATGAGAATTGGAGTCTTCTGATTTTTCCTATCTATGCCACTTAACAAGCTCCTTGTATATAGGTGGTGGTGTTTCGTGAAGGACTCGTTTACCTCCAATTTTCTGACTATACATCACAGGGTCCCTTAGTCACAGAAGGTCGACGGTAGGGGTTGTTTTGGTTCTAGATGGTGTCTAGGTTTGAAGGTCGTTTCTCTGGTATGCCATGCGAGGCGAGGCTACAGTGACAATCAGTCAAGGTGTGGAAGAAGGGTCTAGACAAGAAGGCTAGGTGAGTGAACGGCAGGGTATGTTTATTGTTGTTAGATCAAAACGTTCGCTGCTGAGTCTACGGATGCCGTTTACCAAGTGGTGTGGAGCTCACTATGACGCCCAGACCTACGGTGATTTAGGGGGCCTGGTGCGGCTGGATCACTGCTGCAGACAACACGACCTTCATTGTCCTTTCTACATCCCCTTCATGGAGGAAAAGTATGGTCTTCGCAACTACCACATAAGCACCATCAACCACTGTGGCTGTGACCAGAGGTGAGTGTTAAACAGACATTCAGTATAGAATTATATATTTGACGACGGGAGATTTTCAGTGATATTTTAAAATCGTCTGGGGTTTGACGTGGCACGCTATGTGTATGTAGGCCTCGAGTCGTTGTCAAAGGGTATACTAACCTGTAAAAAATCTGTGTACAACTCAAGGCTTTCTGTTGACAAGGAGCAGCTCTTACTGTTGGCCAGAGAGGAATACAGTATATATATTATGCCAACATTTGTTTTAGGATTGAATATTTCACCGTGCAATACCGGTATTAAATCGAGTAAAAAAAAACTATCCCTTGTAATACAGTCATAACAAAACATGAAACTGTTAATATCTCATGACCTTCAATTTGTTTCTTCACTTAAACCCAGACAGTTCTTCTTCTTCTTTTGAGTTAGGGAAGTTCCTCACACACACACACACACACACACACACACACACACACACACACACACACACACACACACACACACATAACCACTACCATACAGTAAGAGGGTGTGAACATAATGCCGATCAAGAAGGTTCAAGTGGACGACAATGGTGGTGTGTGAGTGAGTGAGTGAGTCAGTTGTGTGTGTGTGTGTATGTGTAAGAAGTGTTACATCACCATCAAGTAGGTAATCGGTGACCAGAGAACGGACAGGGCAAGGTAGGAGAGGCAAGGATAAGGCAAGACAGGACAAGGTATGGGGCAGGGCAGGGCAGGGTAGGGCAAGGTAGGAGAGACAAGGATAAGGCAGGGCAGGGCAGGTATTTAGGATAGACAAGGGCAGGGCAGGGCAGGGCAGGGCAGGGCAGGACAATTTTAGAATAGGACTGGACTGGGCAGGGTAAAGTCAGAGCAGGACGGGAGGGTACTGAACAGGATAAGACCCGTTGCCTCTGTGTGTCTGTGTGTGTGTGCGTGTGTGTGTACCGGTATATAACAAACAGTATATCAAATAACATATACTGGTACCTTATCAACATTTCTACCTATGTCTTTTTATCTTAATCACACTGTTTTCATAATATAACCCTTTCGTTCTGATGTACTCTGTCTAAGATATTGCTTAATTACCTTCCATAATTATCATCCATCTTATCTACACTTACGTTTATCTCTTTAAATACCATATATTCGTATTCAAGCATCTGTTTATCATTTCATAGACAAACAACCATGCATGTACCAAGACAGACTCCACTAAGAAAATCTTGTTTTGTGGCGATGTTTGGAGGAATGTTTTTATTTCAGCAAGAAACATATTAATTCATATTATTTCATATTAAACTGGACAGGTTGCTATAAAGGAGGGGGATGGTGAGGAGGGAGGGAGGGAGGGAGAGGGGGTGAGGGGAGGGGGGGGGGGGTAATGGCTGGGGTATTTGGCTTCGAGATCAAATTCTTCACGAGTTGTAGAGTAAGTGTGTGTGTGTGTGTGTGTGTGTGTGTGTGTGTGTGTGTGTGTGTGTGTGTGTGTGAGAGAGAGAAAGATTATTGCCAGTTTCGTGTGTGTGTATGTGTGTTTGTGTTTTTCGGTACTGATAAAGTGAACAATTTTGGATATTTGTGGAGATTATCCATTTATGGGTCACTAGAATTGAGAGTAGAAACACCAGTGCACTAAAACTCATCACACACAGTCAATGCATTCATATATCTCCCATAAGAAATGTGTACAATGCTTTAGGAATCAGCCATGCAGCCTCGTCGGTCGCCCACAGAAAAACAAACTAAATTTACAACACTATTCACGGCGCCAGCATCTGTGTGTGTGTGTGTGTGCCAAGACTAACGTTAGTAGTGTATAGAAGCAGCAGTAGCAGCAGCAACAGTTACGACACTCACTCTACACTACACCACTCTCCTTTTATCACCCATATAATACAGTATGATGCAACATTATGTCACTACTAGGTTGAAAAAAAAAAAGTAATAATTTTAATCCTCGTTATTTCGTGCTGGCTTGATGATGCATTATGATTATTATACTTTTTCCCATGTGTGTTTTAACGTACGTATAGTCATATTATTTATACAGCATAAGCTACAATATTCAATCATCTTTTTTAGTACTTTATTTTATGACTATATCATGTATATAACCTTAACAGTGGAAATACCTCGAGAAAAACTTATATTGGTTCATAATACACGAGGGTCTCCTGGGAATGTGCTGCCTTTTATTACACGACCCCCTCAAGTTAAAGGGGGTAATTCACTTTTGTTACATTGGAGTGCCTTGATTCCTCCAAAGTATGCCGGGAAACAGGATCATATGAAAAAAAAATAATAATGGTGTTCTGTTGCTTGGAATAGTTTGGAGGATTCATTCAGTTGCTCCAGATTTACCAACGCAAAATTATTTCGCCCCTTAAGGTCTATAGTCTAGTGTACAATGATGGTATTGTCGCCCCTCGTCGTTCACAGAGAATATTTGATGCTTTTATAGTGATGGAAATTCAACATAGATCACCATTCCTATACTAAACTTAATTTAATTATACTACTGGCAGATTCCGCAAAGGTGTTGATTTTATATTTCTATATGATAACTATACGACACAATCGATCACAACATTAACTTATAAAAAAATATATAATGTAGTTATCAAAAAAATATATAATGTAGGTATCAGAAAAATATATACTGTAGTTTTAGCATCAGACAAGAGAAGATCAGAAGAGACATGATTTTTTACTGTGACTGTCATAAGGTTTAAGGGTCTGATAGAGCTGGATGGGTGAGTGAGTGAGTGAGTGAGTGAGGCAGGGCAGGGACGGGCCTCAGGAGAAATCAGGGCTGGTTTGTGGTAATTAGGGAGTCCCTGAGGCCACAATACACCACCACCACCCCCACCACCACCATAAGAACGCTCACCAAAACGGATTAACAATACTCTCAGTCTTGTTTGATGCAAGACCAATAACACTAACTTATTGTCTTATATATACAGTAGTCTAATTAGTCTTGATTTGACGCATAATTTGTTTCTCTTATCATCATTCGTACTAAACTTCAAATGTATTATATATAACTTATCTTAATTAACGTTGAAACACTTGTAACTCACTTCATATAAGTTGTTCATATTCTCCTCCTCATGTTTGTCCACCCATACATACATACATACATACACACATACACACATACATACATACATACACACATACATACATACACAGACTCTTAAAACACAAGATAATTAATATGGTTGTATTTTTGTTATTGGAGGGTGAAGCACATGACTCTACATGTGACCACTAAAATTCTGATGACCCTAGATTGTGTGATATCGTCGAGGGATTGAGTGTGTGAGTGAGAGGCTGATATGAGGGGTTGAGTGTATGTGTGAGTGTGTGAGTGTGTGTGTGAGTGTGAGAGGTTGTAGGTTTACCAGGTTGCCACACACTTATACTGTTGTTAAACTCTGATCAGGCTCTCTCTCTCTCTCTCTCTCTCTCTCTCTCTCTCTCTCTCTCTCTCTCTCTCTCTCTCTCTCTCTCTCTCTCTCTCCTCGACCCTGACACTATCTTCCTTCTCTCTTTCTCTCTCTCCTCGACCCTGACACTATCTTCCTATCTTCTTCCTTCTCTCTCTCTCTCTCTCTCTCTCTCTCTCTCTCTCTCTCTCTCTCTCTCTCTCTCTCTCTCTCTCTCTCTCTCTCTCCTCGACCCTGACACTATCTTCCTTCTCTCTCTCTCTCTCTCTCTCTCTCTCTCTCTCTCTCTCTCTCTCTCTCTCTCTCTCTCTCTCTCTCTCTCTCTCTCTCTCCTTATAAAGTCGTATACCGCCGTGCATAAATATTTGCTCGCCACTGTTACATTTTCTCTATATACACATGTAGCCAGTGAATAAGTTTAGTTCATTCTCAGTCACGTATCCTCTGACTTGAAATATATAATAAAATGATCATTATCCTAAGACTTGAAATATATAAAATTACCATCGTGTGTTGCTCTCAATACACCCGGTTCATATTCATACGGTAGATCATAATATACAGAGGGAGAGAGAGAGAGAGAGAGAGAGAGAGAGAGAGAGAGAGAGAGAGAGAGAGAGAGAGAGAGAGAGAGAGAGAGAGAGAGAGAGAGAGAGAGAGAGAGAGAGAGAGAGAGAGAGAGAGAGAGAGAGAGAGACTGACTCGTTTCCTATAATTAAGACCCTCTATATAAAAAAGTGAGAAGTACATACATGGATGGCTACCGTACCTGTTTTTCTATACCTGACCTTAACCTCTATTTATCACCACTTCCTGTCCAGGGTTCACACAGTATATAAAAAATTATATAAACGCGTACAGCAATTTCTCCTCAGCTCGTTTCAGTACATACCGACCCGTACAGTCATACCTATAAATACATACACACAGTACATACATGCTGAGGTTTAAACGTACATCCACCCCCTCCCCAAGCCTGTCCCCTACTCCCGCACCCCCTTAAGTGCATCTATATTGCTCTATGCCATGAAATACACTATACATTGATTGATACATACATACATAAATACATATATGTGTGTGTTGGATATCCCAGGTGTGAACGGACAATACTCCCTTTCCACTCCAGAGATTCATTCCTTTGATCTCTAAACCAATCTAGTCGTGATATTTGCCTGAATTCTCACTTGGTTTCATCGAGGCATCAAGAGCCGGAACAAACTTTACTTACAGAGACTATACTCTGATATACACAGTGTATACGAATACATACAGCTCACCACACATTTCAGCCTCTTTAATTAAAGGACCATTATTATTAGTAAGAATATACCATCAATTACCGGAATTAACATCATCAGCCTCCTCACTTTGATTTCCAACATTTCAGTGATTCAGACAACACAAACACATAACCTTTGAATTTTTATTTACACTAATGAAGAGTACAAGGAACTGAATCCGGAAATGGCATAATTATAACAGACGTCAAGTGTGTATTTCGTGGGGCTCATTCCCCTTATATACATTAGGTAGCATGACGTCCTACCTATCAGAGTGCCAAATATTCCCCATCAGATATGTCTGTATGTATATCGTTCCTGATGACTTGACTGTGTTTTCTAATGTCGACCATTGCTTGATTCTGAGGCATACAAATGGACTGACAGAAATGCAGATTGACTGACAGGAGAATACACCGTCAATATCAGATAAAACCACCGATATTCCTGTCTGTCTGATGGAGGCCTTTCGTCACTCATGTATAATATTTAGTATAGTGTTTACGGGACTTGAGAGTGAGTGAATGTTTAGATATGCATGATGTCAACACCAGCAGAGCTCCTCCTGGTCTGCCCTGTATATGAGATTAGCCTACAACACCGATCTTAAAGAACTTATAGGGTAATGCAGTGCAAGATACAGCGAGTGGTGTCAAAAGCAGCAGGAGTAGTGGGTGGGTGCAGGAGGTGGTGGTGTAGTGTATAGTGGGTGTAGGAGGTGGTGGTGGTGTAGTGGGTGCAGGTGGTGGTGTAGTGTGTGGTGGGTGTAGGAGGAGGTGGTGTAGTGGTGGTGGTGGGTGTAGGAGGTCGTGGTGGTGTAGTGAGTGGTGATGGTGGTGGTGGTGGTGTGGTTGGCTGGCCTGGGCTGTAATGTGGCGTGGTAGTTACATTTATAATGGTAATGGGGCCTGGGAGTTGGGGTGTGTGGGTGGGTGGTTAGTTGGTTGGGGGGAGAGGGGAGTCATGTTATCATCACGAGGAATTAAGGACAGTAAAACCAGGGGAGAGGGTTGGAGTAGGATGAGAAGGGGTCGAAGGATGGGATAGGAGGCAGTGGGATGAAGGATGGGGGTGGGGTAGAGTGAAGGATGGGGTATACTGGAGTGGGATGGAGCGTGGTGGATATGGAGGGGTGAGTGAAATGGAGTGAACATAAAGGAAGAATGGGTTGAAGTGGGAAGGGATGAGATGATAGATTGGAAAGGGTGAGTTTGTGATGAAAGTTGAAGGGGAAGATAGACCTGTGGGTGGAGTGGGGTGCCAGGGGTGGGATACATACTCTACACGTGTCGGCAGCGTCGTGGGGGCTGGATACATACACGGTTCAGAGGGGTATAGGAAGGTAGATAGGTAAGTAGGATGAGGGAGGGATACATATAGGATAGATCTTGGGAAGGATAAGGGAGGGATACATACATACACGTGTCGGCAGCCTTGTGGGGAGGGATACATACACGGATCAGGGGGGTAGGGGGGTAGGGGGGTAGGTAGGTGAGTAGGATAGGATGAGGGCGGGCTGAGATTCACACAAATCGCCAGTTGGTGGGGGGCGTGGGCGGTCAGCTGTGAACACGATAACTGGCAGGGTAAATAAACGAGCTCAGGACACCTCGCCTCCCCCACCTCATTTCTCTTTCCGATGGGCCCCTGTGACCCGCTTCCCTCAAGGCCACCACCTCCAACATCTCTAAATATGTCTGTCTGTCTCATGAGTGTGTGTTGGTTTCCTCCGTCTTTCATCCTGTCTTCTCGGGTCAAATTTGCTGGTCATTCATTCTCTATTTTTACGAGTGTGCCTCTGTGACCTGTTTTTAATTCAGTGTAGAGTCAATTCAGTGTCAAGAGTTTCTCACAAGAGTACATAATATTTTTTCTTTCCCCCTTCATCCTCCGTTCTTTAGTCACTCAGAGGTCTGTAACTCGAGCATTACTTTTATCTGTCCTCGGGTCAAATTTCCACCGTCCTCATTCACGGGTAACTCTTGAATTCCTATAATCGGTTTTGATGACAGAAAACCATAGTCTGTCTGTTGGCCATCGGTATATATATAGGTCGAGTGAAATTGGCTGATGCATGATTTGTAACTCCTGTATGGGGAGTTATAGGTTATACTGTAGCCTTTGTGGTCGTATCGGTTATGGATATTTATTTACCATCAGTTATAGATTAAAAAAACATAATGTCCTTTGTAGTCGATATGCATATATAAAAATAATGAATATCAAATCCAGTCGAGGGTATTCAATATAATATTATAAGATGTTTATATTATTTATGGAGCAGGATGATATCAGCTGACTGGAGGCAACTGATTCCTTCGTTATATACAGAGATTTGCCGTACTACCTCAGTTTCAGTGGTCTGATTTGTGGCACAGCTCAGAGTAATTCAGTTCCTCTATTTTTTTTATTTACATCTTATTCCCTTAACATCAATATGAAGGAGTGGATATGTGGGCCGCAAACTTAATATATATACATAAACATACTAAAACTATAACCCCTAATTTATTAAAAGAGGGTATTAATGTACTGACAAGTGCCTTAAGAATACCAATCCATTTCTATCGTGTCAAAGTCAGACTATGATACCGTCAGTCCATCTTCTTGTGGCATTCATAGAGTGATCAATATTCACAGAGAGTAGAAAATGTCATTCCTTATGTGGCTTGTACCGGTGAAGGAGGAGGCAGTGATGGTGGTGGGAGGAGAGGAAAGGATGATGATAATGGAGAGTGGAGGAGAAAGAAACAGGAGAGGAAGGAGGAGGAGGAGAGAAGGAAAGAGGCGGGCAGGGAAGGAGAGGGGAGGACGGTCACAGGAAGAAGGAAGGGAGGTAGGGAGGATGCAGGAGGAAGGGAGGTGAAGGGGGAAAGGAAGGAGAGAGAGGGTAAGAGGAGAACAGAGAGTGGGGAAAGGAAGAGAGAGGGGTAATAAGAGGAGAACAGATAAGCCAACATCTTAGGTGAAGTAAGTGACGTTAGGCTACTTATACCCTGCATGCTCTCAGATATAAGGGACATGAATGGTATCACAACATTCATTCAGCCTTCGGTTTATAGGAAAGCAACATAATAAATAAATTATTGATGAATGAACAAAAAAAAATAAAAGATGGTGTTCTGTTGCTTGGAATATAGTTTGTAGGAATCAGTTGCTCCAGATTTACCAACACTCATGTACTTCCACCTATAAAGTTGTGTGTCACTTCCCCCCAGTCTATGAAGTACAATGGTTTCCTCCTCCCCTGCCACGGCATTACCATATGAACCTCCTCACTCACTCCCCTCCCGCTGGGCCACTATATATCCTACTGGGGTTGTCAGCTGGTGTGTGAATAGCAGCTTAACTAACTATATAAGGTGTCCTATAGATAACGTGTGGTCTATTTTGTTATGATGTTATACCGATACATACATGGATAAGAAGTGTGCTTTACTATCTAGGCTATACCTCCACTCGGGGCTGTAGGCTCGGTCAGATAGTAGCTTGAGGAACTTCAATAACAACAACAACTATACTTCCACTGACTCTCTCTCTCTCTCTCTCTCTCTCTCTCTCTCTCTCTCTCTCTCTCTCTCTAATAATGATAATGATGATAGTGATAACAATAATAATAATAATAATAATAACAATAGTGTGTGTGTGTGTAACTGAAGATAATTATATGCCGCCAATTGTATAATGAGTAATAAGTGATATTGGAACATTCTATCCAAACACTGGTGGAAAACAGAGAAGAGAGCGAGGAGGTTGTGGCAGGACTGATGTAGCTAAAGTGACATGTGGAGTGACAAGGGAAGGGGCAGCAGAGGGAACACAGGAGTACAGTACACGTCAACTATTGGTCGTACCGTAGGACTGACTGACTGACAGGGATGTATATTAAGGCAAACCATGAATACTAGAACACTGAAATCCTAAGTAGTACAGTAATAGAAATAATTTTTTTGACACACCCATTCAACCTGAGTAATATATTGCCAATAATTCAGTAATTTTATCTTTTTGTGATGTTTATTTTTCGAGAGAGAGTACTTCATGTCCTTCTTCTATTACATCAGCTATAGGTTCTTCACTGATAGAAAACCTTCTCTCTGTTATTCATTCATAAGTGCGTGTTGTGTTCAGTTGAGTAAATCCTGAGGGAACAAGTCTGAATGTTATTAGATGGTCGTGTGATGAAGATATCTGACTTCCTGATCAAAGGGTCCTTGATTTACTCCCCATGTGTTGCGTCCAGACATTTAGATGTGCTCAAAAGTTAGTGAACAATAGGGTGTGAGAGCGAGTGAGTGAGGGGTATGGGTAGCACAAAGGCCGGGTGAGAGGGTAGTCATTATATGGGCCATATTCTCGTCCCCATATCTTCACTCTGAAATTGTTCGATTCCTTAGTTGGTGTTGTGAGAGTCGATTCATACTGTGTTCGTTGCCTGAGATTAAGACAGAATACAAACATTACTTTAGTAAAACCTATTAATAAGTTAACATAATATTATCCTCTAAGTTTAATCAATCTGTTGAGGCATTTGATTTGGTACTACGTGAGTGATTCCAGGAACCAAAATCCTAACGAATCGAGTATAATGTGGCCCGTTGTTGTGCGTCCCTTCTTTCCCCTCCATCAGGCACCATACCAAGGCTTTCACAATACAGGGAGGGGAAATATGTACGTCTTTCTTATCCCATGAGGGAATATTTCCACTCAACTAATTTGTGTTCCTTTAAGGGGAGAAGTTTTGTGTTGATAATTCTGGAACAACTGAACGCTTCAGACTATTCCAAGCAACAGAACATCATTATTATTTTTTCTGGTCATGTTTCCTGGCATACTTTGGAGGAATCGAGGAACTCCAATTTAACAAAGGTGAATTACCCCCTTAACTGGAGCTATGGTGACCTAAAAATCTTCTCTCTTTCCCAGTGTGACTCAGACTAATACAACCTGACAAAATCCTAATTTACTCAGCCGTACTGTACTGTATACTGACCAACCAACCAACCAACCAACCATACGTATAAAGGACAAACTGATTGACTGATTTGGAAGGAAAATGATACTCTGGTGGCTCAGCAATTATGGAAAAGGAGACAATGGAACAGGAATACATACATGAAGACCTAAATGAAGGGGAGTGATTTTAAAGAATATTCCCTGGACCACGAAAGACTTGGGAACAGTGAGGCAGGGATGGAGCTGGGAGGGGAAGTTGGGGGGGGGAGAGAGAGAGAGGAAAGGAGGGAACAATGAGGCCGATGGAGCTGGGAGGGGAAGAAGAAGAATCTGGGAAGGGAAGGAGAAGAAGAAGGGAAGGGAGGGAGGAGACTATAGGCCGCTTCGTGAGCAATGGTGCAGACATTATAGCAGCCGGGCCTCCCTTTCCTTCCCTCACAGACAGTCTTCCTCCCTCACTCACTCCTTTCCATCCTTCTTCTCTCATCCAGCATGATTTCTCTCACAGTCAGTATTCCCATCTATCCATCCTTCCATCCTTCCTTCCTTCCTTCCTTCCCTCACAATCAGTCTCCCTCCCATCCATCCATCCATCCATCCATCCATCCTTCCTTCCTTCCTTCATAGTCAGTCTCCCTCCCATCCATCCATCCTTCCTTCCATCCTTCCCTCCCATCTTCACAAGTCATTTTCCCTCCCTCAGTCAACTTACTTCTCTCCATCCTTTCCTTCCTCACAATTATCCTCCCTCCCTTCCACCATCCTAGTCGTTTTCCTCCCTCCTAGCTACCCACTTTCTCCCTCATATCTGCAGCCTCCCTTCCTTCCCTCTGCTGGTCCTCCCTCCCTCCCTCCCTTGTCACCACACTCCCTTCCTTGCCACACACACTCCCATTCACGCTGCCACATGCAAGTAATTATATTCTGATGGAGGTCACACGAATTCTAATTTCCACCGTAAACGTTTCTTGTCTGTGGTTTACCGTGACTGGAGGAGACAAAGGCCCCTCTCTGCTCTGTATTCCAAGTCCCATGCACACCACCACGACTTAAGGGGGTGTGGGAGTAGGGGACAGGCTTGGGGGGGGGGGAATAGAAAGCCTGTCCCCTACTCCCTCACCACCCAAAAAACCCCCAAGCCTGTCCCATACTCCCGCACCACCCAACCCCTCCCCCCCAAGCCTATTCCCTACTCCCGCACCCCCCAAACTCCCCCCAAGCTTGTCCCCTACTCCCACTCCCCCTTAACTCCCCTATATTAACACGAGGGTCGATGAATGGGGTTATACGGTTCATTCAGATGTGTTGGTGGTGTTCTTAGTCAAGTATACGATGCATTATAAATCAGGAGTAGGAACCAATGTGGCCGGAAAAGTTCTGTCGTTTCCTACAGTCCTTCGTAGACTGCATGTAGGCAGGTGAAAATATTTGAGGGGGAATATGGGCTTCTCTGTTTTACTGTAGATTCTGTTTCTCCGTATTATTTAAAAGCTCCAATTTATTGCTGTAAATTTCAAGAAGAAATCTACTCTAATATATACCCAAAAGAAAAAAAATACTATAGAACATGAAATAATGATAAATATAGGGAAAATTACAGTAGTTGGAGGGTTCCACAGAAAGAATCATACCGGTACTCCTTATGATGTTTCTCGCTATTTAATTCCCTTTCAATCGCCAGAGTATATACGTATACATTATAAATAGTATTACAACCATAATGGGAAGGAAGAAGCAACCCCTAATCCATGAATACAGACTCAACAGGAGAATATTGGAGTCACCAAATCCGCCGTGTGTATGAGAGGAAACACCCAAGTACATTTTTTTTTTTTTTTACAGGAATCGGTCGCCTCCAGTTGGCATTAAGACCATGAGTCAGTGAAGTTCCCCAGTCTTTTGTAACACGGTCTGGAGTTAAAGAAAGTAAAGTAATTAAATTCATCCTACTTCTGCTGCTGGACTTGGGATGATGATTATAAGTTCATTGGGTTGACGCACATTTTTTCGTCTCACTGTAAAAATTTTGTTTCAGTGGATTTCAGTCGCTGGGTGTTTGTGTGTTTTAATGGTACGGTATTCAGTCTCGTATCTGTGAGTGGAAACCGTTCAGATGGCCCTATATCCTGAGTGTCGAGTCTGAATGTGTTAAAAGAATGGGTGGCTGACTGTGACGTCGACTCCAGCAAAGTTTGTGGTGGGTTTTCGTGGGTCAAAGTTTTATCCAAGGACGGGGGGGACGGGGGGGAGGGGAAATGTTGGAGGGGGGGGGGGTACGCGGTCAAATTAGCGGCATTAGTGAACCCGCCGTCAGCTCAGTCTCGTCACTGGGGAGGGCAAAACAGGGAAAAACCCAAACCCAACCCAACCAACCCACCACGCGAGGCCTCTGGGGATTTCACGATTTGATTAGCACTCTTAGTAAGGCTCGTCACTCCAACTTCTAAACGGGTACCAATGATTGAGATATAATAGATACTGAAGACTTTTTATGACAGATATGAGACATTAGAGATAACCGAATTATTGACATAGATACCATATATGAGTTACGAGGCAAATGAAGTGTGAGTCTGATGTTGGTGTGGATTATGTCGTATGTATGTTGTGTTCTGAAGTATACAACAAAAAATGAACAGGTGTATACAATGTTTCCTGTGATTGCATGTCTTTGCAAATCATCACACAAGGAGATGCCGTTAATACTTTTCTCGTGTAAGACTAAACGTGCGGGAGGGAAGGAGGGAGAGAGGAAGGGAAAGAGGAAAAGAGAGAGGTAATGAGGGAGGAGGAAAGGAGAGGTAAGGACGTGTGGAGGAGACGGAAGCCACCACCTTTGTCAAACTCTCCAGATTAACTTTTGTTTCCCATCTGTCCTGCACACGGTTCTTTGGAGGTAATGCTTTCACGGTGATTACATGTTAGGGGAGAAGAGGAGGACGAGGAGGTAGAAGGGAGGGATGGAAAGGGAAGGGGAAAGAAGAGTATCGAGAAGGGAATGGAGGAGAGAGAAGGGAGAGAGGAGGAGGAGATAGAAAGGAGGGGGAAAGGAATGAAGGGAAGGAAAATGAAGAATACCAAGAAGAGAACAGAGGAGAGAGAAAGGGCAAAATGCAGGGTAGTGTGTGTATCTGTAGAGAGGGACAAAGTTGAGGGAAAGGAGAGGGGGAAGAGGGGCAATTGGGAGGAATGGGGTGATGATAGAGGAGCAGGGGGTCAGGGGGGTGGGAGGCACGAGGTGTATGGAGGGGAGGGAAAATGGGAGGGAATGGATGGGGAAAGAGGAGAAGAGGGGCAGATGGGAGGGTAATAATTATCCGAGTTTGGACGGAAAGAAAGCAGGATACATGGAAGGGTGGGGGGAGGGGGGGGATGAGAAGGGATAAGGCTAGACACAGATTTTAGGATATGGATGATTGAAAAGGAAGGCGTGAGTTGAGAGATAGATATATAGATGTATGGAAGAGAAGAAGAGAGAGAGGGGTGGGCGGTTTGAAGGAAAGAGGTGAGAAGAGAGAGAGAGAGAGAAAGAGGTGAGAAGAGAGAGAGAAAGAGAGAGAGGAATGGATGAGTACATGAATAGATGAGAAGAAATGGAAAGAGGGAGAGACAGATGAAAGAGGAGACACATGGAGGGAGGGTGGGTGAGTTAGAAGGGGAGAGAATACAAGGGTGATACGAGGGGAGAGAAGGGCTGACATCGTTTCACATTTGTTATCCATCTACCCCTCTTCTCTCTCTCTCTCTCTCTCTCTCTCTCTCTCACACACACACACACACACACAGCCGCTGATGTTATTATTGACTTTATAAATAGGGGATAATATTATAAAGTTTTCATTTGTATTCTAGTACACATGTAAATACAAATGAATGTAATCATTATATGTTATTGAAGCATAAAAAAATCCAGAAAAGACGATATAAAATTCCTTCCTGTATGTATAATCATATAAAAAGTTCTTAACACATCGCTCAACTAGAGATTATATTTACTCATCATTGTAAACTCTCATCACCTTATCTCCCTCTTCCTACCTTTCCTATCTCTTCTCCCGTCCCTACCTCCCTTTTTTATAGAAAACACCTTTCCTATCTCTGTTATATTGTTTGGGCCTCTTCTCCTCCCGTCCCTACCTCCCCTTTTTTAATAGACATCTTTCCTATCTCTGTTATACTATTGTTTGGGCCTCTTCTCCCGTCCCTACCTCCCCTTTTTTAATAGACATCTTTCCTATCTCTGTTATACTATTGTTTGGGCCTCTTCTCTTTCCGTTCCTGGCCAACCCAACCCAAGCCAACCTTCCCGTCTTGGCTGTCGTCCTTCCCCCTCAGTTAATCTTCAGTTGTTTCAATTTGGTGGGCGTGTGAGCGGCGGGCTGGTTGCCTGGTCCTGATGGCCACTCATTAGCCGAGTCTTCTTCTTCTGCTTTCTTCTCCTTTGTTTACTTCTTCCTGTTCTTCGTTGCCTATCATTTTCTTTTTGGTTTTCTTTATATTTTCGTTGTTGTTTTTTCGTCTTGGGTTCTTTATTCTTCCTTCTGTTTTCTTCTTCTTTGTTCTTCGTTATAATATTCTATTTGGTTTTCTTCATATTTATTTGTGTTTTTTTTTCTTCGGATTTTCGCTTTCTTCATATTTTTGTATTTTTTCTTTTCTTCGTCTTTGATTTTTCGTTTTCTGATTTTTTTTTTAATTTTCCTTCTTCGGATTTTCGTTTTTTTTTTCGCTTTCTTTCTCGTCGTCTTTGGTTGTTCATCTTGTTCTTTTTTTTCTTCTTCGTTTTCGTCATCTTCTCTTGTATCCTCCTCTTCATCTTATTTCTTCCTTCACCTATTCTTCCCTATATATACTGCAACGAATTTCTACCTTCAACACCCCTTCCTAACTCTCATTTCGACTCCAAATTAGACCCTATAACTCTCACTTCGACCCTCTAACTTTCACTTCAACCCTCTACTTCAACTTCCTAACTCTCACTTCGACCCTCTAACTCTCACTTCGACCCTCTGCTTCAACACCCCTTCCTAACTCTCACTTCTTAACTCTCACTTCGACCCTCTAACTTTCACTTCGACTCTATACTTTTCAAACCTTACGTCTTCCTTCTTCATACAGTATTTTTATTTTATTCATTTCTATCTGCTTGCTTACTTGTATTACTTACTTCCTTTGAATAATATTTGAATACAATTGTTCACTGAAGAGATACTATTAATCACAACAATAAAGAGACATATCTCCTTAGAAATTTGTGTGTTTGTGTGTGTGTGTGTGTGTGTGTGTGTGTGAAGTTGGAGTAGAGTGGAGTGAAGTGAGTAGCACCAAATTAGTACCTGACATTCTGACACTCACAAGCCGCGGTCAGTGATCCCACATACACACATACATACATACATACATACATAGCCTACATACCAAACACAGATGATGCCATAATACACCCTACATAATTATCTCCATTAAAGGGAAGGTTATATAATTTTGGTATTTATGGAGATCATGATTCCAACAAACTATTCCCATCAACAGGCCACCATTATTTTTGTTAATCTGGTCCTGTTTCCTGGCATACTTTGGAGGAATCAAAGTGCTCCAATGTGCCAAAAGTTTACTCTCCCCTTAACTCTTGTACACCTGCAGAGTATATCAAATTTATTAATACATTCAACATCACAACCTCAGAGGAGCTATATGGCTATATAATTATGTTAACACCATTTCGCAAATGGTTTTCTTTTCATTCGTGTTTGTGGAAAGGATAATTCCGGATGCATTAAAAAAGTGCATCAAACGTTTATGCTTATAAGCTAATCATTATCATCATTATTATTATTATTATTATTATTATTATTATTATTATTATTATTATTATTATTATTATTATCATTATTATTATTTTTCCTGACTCCGATAAGTTTTTAATTATTATTTTTTTTTAATGGAGGGACTGGGACTGAGTTAAACAAATGCAGGTGTTGCTTGGAATACAGTACAAAGTTCATATACAGACTGTTTCGATATGCAATCAATGAGACTTTCCCTTCAGGTTGAAAGGTCAACAAGATTATTATGGCACATGTAGGCTTTGGGTAACACAAGTGAGAGACGATAATGTGAAGACGTAATTGATAAACACAATCATATGACTCAAAAATTATAAGTATTTTAAGGGGCGAAGGTCGAGGTTCAAGATGCTGGAGGAGGAGGAGGAGGTGGAGGAGGAGGAGGAGGAGGAGGAGGTGGAGGAGGTGGAGGAGGAGGAGGAGGTGGAGGAGGAGGAGGAGGAGGAGGAGGAGGAGGTGGAGGAGATAGTGGTGGTGTTGGTGGTGGAGATGGTGGTGGTGGAGGTGGTAGTGGTGGTGGAGGTGGTAGTGGTGGTGGAGAGTTGTGTGTGTATATGTTTATGTTAGGAAGGTAATATGGTGTGAGTGAATTAATGGGTATGTAACTATGTGTATGTATTGTTAAGGGTGTGTTGGCAAATTTGGAATAACTAATTCTTCCAAACTATTTCCAAGCAACAGGACACCATTATATTTAGTTAATCTCCTCCAAGGCTTTATTTCATTACTAAGGAGGAATCAGTAGCCTTTCAATTTATGTACAGTCGGCGGCAAAAGTCCTGTCGCCTCACTTGCTTCACCGAGCCACGCGATGTTCATAGACTCGAGATTATTAAGTGCATAAAACGTGTGTATTTTTCGAGTCCATGAACACTGCTTGTCTCGGTGAAACAGGTGAGGCGACACGACTTCTGCCGCCGACTGTACAATACCAAAAGTATATGACTCCCTAAAGGGTTTGTATAAGATATCTGTATATTATTGAAGCCTCATTACTGTACCACAAGTCAACAACACAAACTCTGTAATAAAATAAAATTATACGATATCGAAAAGCAAAACAAAGATTAATAACTTGATATTTTACAGGTATATTAGTATAAGAATGTCAGTATGGATATAAACAAGGAATAAGTAAAATGTGGGTAGAATAAGAAAGGTCTCCTACAAGATGGGTTACGTAAAGTTGTATTGTTATAAGAACAAATACACTGAAGTATCCCTGTATCTAATATTATTCTTTCTTTACTCTTAACACAAGACGCTCTGATATTAGGTTTTTGGTAGTTGCTTCTGTACTGCTTTTATATCAATAGTTGTAATCATAATTTATCAAAATAGAAATAGTACTAGCCCCCCTCTCCTCCCCCCCCCTTCACTACTTAATTAAACACCTCTCATGACTTTATCACCTGTGTTATCTGATCATCTCATCACAATATGATGACTAAACGAACACATAAACACACCAACAAAAAAATATACTGAAGGAGGTACTTATAATTCTTGTGTCCATATTAATACCTAACGGGTTTGAAGAGCTTATACATTAAAAAACTATGCACTTATCTTTAACTTGTGCATTTCATATAGTTATATGTATTATGAATTTCACAACTGAAAGTGTAGGGAATTATTAAAGTTTATAACTGCATTTAAATCACAGGACGATTCACTTGTGTAAGTAACTGAAAGAAAATACAGTAAATTTAAATAAATATTTGTATATTATTGCCATAGGAATTAACGTGTATGTTTCTCCTTGACAGGTTTAAGGCGTGTCTAAAGTTATCCAAGACCGGAGCGGCTGATCTCGTGGGCGAAATTTTCTTCAACAAAATGAAGACTAAGTGTTTCGATCTGGTGAAGAAGAAAGTGTGTACGAAGAGGAGAGGTTGGCTTGGCTTCGGTCCCTGTCTTAGATACTCCTATAGACGAGTGGCAGTGATGAGGGACAACGTTACTTATGAATACTGAACGTCGCTTCCTGAGCTCTGCTGGGTTCAACACTTCCACCTTCAGCTTAATATGTCTTAGTTAATGTCTGTCAGCGTCCACCGTGACATATTCTATTGTGACAGGTATTACAGAGAGGAGGGAGTTCCCGCAGTGCTGGTTTCTGCACCACCTTCCTCTCACTATATATATAGTTATGGGCATGTTACGTCGATCAACAACAGTCTCGGTACAAAGAAGAGAAACGCATCGAACGCCAGTCATCTCACACACGAGAGAGAGAGAGAGAGAGAGAGAGAGAGAGAGAGAGAGAGAGAGAGAGAGAGAGAGAGAGAGAGAATGAATACGGTACAGTGCCGACTATTTACTTGGACGAGCCAATAACTCTCTCGTGTACACGATATGGATGTCACAGCCACGCTCTATAACGCTGGATGTGTGTGGTCAATAAAAATAATGCATATATCTGGCTTAGTTATAGGCGAGGAATATAAATACAGTAAGTTTATGTGACTGTAAAGAGCCGGTGTATCTCTTGTGACTCTGAACTCACTCATGCACATTCCTCTCAACCTCATTGTATTGTCTTAGTCGCTGCCAGCCATCCACAGACATGTCATCTTAAGATAGCCTATTAGAGCAACAGCTTAGAGGGTATATGTTTATCACAGGACGGTAATATCTTAGGGGTTTATTTATAGTAAAGGGGATGTAATGTACTGACTACTCCTTCTTTGTACTGACTACTCCTTCTTTTCATGGTGAATGTGAATAAGTTTGTTAATGTTAGTCTTGACTCTAGACCACAAGAAATGATGAGCTGTTATGAATACTTAGGCCCGTAGTTTAAAAAAAATTGAGGGCCTTTACTGGAGCTCTATGAACCCTCCAAATAATCCAGACCACAGAACCCTTCAGTGTTTCTAATAGGGAATCTGTTGCCTGGAGTAGTTTGGAGAATTCATAGAACTCCAGTAAGGGCCCTCAAATTTTTTAAAACTACGGGCGTAATACCTCAATGGCATATTTTAAAGTTCATATTTGGACAATTGTAATACCATTAATTAAATACACGAATTCAGTTATAAAGCACAGAGTTAAAAATCTAGAAAAAAATGATCTCTTCCCTTCTCTTGCTCAAACCAAAGCCCATGTGCCATATAGACTACATTTTATATTTTGCCACGTAATATATTCGAGGTATTCAGTTTAATTAAGTGTCGAGAAAGATGCAGACCTTAAAGAAAATAATCAAGGTCAGTGCTTCAATCATGTGTGTGTGTGTGTGTGTGTGTGTTTGTGTGTGTGTGTGTGTATGTGTGTGTGTAAGTGTGTGTAAGGAATGGGATGCTTAGCCAGTATAATTATGACCAGTGAGAATTACAACCCAATAATAATAATAATAATAATAATAATAATAATAATAATAATAATAATAATACATACATACATACATACATACATACATACATAAATGAGAGTGAAGTAAAGGCTGGCAGCCACTTAGATGGGAAGTGGGTGAGTGAATGACGTGTTAAGCTGAGTAGAGGAAGAGGTGGTTGGTTGGTTGGTTTGGTTAGTTGGGTTTGGAGGTGAAGCTGTACCAAAGTGTTATCATCAACGAATCAATCCATCATAATTATCAACAATATTAAACTCTTCATATTATCGTTATCTTCACTTATATTCATGTTAGTCTTACAATCCCCATCATCATTTTACACTGTTATCCTCGCATATTCATCATTATCATCATCATTATCATCATTACCATCATAACGAATGGTGGGTTGTACAGTATATAAATAATATATAGTAACAATAGTGTTTATGCAACAATGGTGCCATTAGCCATACATGTAATAATAATAATATGAGAGATGTAGCTACAGGCTTATTTGTCTATCAATAGTTTAATAAAATAGGCTAGTTAGTGAGCCATTTGTCCAGGTATAGCAATAATAGTACTATACATACTATACAATACTATACATACTATACTATACATACTATACTATACATACTATACTATACATATGGTACTATACATACTATACAATACTATACATACTATGGTGTTCACACTTCCAGGACCGTGACTCAGGATTAGCACATCTCAACAGTTCCATTTTACTCAGACAAACGAACAAAACAAGTTATGTATACAGTTTACACAACAATGTAGCATTATATAGGGATTGGAATTACTGAACCACAAAATACCATAATAATCAGAAGGAACAAGAATTGGGCATTTTATCTCACTAGTATTTGTTTTTTGTTTTGTTTTCTGACATTTTATGTATAATTATAGTCGATAAATTTGTAAAGTATGATATACCTATACTATATTTGTCATTTAAGGTCAACTGTAACAAAAGTACTCTCATAAAAAATCTCAAATATTTTTTTTTTTATATCACTGAGATCCTTCCACATCAGAACAAAACAAACTTCTAATACTTGTCAGTGTATGAGTAAATTCCCAAAGCTAAATGTACTATAGTTACTGTACCTAAGAGTCATTCTACTTTGTTACTTTTGTTTTATCTCTTATATTATATCGGGTCACCTTTGATGAGTTATAGATTCGTATATATGAATATTTTGTGTTATTGACCAAGGTGTGATGTTTAGTATGATGGCTTTATATTGTTTATTTATATGGAGTTGTCATACAGGTATTACACCATACCATCGTCAACACCATCATTGTTCTTGCATACAGTCCTTTATGTAACTTACGAGGGACCCTTACTCACACCCTCAAGCAAGGTATTCAGGATGCATATATACACCTGTACGGTTCCTAATGACTGAGATGGCAACACACACCATAATATTATTCAGGAATATTAGGAAAAATAGAGTCGAGTTATCGCTGTCAGTGACTTTCCTTGAAGGAGGTAAATAATTGTAAGTCGGTTTACTGGAGGTTCCTTATTCCTCCATATTTTTTGACAAAACATACGATTAGTCCCAGGATATTCTGTATATTTCTTAAAACAGTTTGGAGGAATCTGGAGCCTACGGTTCTCCCAAAGCAACTCGTCCCTTTCATCATGACTGGGATGAGCAAGACAGGAAATTTAATATGTAGAGTGAGTTGAATGTTTCAATGTGTCGTGTTTGTATATTCTTGTGCATTAGTTTCACAGTCAACATTCCCATGATGATTATGAAGTTCATATTAATTCATAAGAGATTTTATAATTCACGTGTTCAGTGTACAGTATTATTCTATTATAAAGTATTCAAAGTGTTTATGTTTATATTTATTCCTATGATCCAGTGAGTTTTACCTTCAATCAATGATCAACGTGTATAATATCAGGATGTATGATGAAAAGAAAATAAATAAACACGTTATTTTCCTTCGTACTTATAACAGCAAGAGGAATGACGCAGTTTTTGTAAGTCAATGTTGTCACGTTCAAGTAAAAACTCCTCTCCCGAGTTCTGGAACAGAAACGTGAGAAGACAAGACTTTTGACAGTCACGGTACAGTTGGCAGCATAAATTCTTTTTGACTCCACATGCAAATACGATTTTTTAATGTTGCATCATGAGCTAAATTACCTAAAAGCATCCACCAAACATCATTGATTATATTATATAATATTTGTCTTGTATGTAAACTTTTTGCTAAAATAATGTTGCAAAAGAAAAACTCATACATCAGGCAAGCATGACCGAAGAGAAGTTATGTTACCGACTGTACATTACATCTTGAGCACAATGGAATGCAGGTAAGGTGAGGTCGACGTCCGCTACACAACAAACAGTGATGAACCAAACAGTGAATGACATACAGTGGAGGGACGACAAGCGTGGGAAGCAGACGTTACCAGTCCAACTACACACACGTTATTACAGCGACGAGTAATTAACACACCATTAACTAACTATGGATACCTTAATAAATCATACGATAAAAAATAATGGAATGTGAGCGAACCACGACAAGAACCTTATACCCTCTCACGGGCAAATAACATATACAATAATAGTAATGTCTTATTATTATTATTATTGATGGCGAGGCAGGAAGAGGTAAGTAATACAATGAAAACCTAAACATGAAAGAGAATCTCCAGTAATTTTCAAAGCCCGATCGTCGTAGATTTTGCAACTGAACTTTATGTAACATGAAGTATATACAAGCCGGGGATCTGAAATGCTGAAAGGAATGTGATAAAACACCACATGTGCGTCAACCCGATGCTGAGAGAGTTAAATACACTTGTACTGCTGCATCATCTGACTCTCTCCCCCCTCCAATCTTTACAGGGTTGTCTTTCCAATCTTTATCGTCTTTTGTCAGCGAACTCTTGTGTTGTACTCACTCGGTCTGACTGACTCGTAGTGGGTGTATGTGTGTGTGTGTGTGTGTATCTTCATCATTCCAAAGTTTATCAGGGTACGGGGAATCAATCTGTTATCCCCCCCCACCCCTCACACATCTCTCTCTCTCTCTCTCTCTCTCTCTCTCTCTCTCTCTCTCTCTGACTTTCGCGTTCACTTTTGTTTTTACTTTAATATGACTTTCCCTTATTAACCTATAAGCTATGGGGATTATTATACTCCCCTACATCTCTCCAAAAGTCCCCACAGTCAGGAGAAAGTTGCACATGAATGTTGACTTTTTCTCGCTTCCTGTGATGTTCGCGCTCACCTCTATAAATCTGTAATGTGATTTGCTTTAACCTAACCTATAGGAAGTGTTTCACGGTCAGCCATATTTTCCTTTATCCTTTATCCACTTTTACTATTGGGGTCATTGCCAGAAGCTGCTAACAGTGTTCAGATACATGGTTCTCCAACTGTACATCGATGATTTACCCTCAACTGGGGAAACCTCTCTGACAACATGGCACATAATATTATAGCCGTCTGGAGTAGTAACGATCAAGTATATCTCTCGGCTTTGGTATTCTCTTGTCGCTCCTATATAACTTGACAAGGGGTCGAGGTTCGTAAGTAAGTACACGTACACAGTAAGTCGGGGAGGAAGGGTTAGTTAGTTCCCTCCTGTAACCTATAGGGAAACTACTTGACCTACATAATTTTTTTGGGGGTGTAGGTGGAGTGTAATTCACTTCTATTTCTGACCCTAATCCATCAGTCAACATAATTACCCATCTCCTATAGAAGGACGTAATTCCACATACAGTGAGAGACAATGTAGTACTATAATGGAAAGGGAGGGGGGGGGGAGACTGTCTGGTTATTTGCCCCACCCCATCACCACCCCTTTGCACTCTGATGTCCCCCTGCACCCCCTCTATCTGGCTCCCCCTGTATGTCCCCCTGCACCCCCTCTATCTCGCTACCCCTGTATGCCCACCCCCCCCTTGTGTACCTTTGTATTGCCGTCCCTCACCAACACGGCTCACGAGACTCTCAGCGGCCGCTCCTCCATTATTTCCCCCTCCGTCAACAGGACCCTGAAGTCACTCCAAGCCACTCAGCCAGACCTCGGATACAAGTATCTTACAACGACAAGTGCCTACTACACTTACCCCCTCCTCCTCCAGCTCCCCAGGTGCTCATCCCTTCCCTCCCCCTCTATAGCTACACCCTCCAACCCCCAACACACCCCATCTCCATCCACCATTACATACAAACCCCCTCCACCAAATGATGTAACCCCAACCACTCCACCTCTATCCCCAATAACTATAGACCTGAAAAATATAAATCAATGAAAAGAATAATAGCATGTACCGTGCTTCATTAAACCTTGGAAAATATTACCTGACATGTTAAGTCATTATGGTTTACAGTAGTCGCAGTGTAATATCATCTTTAGGAGTTAATCAGACAGTTGTTTATGGGTTGCTGAATATAGATTTTAACTTTTTCAATATCGCAACTATAGTGAGTTATGAGTTTTTTTCTTCCTCAAGGAGTGCTCGTTCTCATTTTACAATTTTACATGATTCTTTTTGCTGTCTATCATGAAGTTTTCCTCTTCTCTGCAAATATACATGGACACAGATAACCCACATCTTTTATGCAGTTGAGTGTGACAAGCGACTCAAAGGACTTGGCCGAATAATGGAGATAGGGGCATGGGATCATTTTCACAATGGTTGTATATTCCTTATGCTTTACACATAACAAATCATGCATATTTCAGTTTTCAAGATCACTTTGGACTATTATTATCTACTCAACACACAACTGTCGTGCAATGCAACACTCAAAATAATATAGAATTCATTCTTGACAAGCATATACTATAAGAGTATTATAGAATGTTTACACTACCCTTAGCTGATGCAAAGTTCCCTCACTAACCAACCAACCACTACATAGTTCACTGAGGCTCACAAACACCATACTGCTGAGTACAAAACTATCCACTCTACAACACATCATACTTCATCTGTCTTACCCAACAATGCACAATTCCGGCCAATCATATCTGAACTATTTTTACAGAGTGAGTAAGTTTAGACGCACCATAGATTTTCAGAGAAAGTTTTCTGTTTGTTAATAATGTTCATAATATTAATTTGACATAATATTGACAAAGGTTTCTTATAAGCACGAAAACAAAAGCTTATACCCCTGCCACCCACCCACCCAGCAAACCTTATACTATTAAGAACCCTGTGATCGTGTATGGAAATCGGAGGCTTCTGATTCCTCCTGACAATGCCACGAAACAAGCTTATTCCATATGGTCGGTGTTTCGTGCCAATATTTGAAGGACTCATTTAACTCCAATTTTTTAACTACATCATAGGGTCCCTTAAAACTTTTTGTATCGGTAACAGTGTGTGGTGGGTGAGTGGTGTGTGGTGTGTGGTGTAACAGTGTGTGGTGGCTGGTGGGTAAGTGGTGTGTGGTGTATCAGTGTGTGGTGGGTGAGTGGTGAGTGGTGTGTGGTGTATCAGGGTGCAGCTATACAAAGTGAAGGAAGGAACAGTGATCCTGGAAAGGTTAGCCAGGATTGAATAGCAATATCTAGTAGATGGCTAGTGACATTTTGAGAGGCAGCCCCAGACTATGAATATCTTAGCACCGGATATCCAGAAACGCCTCACCCACTTGAACATATATGAAAAAAAAAAAAATATTAATAATAATAATAATAATAATAATAATAATAATAATAATAATAAATCGAGCCACCCCTCCATGCACGGTTTCCAAACTTCATTACCCTCTCATGTTCAAAGGTTTATCTCTGCTTGAGTTATTTCTCCTTACGTTAACTCCAAAACTATCTACGTGTGCCATAAGACTACAAGAGTGTTTAGATGTTCTTGTATTTTTTTTTGTTCAGTTACATCAAATCATAATTCATAAGTCATACTACAGATCAAGTCATACTACAGTAATAAGATAGATATGGTTAATATTGAGAAATTAATGGTTTTCCTTTCACAAGATGATTAATATGATGTGACTGTATGAAGAACAAGGTAATATACTGTATACACATTTTTGTAATAAACATGTATAACACAGTACTCTATATTGGAAAGATATATAGGTTGAACTGTAGGGCATTATTCGTCCATCTTTATAACCCATTAAAACTTGCAGTCATGATCAACAGAGTAGGTGCAGTATAGTGAGTTTAAAAAGCATTGTGTAGGATGTATAGGCTATTATTCTCAAACTGTTCAATACAAGTGGTGGATTTCTGGAATGAGGCCACAGGAATTTTTCTATATAAATCAACATTGGTCTCTAACTAGTTCACACTGGGATGACTTTTCTTTTGTAAGAGAGATATTCAGTATACAAATAATTGAAGCAACTACAAATTTTCAACGCAACATTCCGTTTTTCATCACACCTTTCAAAATTTTCAGAATAGAAATGTCACCTAAAAATAATAATGACATTGTGGATCAAATGGCCCAACATTCATATCAAAATATCAAAGTTTCAGGGAGTAAAATTATATATACAGTATACAACGGTACTGTATATTAAAATTAATAGCTTTCCTTTTGTCTATATAAAGCACAAACTGCTGATTAATCTGAACATATAAAAGATATAAAATTCTTTAATGTGTCCCCAAATTCTGGTCGTCTAAAATTAAGTGTCATTTTATGGGAAGTAAAATTCATACTGGGATACGGAAAAAATTCATCTTCAGCAAAGCTTCGTCAAAACTCATTCCAATTCCACTACATATGGGTGTAATTCTCCTTCAACTCAAGGGTGATTGTACCCACGATTTTCATAACTTGAAAAAAAAAAAAAATAACTTTGACAAAATATTATCTTGATCAACAAAACATTTTAAACATTTTGGTGCAATTGCCATTCAGGAAGTCAATAAAATTATATGCGCATAAAATCTTAAGAGAGCAAAATAAGAACAACTTTAGCATCCGTTGGTCACAAATCATAAAGGTTCAACAGAAATATTAATGTATACGTCTTTCAGTTCAATAACTTTGATGACATCAGGTATAATCGATGTCATAATCAATCATATTTTCCTCTGTAACTGCAAAACAACCTGCAATAACACTTCAAAGAGAAAATACAAAAAAAATACAAAAAATATATAAAGGCGGTACAGGTACTCACTCCCCTTGAGGTGCCCTTCTTGTTCTTGAAGACTCCATCTCTTTACCTCCACTCTTTTTATCTACCATATTAAAGGATTCCCTCGAAGATATCTGGCATACTCCAAGCACTGAAAAGACACAACAGAGTGAAATGAAAAATTATTCATTTAATATTGAATTGTAATTACTGTATATTCAATAAGATTATAAACCTAGCAATCTCCACACACGAAACATTGATAAGTGGTCCAGCCACTCAAGAAATTATCCTATGCACCATAACCCCAAGTTTCTGTCTAAGCCTTCTTTATGGAGTAATTTACTGCTGATTTTCTCCAAGCACTATACGCCAGGAAACAATCTCTCAACATAGGTTGGCTATCTTCTACACTGACAAGATAATTACAATCCACATTAATCTATCAAAATCGAATTATTTCTCACCTTTGACTGGGTTTTTTCAAAATTCCACGTACTTGCGGCTCTACACCAGTCTGAAAAAAACAAGACATTGTGTGATTAACATGGCACTAAAACCAGGAGAAACGTATTTTTCACATCAAGTTAAAATTACACTGAACACATTATTTAAAAAATCTCTATCACAATAGAGACAATTGTCTCACCTGATCACTCGTGGTTGGTTGAAGTCTGTGCCGTTCAGTACAATTATCCTGTGTTTTTGTTGAAGCTCCTTCCTGATGGCCAGTAGGTATATTAGACACCTTAATGTTTATGTTCTGGCCTCCCATCACGCTGGTCACATCTACACCCACCATGGGTTCACCACGTTTGTTTCTGCTGCCATAAGTGATATGAAGGCTTCCCTCAGCTTCGTGGTGTGAAGGTGGAGCATTTGTAGATTCGGACTGGAGGGTCGGTAATAAGTCTGATGCACTACGGTAGGTTGGGGTCACATATTGTCGGGGCGGAGTTCGATCCCGTTGATACAGAGAGTCTAATGTGTTCTTCTCCTGTTGGCGACACCATTGGAATATTTCTAAGTCACGCCAATCGTCGCCATGATCTTCTTTTGGTGTGTTTAATGTCTCAGAGATCACACTGGATGGCTGGGGAGTGACAACTGAAATATTGCCAAGTTTGTGGCGATCTTTTCCTTTTTTTGCCTCAGTCCACTCTTTTGTCAAATGGGAAAATGGATCCTCCTTTCTTCCACGCTTATGACCACTCGATTTTGCAGGTTCTTGGATTAAAGGCTTGACCCCAGCAACCGGTAAAGAATGTTGAAGTGTACTGAGGATGGACTGATGAGCCTGACTAGTGGAAGTACTGGGAAGTAATGAACATGAATCTCCTTGTACAGTATCACTTGAGTAACACATCCGGCCACCACCCTGCTGCATAGGTTTGATCGAACCTGGTTGAATAGGAAGAATGGTCCTCTTATTGAATGTAAGCTTATAGTCCTGACCAGTCATTGTAGTTTGTTGTGGCATATTGGACTCATGCACAACACTGTCTTCTCCTTCTCCTCCTCCTCCTCCTTCTGTGTGACTTGTATACTGAGAGTCTGTTTTCTGTATCTCTTGATATGACCTACTACTGTCAGGGTCATGATCTCCCTCTACTCCTGCTGACTTGGACAAATTTGCCTGTGGTCGAAGTACAGTACTTTTTATCCGTTGTCCCACAGGTTCTCTGATCCCATTGTATATAGAGGTGGAAGCATCAGTAGTAATAATCCTTGATGGAACTGTATTATGATTTAAATTTCCATTACCATTAGGAATCCTTGTGGCCTGGTTTTGAGTGTTTGGTATCTTCGTCGGCAGCAATTGTCGTGCTGTATACATGGGTTGCATTGGACGCTGATAGTTTTGTGTTGGAAGTCTCATCACTGGTTGTGCTAAGAGCTGCCTAACAGTACTCTGTGGTCCAAATGAATCACCTGGACCCATTCTATATTCATTTTCCTTATTACTTGTGATGGTAGACCCTAAAGGAAGCATACCTTGCATATGGCCTTGAGGAGCTGACACACTTTGTTGTAAAGGTCGTGGTGCCAACCCTCCATAAAGCTGTGTTTGTAGATGTTGATTTTGTGTCGGCAAGAGTGTTGCTGATGTTCTTGGCGGTAGTGTGTTTCGTTGCCACATTTGTACCCCTGGATATCTAGCGGGCATCCAATTCTGACCACCTTGAGTTACAATCAATGCCTGCCTATGGATGTTATTAATATTCTGAGGCGTAACACCCATCATAATCTGAGCACCCTCAGGGTTTGGTACATGAGTAAACTGATTATCATTGCAATAGAATTTTTGAGATTCCACTGGCCTGGCATTCGACTTCCATCAATATGCATTCTTTCATTTCTCTGTGATGTTTGATTCTGATTCCATTGGGGTCTTACTTGTGTTTGAAGATGGGTTCTTTCTGCTTCAGGGGTTTGTGACATCAAAGGGTTTAGATTATTTTGTGCTCCTAATGGTCTGTTTGTCATCTGGCTCTGACTGTATTGTGCTTCTGAGGGAGCTGGATTACTTGTTAGTACTCCTACTTGCCTTACTGTCACCTGGTTTAAGTGGTTTTGGCTCAGCTGTTGTCCAGTGGATTGGCATGAAGTCCCACTGGCTCTTGACACGACAGAACTGTTCAGGTTTGTATCTATGACTGAGGAAGAAAAATTGCCTGTACTCTTGTTTCCAGACAGTAGATGCGAGGCAGCAGAGTATGCTGCTGCTGATTGACCATAAGATGAATTGCCAGTCTCTGATGTCGTGGTGGAGGCGATGGAGGTAGTGTTTGTTGTAGGCAAGGAAGCGTTGGAGTGATTCGACCGCCATTGATTCTTCTTTTGCCTTGCTTGAAATCTCCTCCATGAAAGAGATGACAAATCTTGCTGCTGAGGTTGTTCATGAACGTATTCGATATCCAGAGGTTCACTGAAACAATCTTCGTAGTCCTGGTCTGCAGCCCTGCCGTTTGCTGAATTAAGTTTTTTCTCTACTTCACTGACGTAAGCATCCACATTAGAGGAACTGAAATCATCATCATTCCACCCATCAACAAAACCCTTCTCTGAATTAATCATGTGGGCATTGTTGTAGGCTGTTGCTGTTCTGGAGGCATTCTGTGTTGCTTGTGTGTTTCCATATTGTACAGTCTCTGATGGCAGCATGTACTCATTATAGGACATATTTCCAATGTTTTGTTGATTTCCTTGAGTGGGAGGAAGCAAATCGAAAGTAATGGAGGAGTCGTGATGTAGGTGAGTGTTGGAGGCAGTGGTGGTGGTGGTGGTGTTGGCTTGAGGATTGTACTTCATAGGGGAAGGGGCAGGAAGTAACATAGGCCGGGATGGAGTGAACTTGAACTGAGAGAGATTTACGGTGCCACTGCTTATCGCCGTCTGATAATAAATAAATAAAAATAATGTGCATATCAGGAATAGACATAGATATATATATATACTGTAGAAAGAAGAAGCCAGGGCAAGATAAAAAATAAAAAGTGGTGAGAACATGACTTCGTTTCAAAGAAGAAAATGCATGTGCTTCACTGTGTTACAAAAATACACCAGCTTAATGAAACTACATATATACAACACCAAAATTTCTCTTAATTGTTAACGTGCTTAAAATAGTGTAACTTGAAAATAAATCTAGAACGGAAACAGCCATCTATCGGTTAAAGTAATAAGTTTTTAACGTTGGGATGCCATTAGTATATCAGCTTCCATCAGATGAGCAAAAAAATAATCTCATGGCAGTCAGTTAATAATGGACGAGCAACAACTATAGTTTTTGTCCACGACTGTACGAACGTGGAAGCCAGCAGGACATAATATTATACTGTCATTTTTTAAACCAACCCCAAGTTATAAAAGCAAGGCAAATACCTCGAAGGTTAGGGTCAGCTGATTAATTAAGGAGGCCAAGATATTGTGGCTAGACTGTAAGTTACTCATTTCTCCAACCTGCACCAACAAACGGAACTCCCCAGATGAGATAAACACTTTCCAGGAAGTCTGGAGGAAGCAGTAGCCTCACATTTATCAACATTTTTCCCTGCTGCTGTAAAATCTGGAGTATGGAAGGGTTTGTCATTACGTCTGGTCCCCAGGGAAATTTAGCAAAGGGTTCAAAATTTACACAAGAAATGACCTTGGGGTTTGTGGCCGTATGCAAGAAACGTCGTGAGCTGGCCGATGACGATGCTGCCAGGCACGATACTGTATATAGAACCACAAACCTACAATATAATGGATGGAAATATTGTACAGGTAAATGTCATCTCCCAAACCATACATGACTTTTCTGGTATTCCCTCTTTATTTATTAAGACCAATACTACTACCGGTACTCTTTCAAAAGTTATTTCATATTGAATACAATACAGGTCAGCTGAGGACAGGTTTCAATGATGATTTGCGTAAATTCACAGTACCGGTACCGCTGTTCAGGTCAATGATGAAGCACTGTCAGATATGGCTAAAAAGATTATATTTTGGAGTATTATAATAATGTTGTTCACTCTACTGTATCACAAGATGTTAACACTGGCTTCTCCTTTCAGTTTATGAGCTTGTTGACATTTTTCTTAAGTTAATGGTGTTTATTACTCATTCAGGACAATAACAACTCGTCAATGATAGTTTCTAATCTCATAGTACAATTATTGGCCTATTATAACTTTGTGCACCAGATGTCCTTGTCGGGGAAAACAAAGAAAATGTTACAATAATAATTGTTCTCCCTCAGTATTAACATGTTTATATAAACTTGTAACTGTATTTGATTATTTCATATATTTACCTTCATTTTCTTGATAGGTGTAGCGGGAAGTTGACTTGTTCTTTTCTTAACTTCTTGTACCATCGCAGGCATACTCCCTCCCTCTCCTCGGTTAGTTACACCAACCTACAATATATAAAAATACACAAATAAAACTATTGCATTCAAAGTATTAAGTGTTTGATTCAAAGTATTAAGATTAAACAAAATTCTGAAAATAAAATAACATGGAACAACAAACCTTGCAGCAGTTGTGGGCACAGGTGCGTTTGTCGCCACAGGAGTGTAGACAGGCCCGACGCTGTTGTCCCAATGGTGCCACCTCAGTCACTCCTAAGTAGGGATCAACGACCATGTGATATTATTTGTTTATGTGATGAGGTGAGGTGTTGTGGTAATCAGTAATATTGGGAATCATCTAAGGATAAGGACCTTATAAATTATTTCTTATTAATTTAAACAACAGATTATTTTAAGTGATAGATCACGCTTCGAATCATACAACCTTTTCTGTGTATTTTGTTTTCGTTTTGTTCTGCCTGGTTGTGGAAAATTCAATCAAGTGACTTGCAACTTACCATCTGTTCACCTTCTACCGCCAGTGAACAGGGATTAGTTACATCTGCCTCTTTAGAGCTTAATTAATAAATGTTGGTCGGGCACAGCTTCCAAAGTATATGGTTAAGAAAAACTACGTATACTACATGTCTACATCTGTATGTGGTCTATGCTCACCTTATCAAGTCCAATACAGAGGGTCTTTCTCTTTCAGGCTGACTGATTATTCTATGAATATCATAACACTGATGTCCACAGTATTCCATTATTTACTAGGCCCAATACTACTCTTCCAAGAGAGATTTTTCGACAAAGTATTTCTGGAGTTATATAATATACAGTACTACCAAATTCCGTTAACAGTTTTCCTCACTGACGTTTTATACAATAATAATAATAATAATAATAACCGGAGCTTGTATCAATCTGTATATTACTATGTCAGGTTCAAGTTGTCATCACATCCCTATTCTACATTGGTTGATGATGTAGTGAACATTTAATATGGTTCCATAAAGTCTGTAAAGAGGGAAAAGAAAGACTGCTGTGCTGTAGAGAGAAGAAAGAGAACAGGATCAGCAAACATGAAAGAAAATGAAAAGGAGGAACAGTAGAAGAAAGGAAAATAATTGGATCAGGTCCAAAGGGGCGCAAATCCCATAAAGTATTGCCTAG
Organism: Petrolisthes manimaculis; assembly: GCA_034508575.1. Taxonomy (NCBI): domain Eukaryota; kingdom Metazoa; phylum Arthropoda; class Malacostraca; order Decapoda; family Porcellanidae; genus Petrolisthes; species Petrolisthes manimaculis. The sequence goes on from JAWZYT010000301.1 coordinate 215,592, forward strand.
ATCTCTGCAGGCAACACTTACGTATGGGAGAAGACTATGGAAAAATTCTGTAAATATATTAAAAACAAATGCCCCGAGTGAGGATCGAACTCACGACCTTGAGATTATGAGACTCACGCGCTGCCTACTGCGCCATCGAGGCTATACTTTCACTACATCAATGAGTTGGACCAATGTCCATGGTAATGAACTTTTCAGGTTCAGGTATTTAGGTCAACGTGTTGCTTTTGTATTCTGAAAGGACCCCCGTGTTGATTTACAATATTTGGTGGCTAAAGGGTCCTTCAATCATTGCAACGAAACATTACCTTCAATAAAGGAGCTTGTTTCGTGGCATATGGTCCCTTATACTAGCCTAAATAAATTACTTACCAGCAGGGAGAGAGGTGGAGGCGGTGTTGTCAGTGCTGGTGGATATCACAGACTGAGTCGTGGGAACAGGAAGTTTCATCCCATAACGTGGAGTGTAACTACTCTGTACGTCTAACCCAGCTGCAGAAATATAATCCAATTACTGTAATGTTGCAGAAATAAAGTGCAATAATTTTAGTTAGTGTGAGAAAAAAAATTATCTATGCACCTTGAACGAAATTAGACATGAGTTTCAATCTTTCTCGCTATCTATTTATTTTTATTAAAATTTCACAGGTGAGGACATCATGCATGCTTCTTACTTTTCGTCCTCACCTTCCTCAATATTGAAAAAATGTGGAATATTAACGCACCCCAGGTTTCCGAGATGAAGTTGATTGCGAGTTCGTCCCCAGTCTGTGCTCTGGTCACCTCCACCACTCTGGACAATGACCCTGATACCAGAAGGGCCGCATCCCTGAAAAATCACTCACACATTATTCCCATATTGTTCAATCCCATACTACTTGTGTGTGTGTGTGTGTGTGGCTCTGAGATTGGAAGACGACCGTGCGTGTGTGTATGTATGTTTGTGTAACTTTTATGGCTCTGAGATTGGTAGACGACAGTGCGTGTGTGTGTGTGTTTGTGTCTAACGTACAGTATGTTGCTGTGAGATGAAATACGACTGTGTGTGTAAGTGTGTTTGTGTCTAACGTACAGTATGTGGCTCTGAGATGGAAGACGACTGTGTGTGTGTGTGTGTGAAACTAACGTACGTGGCTCTGAGATGGAAGACGACTGTGTTATCAGCGTCGCCAATGATGAGCCTACAGGAGTGGTGTCTGGGAGTGGTGGTGCCCTGTAGTAGCTGATCCTGGTTGGCCAAACGTACCATCACACGAACCTCACACTTGTCTCGGTTTACCTGCATCACCAAAATGTATGTGTTAAATGAAGGTTAGTTACATTAAAATTCGCCCACAGAAAATTATATCATCAAGCTGACACACTGAACTACCATATTGGAAGCAACTGGTTTACTGCTGCTGAATGAATCTAAACACATTATAATATTAGGAATTCATGACACTAGATTCACTGAAATAAACAAAAATATAAGTAAATAGATAATCGATTGATGTGTACTCAGGATATTAGTCACCAACCTTATTTATTTGCTGTAGGGTCATCTCATACCGGGGCAACTTCTGGGCTTGGTCATGAATCTTGTTACCAAAGGGAGGCTGTCTGTTGAGGATCTGCAGAGAGAGAGAGAGAGAGAGAGAGAGAGAGAGAGAGAGAGAGAGAGAGAGAGAGAGAGTTACTAGATTCATTTTTGGGCAACGCGTATCTTTGTCACAGTGTAAATCATATAACGCTAGTCTGTCATACAAAAAGTAAATAGCTGTTTATGAGATAACAGAAATATACTTATTAACTTTTTTATAAGTTGATGTGGAAAGGTTAATGATTTTCACTCAAATTTATGAGAAATATGATGACCTAATAATATATACAGCAGGTCTGTAATTTCAACGCACCAGTTCGATGTCCCTGGGTGTTGTACTCTCGAGGGTGGAGAAGGAAGTGACTTTACTACTGACGAGGGATGAACTGAGGGCTGGACCGATCCTCTCCAGCTGGCGGGTGACGAAGCGGCTGTTCTCCCAGAGGCGACATGAGAAACACTTGGCCAGGAGGGTCGTGTTGAGGTGCAGCTCGTACTCTTGTCTCGTGGCTCCGTACTCAGCAAGGCCTGGCGTCGAAACAAAATATTAACCACTGAAATTTGATCGATCTCATTCTAACTGGATCCAGGAATTTGTTGTGTTTATAAACTTGAATTGTTATAATTGTAATCGTTATTGTTACCATGGTTCTAAGCAGTTACTATCGCTCTCCCTGAATTTATTTGTATTTTATTCTAGCTAAATGAAACAGAAAGGAACGAGGGTTATCTACAGGACATAAAAGTACAGTAAATTTATATATCTTCAAGGAAATCCCTAAGACTACTTCTACACTATCGAACTCCTTATAGCATTGAGTTAAAAAGAGTAAGAATGAGAGGAAGATGGGCAAATTGAATTTAAAAATCTCAGAGAGAGTTGTGAGTGGGTTAGTAAAAGGGTGTGACTCTGAAAAATAGAATGGTAGATGCAATTGATTTGGTAAGATGAGGAGGGGGAAGCTTCTCACTACCGTATATCATTGGTTAAAAAAAAGGAGTATGGTTAACCACAAACGTGTCACATTACATCCATTCCGTTTCACTACCACACTTTGTACCACGTGACAACACACTCCTCGTCCTCCTCCTCCTCCTCCTCCTCCTACTACTACAATCAGAGATACTATAGAAGGACTGTTTTGCCCGACTGTTTATATTTCGATGTTTGTGCAACTACTGAAAATCAATAAGAAGCACAGTAATAACTTTTGAGTAAACATAAACCATCATTGTCTATATAAATGGTTGAAAATATAATATGTTTACGTAGAGTACATCGCAAACTTACATTCAAGACATACAGCATAATAAAGCCAATTTTAACCAAACTACTTCAAACTGTTACATTCTCATCGGTCAAATAACAATTGTCACACGATACCCGACGCTATAAGCTGGTCACGTGTCACAAGAAGAACACATTTCATACCCTAAACTTCAAAACAACTTCCCAGTACAAAACTGCCATGGGTAGGAAACTTGATGTGTGTGTGTGTGTGTGTGTGTGTGTGTGTGTGTGTGTGTGTTACCTCATACCGACACATGATTATGAAGAGACATGTATTTATATGGAGATTTTTGTGTTTTCATCTACCTTTAGTACAGTCAGAATAAAAGTCCTATAGGCGCTCTTGTTCATGTTATAAGAGTAATAATAGACTTCATGAATCCCATTACGGAGGCCCAGGTCAGGTCAGTACACACACACACACACACACACACACACACACGTTGTTTCTGGTGTATAAGTATGGATCACGAATCCTACTAAATATTTTTTGATGCAGTCGTGTTAGGTTGGCGAAATGTAAACTAATATTCCCTCACATTGACCATAGGCAAAGTGAGCCTATTGATCTGTGTTGGCAGTAGTTGTTACTGATCGCTTGTTCCAACAACACGCACTTCTGTCTGTAGTCTACCATCAAAACAACCACGGAAGAAAATGTGATTATGAGCATATAACAGAAACAGCAACCATATCCTTAGGAGCCTATTTTATTTTGGGTCTATACATAGTTCAGGATATCTCTGAAGTGTATTGGTGCCATTTCATACCTCTATTCTGGAGATTTTAAATGTCACATGAAGAACTCTGGGCCCAGATGGTAAAAATAAAATTTATTGAGTAATCAGTGGAAAAGTTCAATCACCCGAATTCTGAATAACTGATGAATTCCAAACTGAGAATGTTAATACATATCTTGATGGTAAACTTACACTTAGTGATGCGTTGCCCTGTCCGCATGACCTTAGCGGTTTCCTGACTAAGGCCGGGGTCCACAACATTCTGGCTACCAAGTGTTGCCTGGATCAAACTGATGACAAAAACAGTAATACTTAGAAACACCAGATTATCAACATTCAGGATAGGTTGACGCGAATGTGGCGTCTATCATATTATGTAGGTACCTCTATAATAACTGTCCCCAAATATTTCATATGTACTGAAACTGCAGTGTATGTTAGACAATATATTTTCAGCCAGTGAAACTAATCTTATGTCAAAGTCCTAAATGACAAGCAGAAGGAGACAGAATAATCCTAACAAAAAAAATATGATACGTCAAGAGTGTGTCATGCTGTTGTACCTGAAATTGTTCACAACAATGCTTCTATAAATTATTACTACCATAGAGAGAAAGCCTCACCCTCACCAGTTTATCTTCTGTCCTCTTGTCTTGATCTTGCCCTTGATTGGAAAACGAACAGAAGACGTTTGACTCTTGTTCAAGTCATTCAGCACTCGTTTCTCAGATACCCGTACCTGCCGCAGCACACACGATATAAAATAATATTCAATAATAGTACAGTACGTGTGAACCACTTTGCATCTGGTGTGAGGGACCATTTTACCCCAAGCACCAAAAGTTTATCAGTTCTTCTTGAGTATGGTAACTTATGATACAAATAAATTTATTGGAAATAAATTTGTCAACGTTGATCCCTTTTCTTCTAAGACAAACTGTACGCAAGCAAATAAGTTATTCCAACTATTTCTATTCATACAAGAACAACAAACACTTACCTTAACATCCCAGAACTCCTTGCATTCCGACACGAGCTCAATTAGTTCTCTCAAGCTTTCATCTCCTCGTAACTGATGGTAGAAATTGTGGTTTCTTGGTAGTTAGAGTTCTACTAATTCAAATACTTATAATATGTATCTCGTGTAATCATCATCTTAATGAAAGTACAGGATTAAAATTAGTTCACTTATGCAAAATACTTTTGAAAACTTAACATGTGTTGATGTGTAGTCACAATTAGCAATTATAATTATATACACCTAACAAGCAAGGATGAAGATAAAGTTACTGATGAATGGCGGGGCCAAGGAATATTGACCGTATAATAATACTGAATAATGACTACAGACTGAAGCGAAAATAAGTGAAAGAATGAATACATTAACAAGTATATACACTACCGTACCTGGAGGAAGGATTTCATTGTTGTGAAAGAGACACAGTAACGAGCCATAAGACGTCCTGGTGGTGTTGGCTTAACGTCAACCTCACTCTGTGTTATGAGACCAACCTGAGCCAGGGCATTCACCTCACGTGTACACATCTCTGAAAACATAGACAGAACGAAAGATATAGATAGTTAAATACATAATATGCATGGCAATTTACGTCCTCGGTTTAAAGGGGAAATTATGTGTTGGAAAATCTGGAGCAACTGAATCGCGTAAACTATTTCAAGCAACAGAATACATTTTTTTTTTCATCTGGTTCTGTTTCTTGGCATACTTTGGAGGAATCACGGCACTCCAATGAAACATTCTTAACCATACTAGTCGATTGGGCCATTAACGGGACTCATTATAGTAGCCATGCAGTAGCCACAATAGTAAATGGAATCTATATGTTTTAAAGTTAATAGAGAGATTGACGGTGTCTCTCCGGAGAATATTGCACCAAGAGAAATTTGTCTCGATTTCTATTGTTGATAATGACTAGGCTAATGTGGATGGGTTTGGTGTATATTTTGAAGAGCCTCCATCACATACTTCTAATTATTTTCCTCCCCCATCACATGTCATTGCAGGACTTCATGTTACCTGCCCATCATATTTTGATTTTTCCGCTATGCAATATTCCTCACTCATTTACCACCATCTAGGTTGCATTGTATAGGCTACATTGAAAACATAAAACTATAGGCAGACTGAAGATTTCTTTCTCCGATTTACTAGATCACGATCAAGATAGTATAGGTCAGCCAGAGCTCAGGTGTGAGTGTGAAATCTGGGCCACAATGACACGGTACTATATAGACTCACTCTTAACCAGTGAATGAGGTAGTATCTGCCTCATAATGGGCCCAGAGCCAGGTGTGTTCAGGTGACTCTCTGGTTGACCTATACTATTTCGACCGTACACTAGACATACTGTACAACGCACTTTCTGTATAGATACTTTCACATAAAAGACAACAACAAAACACTACCAAAATGTTCAAAGTTTGTCCATGAATGAACTAAATGGGTATTAGCTACAGCTGTCCTGACCCACATTGCCAGTGCCTCGATGGCGCAGTAGGCAGCGCGTGAGTCTCATAATCTCAAGGTCGTGAGTTCGATCCTCACTCGGGGCAGATGTTTTGCTCTTTATAATAATAAATATTTTGAGTTTTTCTTACCAATTAAAAAAAATATATATATGTATATATAATATATACCAACATATAGACATGATTATCTGCCCTGATGTTTTCAGCAATAACTGAACCTATCAACTCTACTTATTAATCATGCAATTACTCAATATCAGGCCTTTTATTATCACTGTACTGATATCACATGAACGTTATTTACTAAACTTTTAATTATAATAACACAAACAATTGATATTAAAAAAGATATAATAATAAAAAGTTTCCTTCGAACCGGATTCGAACCAGTGACCTATGGATGTCTGTTTTAAGTCCAACTACAGTCCACCGCTCTACCAACTGAGCTATCGAAGGCGATGTTGACAAGAGACGTTGCTGTTATGCGCATTTTCCATTTGTCTTTTTTATCATAATATAAAAAAGTTTGGACAAATAAAACGATGTCATAACACTTCAGCTTGCCACATCCATAGAAAATATGGCCATAATACATTATTGATAAGGGCAATTTTTTTTTATACAAGTGTATAAAATATGATATTGGTAAACGTACATGGCATGAGTGTAGCCAAAACTGTTGCCGCTGAATCATATTAATGTACTCATGAACATACAATATAATGCAACACTATGATACTTATTGATAGCAGTCATATTTCAGCTTATTTACCAATACACTCCTTGTCTATTCCTTATAATTATATTCTTGTCATTACAAATTAATTATCTATGTTTTCTTCTTCAGCTTTTTGTAAGTATATTTCAATGAGATTCTCCAATAAGTAGGCTATTATTGTGTTTATATAGTCATTGGCAAGTTCCAAGATAACAGAGGGAGATAACACAATATTGCAAATTTAGAAAAATGAATTGGATTCGTGTGACTAAACTTTGCAGAAGTTTTTATGGGTTGTTAGTTGGTTTTCATTATAACTGCCATGTCATGAATACAAGGTATTAACATCTGTTTTGTCATCTTGTCCTATGATGAATAGAAGGATTTTTTATCTGCATCGTTATCCTAATGAGCATCTAAACTTTTGTCCGTACCTGTAAAAATCAATGACATTTTCTATGGTTTAGACAACACACTAAAAATTTTCCCGTGCCGGGAATCGAACCCGGGCCTCGCGGGTGAGAGCCGCGTATCCTAGCCACTAGACAACACGGGATACTTCTGTATACCGTCCAAATAATAGATTTTAAACTTAATTTGTATAGGTATAGATCTTCATAATTATAACTAAGTGTAGCAGCCAGAGTATTACAAATATTATTCCAGTATAAATGAATCGATATACTCTGGGATGGAAAAATTGGTCGTCTTTGGTGATCAGTATACATTAACAGAAGTTAGACAAGTACTATGGATGTGTTGCTGATAACAAACTCCGGACAGTATGAAAAATACAGGATGAGTGCTTACATCTGATCTTCAAAGGGATGACGAGACAGCCTAACCATGAGCAGAGCATTGGGAGGTGATAATACTGATAACTTTATAAAGGGTAGTGGAGGTGGACTGGAAAGAACACACACACTCATGGCAGTTCAGCAACGAATTAAGATAAATGGCAGCTCAGCAGGCCAGCTGAAATTTGTCGACAGGAAAGGAAATAGAAAGGAGGGATAAAAAATTTCTGGGGAAGAACAAATAAATGATGACGAGTTGGAAAGCTGAAGGTTATTGATTCAGACCCGAAAATACGTTTAAATCATTGGTACAGGTATTGTCTAAGTCTCTAAGGTGAGATCTGCTAAAGTGTGATGTAACACGTAGAACTACAATTATATAGGCTAATGTATGCTACAGCAGCCAGTGTCCATACGATATAACATACAATAAAAGCATACGTGTACGTGTAATTATCGCAGGTGATGGTTACCCATTATGTTTACATAATATGATACATTGATTAGCAACAAAACTTTCCCATGCCGGGAATCGAACCCGGGCCTCCTGGGTGAAAGCCAGGTATCCTAGCCACTAGACCACATGGGAATGGAATTTGATTGGAACATATATAGGATTTTATTATAAATTCGTTATCAAAGATAGCTGAACTGAACACTCGTTTTCTGTACAGTGAACTTACTTGTGTGAATGCATAACACATACCCTGCCTCATCCCTATAGGAGTCCTGCTGTATATAAACTCCAAGGGCCTATTTAGCCTAGGTACTGCTTTCTATGTTTTTTATAAGTAGATTCCTACAACAAATTATGTTATTCCAAGCTGCAAGTGCAGGTCATTTTCCAAGACCCTCTAAGTCTTAGGGCCCTAGGCAGTAATGGTGTGTGATGTAGGAATTCATTACATATCCTACAACAACTGGAATAAAGTCTACCCACTAAATGGAAATTGGGGGTATGTTCCTTCCACAACCACATTAAATTTTACCAGATGCAAAAAGAAGCTTTGACGAGAGTGATTTAATTATTTATTATTATTCAGATGAAGAAGTCCTTACATACATTAAGCTAAATCGAATTATAAAATCTTCGGTCTTTTCTCACATGTTTTAAGTACATGTTTTAAACGTTATTTATATTCATTCAAATGTTATTATTTACTACTACTACTACTAAGTAAATGATTAAAATACGTAAATATAATTTTAAAAGGACAGTGTCCGCCTATGTTGGGTAGGCTACAACGGGCCGCCCACTCACGGGCGCGATCCCACTACTGCTCGACACGGGTGCTTTTGGCTGCTGGGTTTCCCCCCTGGCCCGGTTCACACCTCATTAGACAACCTGGACGCCTCTGACTACTCAAGGGTGGCCATATTGATGCCTGAGCTTAGTGCGGACACCCACTCAACATGGGAAGACCCGCTGCAGGACTCCTACCCTCAAGCCATCCACGGCCCAAGCCTCCGAGTCGCCGGATTACAGGACTGCGCCACCAGCCCCAGCTGATATTACTGGGAAAAAAACTTGTATTTATTTAGCACACATTGATTGATCTTTGATTATTGTTATTTAAACTTGTAAATTTTTCAAGTAGAGTACTAGTACATCTTCATACAACAACTCCACTGCAAACATATACAGTACTTTTTATTTTGTTCCATGTATTGTAGGGTATTCACGTAACACCTTTACTGGACATTCCTCATCTCTCCTATCAACTATACTTTGACTAATCAGTCCAACATCACTTGGGATACACATAATTTTATTTTCACTACCAAACCATACACCCATACTCCTCATATTATTGTTTCAGCATTTTCGTTACCAGTAAAACACGAAGTATAAATAGTATATTGATAAAGAATAGTGCAACTCGCCAACTATAGTGATAAACAGAAAACGTGTCTGTTCGTGTAAACAAAGTTAGGCAGGGACTAAAGTATTCTGATATCTATACAGTATTTTGTCACTTAGTTTTTATTTGTTTTAAACTCCATAGCACAATGCCTAGTTTTCCTTCACTCCACTCACCACCCACCAAGAATCCCACGATTGATGTAGCTAAGCCGTTGCGTTGCACTTTCGAGGGTGCGGCATTGCTAATTACTATCTAAGCAACCTTCCCATATATACAAAGGAGTACGGTCCATAGTATTCACTGGACCCTGCATAGGAGGAAGTTCTGCCAGGCTGATCCTCCGGCAGTTTTTACTAAGCCCCCAGGGGACCAGTTGAATGAATTTTGGTCAAAGAAATCACAATTTACCTCAATCAGTTTCCGATATTGTCAGCAAAAATTTTCCCGTGCCGGGAATCGAACCCGGGCCTCGCGGGTGAGAGCCGCGTATCCTAGCCACTAGACAACACGGGATCACTAGCATGATAAAGTTTGTTTATTATAATAAATCGTGGTAAAGTATACACGTTCTGGGACCTGACTGGAGCAAACTACCGGGACTTAGCCAAATGTAACAACACTGCTACAAGGCCTACAAAAAAGTGTGATGAGATATTGATATACCAATACGTACGAAACCCTGTATTTCAGTTTACATTTTCTTCGGCTCTATTACAATATATGTTTATTATTAGTAAGTCATATTCCATATACACATACCGGGGAGGACAATAATGATATAATCATCAACATAAACGTTTGACAGCTTTCTCTGTTGGTTAGCTAAGAAATCTTTTCAATAAATTGGTTATGTACAATATTCTACTTTACTACAAGCAGCTACTTAATATTCAACACGATAACATCAAATGCGAACGTAAAAGCAGTTTGTTTAAGTTATCCGAAACTTATATCTACGACTGTTCGACGTTTAAAATTATTCCCATGCCGGGAATCGAACCCGGGCCTCCTGGGTGAAAGCCAGGTATCCTAGCCACTAGACCACATGGGACATGCTATGTGAGGGGGAAACTAAAAAAATTGTAGGTTTATTGCCCGTACTTAAATCATAAAGGAAATGTTATATGGATAATATGGATAAAAATTTTACATTCCCGTAGATGAAACAAATGGTAAGAAAAATCCACTTGAATTCTGAAAGGTATCCTGTAATTAAGAGAGAGGACTAGAACGCCTCAGCTCGTCATGGGAATTCACTTGGAGGTTATTAATTCTTACCTCAACTTGATTATATATCATACAGTAATTAGTAGACTGATAACTCGATAAACTTTAATACAGGCCTACGAATTACGGACGTCAAAATGGATGGAATAGCATATGTGAGGCTTACCTTGCAGTTTAGCCTCAAGCTGAGATTGCTGGAGGTTGGGTGGCAGAGAGTAGTGGCATGGGTTACGTTGTACTCGAACATAAAAGAAGGTTGACCGTAGCCACTCCACTGCCACAGCAAGGTCGGTCACAGTCCCCAACACGATCTGTGGCAATTTGTGTGAGAATGTTATATATTATACATTACAGTGTACATAATTTAACCTGGCAAAGTTACACCGATTCCCACATCTCATTTGCTATTATTAGTAAGAAAGTAAGTAAAGTATTCTGTCATCTATTTACACAAATACGTAAGTGCCTACAATAGATAAATGCAGGATTCAATACCTTGCATGTTTTTAATGCCTGATATGAACTTTTAATTAAAGAACCGGGGAGTATTCATATAAAATATAATATACGCACTACAGGTTCTGACACTTGGCCCTGGTTAGCTACTCTAGAATTGAATATCTGAACTCTGAATATCTGAATTCTTTGGTCTGTGTTGTCATGAAGAGTAATACGTTATTTCAAGTTATGGGAGATGATTCACCTGCTGGATATGATAACAATTAACGTACTGTACTTACCTCAGCGTTGAGATGTTCGACCAGGTGAAGGTGAAGGTGGGACTCGATGAGGCTGCGGCCACTCACTAAACTTTCGTATTTTCCCTGAATAAGAATATAAATAAATGGATAAATAAATAAGATGATGTCAACATTATTATTATTACTTTATTATTATTATTATTATTATTATTATTATTATTATTATTATTATTATTATTATTGACTGAACACTCATTCACAGTTGTAAAATCGTTGCCACAAATAATAATAATAGTAATAATGATAATAAATTCCAAGATACTTTTGTCCTTAACTCTAAACTCTCACTTGCAGACTGCTGAGAACAAAAGGCTGACAAGAAGGTGGAAACTTACCCTCGGGTGCAAAGATTAAAGAGAGGGAAGTGATTCAACAACTGAGTTGGGTCAGGAGTGAAGGTCGACTCATATAATGTTTCAATGAAGCTTTGTGGATGGCTAATGCGTGAGGAAGTTCTACGTATTAAATAATAGTATGGTGTATATTATCTTTTGAGGGAGAGGAAGAGCAAGAGGCGCCGAAAACATCAAAGATTTAGGTCTTTTTTAGGTGACTTTTGTTTATCTTCTAAAACACCAAAACATTATTGTCTAAATTATTGTCAGAATATTTTTTAATGTAATAATTAATCAAACATGAATACTTATACGTGCATCATTCTCAACTTTGCATATAATAGTTAAATTTTATCCAATATATAATAAAATCATAGGCCAACAAAAATTAATACCTGCATAAAGGATGCCTACAAGCATTTAGTTCACGGTTAAATTATCTTAATACGTATAAGCTGTTGTTTTTATGTTAGGTGAAATCGTTTTCTTATAACTTTAGCAGAGCATTTCTCTGACAAAAAAAAAAAGTCTGCAGATGTTAGTCAAATAAAGATGCTAAAGTTGTCAGGTGTTGTTTAGTTAATTAAGGGTGATAGCAGTATGACCCACAACGTCCTTCAACAGTTCGGTGACATCATCAGTCTTTGCTGGAGAGCCTCGAGGATAAGCGTGGGAAACTACATTGTTCGTACTTCCATACAGGCGGAACCGAGCTTATAGTATCTTCAGGGTTACCACCACTGCCACTCCAACTCCTATTACTATCACATCATCTCACTAATACTACCATCATAACCCACTGACATTACCACCACCACCACCACCCCCACGTATACTAAGTTATCACCACCACCACCACCACCATGTATATACTAGGTTACCACCAAATTTAAAAAAGAAAATTAACTTCATTACCACCAACCACTTAAGATTGATGAAAAACTTTATTCCGTTGCTGTACCAGTGGACGTCTCATATTGTTAGGCTTATTTTCCTAGATATAGCTAGGCCTATGCAGCAACTATATTTCAATTATATTCTCTCATTCTCGGTAGTAAATGTGTTTCCCTAAAACATTATATATTTTTTATATTAAGAAGAGGTAGGCCTATATTGGGTTGTACAATACAGAGTGATATACTCAGATGTACAAATGCAAATATAATTACTGTAAATACACACATTTCCTCAAACTTTCTAATGAATAAGTACAATCATGACAAAAATAAAATTGTACAATAAACTCATACACGTGAAAAGTCAAATGCATAGTGCAATTGAAAGCAAGGAGTAAAGAAAATACAATGAATGAATGCGCAAAATAAATAAATAAATACACAGAACAGTACAAGTAAGACAAATTTGAACCATGGCATGATATCCCTGTCCTAACAAAACTGAAGATAGAAAAATACAATGGGAACAGATGAGGCGAGCATCATGAAAAGAAAAAGGAAAAGAGAGACAATACACGTGGACACATTAAGCAATAAGATACAGTACTGTGAAGAAATTCAAATCATATACCCGATAGTAGACTAGAGGTAAAACTGCAGCTGGTGATAATTCAATGGGAAACCCCTCTATTTTTAACAGCAGTAAATTCAGAGAGATGAGATAATTACATGCTACAATAATTATCAAAATTATTCATTGTTGAGTGAAGTAGGAAATATTAAGGCTTTAGCAGATGATGGAGCGAGCGGGTTACATCAATTCAAGCCTTCATATTGATCGCATACTCACTCAAGATTGATACGCCTGATACTGTAATACAAAATTACTATGATGTTCATGTCTCATCACATTATGAAGCTTAATGTTTCCATATTATGGCTCATGAGTTAGTAAATATGATAATAGAACTTTTTCCGCCGACTGTAGGCTACAGTGCGTGGCCTACATACACGGTATTATCAAGGAGTATGTGGCAACTCACCAGGCAAGATATGCAATTCTAGCTCGTACAGCACCTTGGCTTAGGGGCTGTTCAGACCAGACCCGGCCGGCTGGTGAGTGCCAGATGAACGTACTTTGACCACTGTTCCCAGATAAAACCGTAACACGTAGTAGGTATTTTATGACAAAAGACAGCAGATCGTATATATGTCTGATGCAGAGATAAGACACTGGTAAAGGATATGAAGAATAATAAAGTTTCAGGAGTGGATGAAATGACTGGTGAGATGATTAGTGCGGTAAAATCTGATGCAGTGAGTTTCACGAATTCCTTATATTAGGGACCATATACCTATGTTAACTAGGCTACCCAAAATATATATATTATATTATTCTCTTTACTAGGTCTAAAAAATATATGCATATGATTAATACCGGAATCAAGAGTAATTGCATCTAAGTTAGCCTCTAGAATCCCTAGATAGATACTGTTATTCTGCTACAATTAAGAAGTAGCAGAGTACGTAGGGATGGTCTAGCATTTTAGTTGGCAATAATGTGTTGGTGAACTAAAACCTTGCCAGTCACCACTGCCAGCAAAATTGAGTGAACCTCAGTGAACCACACTGGGTGACTGGGAGGGAAGTGTTGTTTGTGTTTATCTTATATCCTTTTCACTGACTGCTTCATCAAAGACCTTACAGATACAGTCTCTAGTTAATATTATCTGGCAAATGGTGGTCATACAATAGTTGTGTGAGGAAACACGGTACCGGTGTGTTTACGGAAGAAATACCGTCCATAATATAGAAATTTAACATACAGAGATCGTCAGACCTACGGTAAACAGTACCCAGAACATTTGGGTTACGTCACTGACGTGTGACAACATCAGACTCCATGAGTGGCTCCTTGGCAAACCTATCAAGGTGGTGGAAGCTTTCTTTGATGTCTAGCAGAGCAAAGCATATTGGACAAAACCAAGCTGTACAAATATGTAGGGTATGGAGCCGGGGTCTATCCACCAGTAACACATTGGGGACAGACCCATGGGTAACAGCTAAGCCCCGGGTCTGTTTACATGATGTCCCTACCATACTTCAAGCAGGAGGCCTCAAGCCCAATTCTCCTGTCACACTTGTAGCTTCCCTCACAGACGAGAATGACAAACAAGTCAGTATATCATGTAGCCTACACGGGAATCGAACCCTAAGCCAAAGATTGTGAAATAAGGAAACCATCCTATGCTTCTCAATCTCTGGCCCTTAAGGGGTCAATTCCCAGATGGGAAAACTTACTCATAATATATAGTTAATTACACCAAATTGTGTGATTAATTTGGTTGTTATATTTCACTGTTCGTGCGGCTGTTTCTGTTATAAAATGCAAATAAATATAAATATCTTCCTTTATCATCGTATTATTAGGTAGTATAGGACAGACAATGACAAAATAACTATAATTTAACTGACAAAAAAAGTTTAATATCAAGTGATGGGCAAAATGATTACTTAACTCTTAATACCATTTGAAGTGGTTTGTGTAGGCTAAAATAATTTTGTAGGTTCCAGCCTCGCAGTATATACATTACTAACCCATATACTAATTACATATGGTAATCTATCACCAGTATATGTCACACGCTCACTATGTGTGTGACAAACGAGGAATGATAGACGTCCGAGTGGCGGCTGCAGTGGGTGGATCCTATACTGGGGTTTTCCCTATGGGTCTCATTGCCTCTCTCACACCAGCACCCCATGAAAACACTGCCCTCAGACTCTACCGACGCGACACCTCCCTCCCTTGGAAGGTATGCACTCACTAGTCACAACTTATTTACTGATATTACACCTCATGTGATAATGAAGTGCAAAGATTGAGGTCGATGAACTGTATACAAATAATATAATTATCCTTTTTAATTTACATATGCCTTCAAACTGAGAGCTAATGAGTCCTCCACACTTTGCCACAAAATAATCCTCTAGTACTGAGTTATTCTATTCACCGAGCCTGACAGTTTTTCATAATTATACCAACAAATTAAGAAACGGTACTGACTTAACCTGAAAAAAAAGTGTAAAACAGTAACGTATATATTCCATGTCTATCTTTCCTCTCCAAGATATACGTGCGTGTGCTGGAGGGGCATCAACCAATGGTGACAGAAGCAGAACCATTGGCTGAGGTAGTACTAGAGCGTCACCTGTTAGCGCCTGGAGTACGACGTATACCCATCCACCACGGCAGAGTGAGAGGAGTACTCTATCTCCCACCAGGGGACGGACCTTTCCCTGGGGTCGTTGACATGTTTGGTTCTATTGGAGGACTCATGGAGTTTAGATCAGGTATGTCACAATTGTCTACACAGTTATTTTAAAGCTGTATCAAATGGTGAAGGAAAGGTATAGGTTATTGATGGTATATGTTGACTTAGAACATATCCATCAATTATAATCTCTGGTGAATACCACATTGAATTGAACACAATACCTTGCTTATCTATAAACTGTCTATTAAGTGTATGAGGATGAGAACCAGTGTGGAGCAAGTGGAGAAGATGTGGAGTATTATACCGCACTAATAAATTTTCATATGAAATATTTATAACTGGTTTGTGGGGAGACAACGGAATGTGTAAAATAATATCGATCCTGGTACTGTATTGCCCAAATGTAGGATCCAAGATGTATTACCTCGAGTTGTTCCTTGACTAACACTGAGGAGGAGCATGATGCATCATACTTATCGAGATGTTCATATTCAAGTCACACATAATCATTTCCAAACCATGCATATACTGTATTGTTATCTTCATTGGTCCATGTTATGAATAATATGCTGTAAACACTATATACTGAACTCTCCTTTTCTCCCTAACAGCGATGTTGGCGTCACGTGGTTTTGCAAGCCTGGCTGTGGCTGTGTTTGCTTATGAAGATCTCCCCACCACCACAGATGAATTGCATCTGGATTATTTCGAGGAAGCAGTTGAATTCCTGCTGTCACAACCGGGAGTAGTTCCAGATCGGTGTGGGGTCGTGGCCATCAGTAAAAGTGGTGACATTATTTTTTCCATGGGTACCCTATTACCAAAAGTAAAAGCAGTTGTCTCCATAAGTGGCTTAACCTTTGCCTATCACACTCGCTTTATGTATAAGGGTAAGCTTTATATGGAAGGGTGTAAATATCACACGACAAGTCTGGATATCAATGACGAGGGAGCACTTTATGGAAGTATGGAAGTTCTCTTCAGTAATGATAATCCATCCATGATTCCAGTAGAAGAAGCAGATGATGATACACACTTCCTTGTGGCTGTTGGTGAAGACGATTCCTGGGGGTTTAAGCACAGTTTACCACCATTCAGAGAACGTATGTTAAAGAACCATAAATATAATTTTGAAACGATCCTCTACCCAGGTACGGGACATATAATTGAACCTCCCTATGGACCACTTATCCGACAGTCCTTCCAGCGTCACTTCCCAGAGCAGGAAAAATCAGAGATGACGAGTCGTGGGATAATGATGTCTTGGGGTGGCAGTCCTCAACCTGCATGTGAGGCTCAAGTGGATCTATGGCAACGTATGAGAACTTTCCTCATGAACCACATACGGGATGAAAGTCCTTGGTATCAGCAGTACTTAACCGACCATTCTAAACACACCAAGGCCGATACACCCTTATCAAAATTATGAGTCCCTTATTCACTATATAGCCTTTACTGTACATAACCACAAATAAAATAATACCATTACTGTGATTCTCTTATCTAAGTTGTATATCTCTAAAAATTGTACAAAAAATGTCTTCTCCATCTTTAGTATTATACAACTAATTAACATAGTTCACTAATAAAGAAAATTTATCTTTAAAAGTGAAGAAACTGAACATTTTAAAGGTGTAAAATTAATATATATTTTGCTGTATATGTACAGAAAGATATTATATATTCTTCTTGTACCTTAGTTTTACATTTTTTTCACTTCTATGTGAGGTAGATGGTGCTAATGTGGTTTAGACACATAGGTTTTTACAGCAACTTTACTGTAACTTTCTCTATTTTCAGGGAAGGTTAATATTATCATCTTGAAAATAAATTACATAAGAAATCTGCATTTACTTCCATCCTGAATGAAGATGTTTATTTACATATTGAGAATCTCAAATACGGTCTACATTCCCAGGTTGAATTATTGACACACCTGTGTAGACCAATAACCCTGTCTTCCAGTACTTAATATTTGTTTTTGAAGACAGTAAATTTTGAACACCCTCGTAGGTGCCCAACTTTTCGATCCTGTTTCCAGTTTTACCACAACCCAATTATAAAAACACGTTGTTAGTATTACGAGACAAACAAGCACAATAATACACATAATACATACACACATCGTACATATAAAAATACACACACACACATAAACACACACACATACACATGACGTCCCTTATCTAAGTTATGAAGGAAGTGAGCCATTACACAAAATGCCTACTGAATCTCAAGACTAAACAACTTCACTTCTGAATTTCTCACTCTGTAATTTTTTCATGGGGATTTCTAAGCCAAGATAAGCTGGTCTTTCATTGCATTCTCATTTCATTGTTTACCTACATACTCTACTACAGATGAGTATTGCATTAATAGTTAACTAATACAAAACAATTCTTCTGTCTGTAGTCTCTGTACTCATGCCTGATGATTAAATATGTAAAAAAATAAAAAAATCTTCGCTCATTGGTTATTTATCTACAAATGAAAGTTGAAACGGTCATGTTGTTATACGCGGAGTTAATACAGGAAACAAGTATTATATAAGGTAAAATAAAAAACAATAATCTTTTGAGCCTCTGATGGCTTTGAGTAACGCTGTATGTATGTATGTACACACGGGCTTGTAGTTCAGTCACTAGCACTAACGTCTACTACAGCTTTGGTTGAAGCTTTGAACAGTCCAATTCACTAAATAACGAACTAAATCTAATTGAGATCATATTGTGCATTTATTTATTTACTGTCTCCAGTTATTCGAAGCACATATGGATACTTATTAGTGGACGTGACTATTACTTGAATTATTAAATCTAAGGGTACTAGCACACCTTCGGACCCGATCCAATTCCTTTCCTTTCTATCACCAACTGTCACTCCTTTCCATCTTATTACTTCGTGTGTACTGTCACTCCTCTCTGTGTTCTTCCTTCCTCTCTTTATACATGCATGATCTCTTTGGCCTATAGCTTCTTTCTTCCTTCTTTCCAGACTCGTATTTCAACCAAAGGATTCATTTGGTGGTAACGTCTCAAGAGATTATAGTAAACTGTGAGTGTGAAAATAGAGATGAATGACAGACGTGAGACAAGGAGCTATAGGGGAAGGTCGAGCCTCAACCATCACACATTTCCACATCATTCATCTCTTGTTTTCCTCTATACAGTCTATACCATTCCACTGTCACCCAAGGTCTTATTAATCCTTCCACGTCGGGATTTTCACATAACATTTTGAACCGCATCACGTTGTGTATAAGGCATGTTTCCATAGACTTCAGGGGGGGGGGGGGCGTGCCAAATAGAGGGGATGTGTATACGAAAGAAATGGGATGTGTAAACAAGTAATACAGTGGGAATGAATGCTTTGTATTAGGAATCTGTAGTATAGGTGAACAGGAACATAAACATTATACAAGGACTTAAGAAAACTTTTGTCATACAACTCCCAACTATCTGTGAACCTAACCTAGAAACTCTTATTGTTTACGAGGCGAGCGTAATGCCCCCTGCAGTTGGTACTCAGGTATAATGGGTATAATAAAATAATAATGAACATCTGCAACCTACTGTCTATATAATAATATGTATGTGTATGTGTGTGTATATGTTTATGTGTATGTGTTTGTATACTTATGTAACAATAGACAAGTTGGTACTCACTACTCAGGTATAATGGGTATGATAAAATAATAATGAACATCTGCAACCTATACTGTCTATATAAATACCATTATAAACTAGATATCAAATACTCCACCCGTCTTTTAATTAAGATGGAAATACACTATTGAAATATTGGAGCACCTTGATTCCTCCAAGGTATGCCAGAAAATAGGACCTGCAGATTAACAAAAATACTGGTACCCTGTTGCCTGGAATAGTTTGGAGGAATTAGTTGTTCCAGATTTACCAACGACTCGGAAAACAACATTGGGAGACACGGGATGATTTCTTGATTACTGCATATTTTTATAGAATGTGATCCAATTGTGTTTTACGTAAGAAGCAGTGCGGCACACCCAATTAATTTAGTAAACTCAGTATATATAAGATGTTAATATATACTTTCCTTCTATTAACGTATTTTTCTGGAGATGTGTTCAGTCTCGCCACACACACACACACACACACATAGCACACACACACACACACACACACACACACAGACTAGCAAACAACAAACATACACACAAAATCACGCCCACCCACATGCACACAGTGATTACCATGCCCACCCCGTCGACAGCTGTGTCACATGCAGACAACTCCCTTCCTCTACAACACCACCTACACCACTACCACCACCAACACCATAATTAACGAAGATCTCTTATTTTAATAGATATATATTTTTTATAGAAACAGAATATATTTTTGTAAGCATTAACAGAAGTCCGTGGTGTTACTATAGACAGCGTTATATTAACACGGTTTTATATATTACACATGCAGTCAAAGTTTGGGGGCCTCGGTTCTGCTGTTTCTTTATTATATTACGACATATAAACATAGGCTAACACTAAGCTATACCACCACACAAGAAAATAGCAAATAATGGTATGAATAAGAAAAGAAGCAATTAAGGTAAGGAAAAGTGGGAAAGAAGGTGGGTGGGTGAGGGTATACATACATAACTTATATAATGGTAAAATACTGAGATGTTATATAAGTGAAGAGTGATGGTGGTGGGAGGAGGGGGCAGAGTGGGGGTTGAAGACTATTTTTTCTCAAGGTCATAGGAAAGTGCAGAGGTAAAAATGATAATGAATAACCAACGGGGGGGGGGGGGTGTGGAGGAGGAGATCACGTGTGGTGGATGGTGTGGTTCAGAGAGTTGAGCAGACGCGTATAAACCAACATGAGGAAGAGGAGGAGGAGGAGGGGAAGGAAAGAGGAGGAGCAGGAGGAGGGGAAGGAAAGAGGAGGAGGAGCTGGAGGGGAAGGAAAGAGGAGGATGAGAAGGGGAAGGAAGGAGAAGGGGAGGACTGAGAGGAAAGAGGGGGGAGGAGGAGGGGAAGGGTAGGACGGATAGGAAAGATAGAGAAGGAGAGGATAGATGAGGAGGGGAAGGAGGGGAAGGGGAGGACTGAGAAGAGAGAGAGAGAGAGAGAGAGAGAGAGAGAGAGAGAGAGAGAGAGAGAGAGAGAGAGACCTATCTGAGGACGGATATAATGACGGAGCCGGAAGTGAGTGATCAGTGTGAGCTACGGTCCGCGAGCTTCTTCATCTTCTTCACCTCCAACCAACCAACCAACCAACAGCAGCCTTGAACCCCTTCTGACCGGACCACAATCACTCACTAAATGCTTCAGTGATCTCCTCCTTCTTTATAAATGCTTCAGTGATCTCGTTCTTCTTTATTATACTGATGGTCTATGACTCTATGTAGTCGCTTCACATTTATAGAAACATTTTGAATTACAAATATCTACAACATTTTACCATTTTGAAATTATATTGCCACAAATCTTATGAGTTACTAGATATATCGTCTCTGAAAATATATATTAAAGATTAAAGGTCAAAGCACTTTATTTGTGATGACCGAAAGCTCTGTGACCACCAAGAATGTAAACAGAATGGGTGTTACATCATTTTTAGTATGGGTGCCTCCCAAGAAGAAGCCCTTTACGATCCGAAAACCTCCCTTTAATATTTTTAAATGTTCCTCCTTTCCTTCTTTAATTCCTTGGTGCTTGTTATCCCTACTCTGTATATTCAAGTTCCAGATATTGCTTAAGGGGGTGCGGGGGTAGGGGGGCAGGCTTGGGGGGTTGCTGCAGGAATAGGGGGACAGACTTGGGGTGGGTAGAAAGCCTGTAACCTATTCCAGCACCCCCCTAACCCCTGCCCCCTCCCCAAGCCTGTCTCCCTACTCCTACACCCCACCGCGCCCCCCTACACCCCACCCAAGCCTGTCCCCCTATTCCGACATCCCCTTAACATGGGTGTACAACTTTCAATGCAGTAATGAATTAATTCCCGTCCCATATATGTACAGTACAGTGCAATATATGGTTTATGGAGTAGTGGAATAAACGTCAATATTACCTTCTCAATATCTGGACGAGGATGGGATCGAGGGGTTACGAACTGTACGTACATACCTATATTTTGTGTAAAAAAAAAAAAAAAAAACAGAAGCAGCAAGGTGCATGTGAACTCCTGCGTTAATGATAATTTTGCTGTGATATGTTAAATCATTTGAGGCTTATGCTTTGATGAGTTATCTAATAGACTTTTTTTTAATCCTTGGGGGTCAAAAAAAAAAAAAAAAGACTGATAAACAGAGAATGGTGTAACTGACGTCAGCCGTATTTTAAGGTTTAACTACACAGCGATGAATTACACCACAGTTTGTCTTTGTTTATAATTATGGTAAGCAGACAACGTAACGTAACAAACACCAGGAGGAAGCATAAATATTGATCTATAGATGCCCTTTGTGACACAATTTGGAGGAATCAGAAGCCCCCAACTATCCATTGAAAATGTAATGGCCTCTTAAGGTGATAATTCTTTTTTAGTACTTTGGAGTGCCTTGATTCCTCCAAAGTATGCCAGGAAACAGGACCAGAATAGCAAAAGTAATGGTGTTCTGTTGCTTGGAATAGTTTGGAGGATTCAGTTGCTCCAGAATTACCAATACAAAACGTCCCCCTTAATTAACACCTTCCACAGAATGACCAATCATGTTTATATACTTTCCTTTATGGTTCCCTTCAGATGCCTCTTTGCACCGAGGGATTAATATGCATGACAGAGGGAGTTTGTGTAATTACCTCGTCTATTCATCAGTAACAAAGGAATGTGTGAGGTAAGTACACACACACACACACAGAACAATAGATCTTACTGATGAGTCTGTAGAGTACACACACACACACACACACACACAACACACACACACACACAGCACGCTACTTCCTGCCTTTAAAACCCCCTTAGATCCGGGTGGGAGCCAGCGGACAACAACGACAACAACAACAACAACAACAACAACAACATTCCTATATAAATACTGTATTCACTCAAAACCTAATGGTGCCCAGTTGCTTGGAATAGTTTGGAGGAATAAACATCTCCAAGAATGCCACAACTATATCCTCCCTTTAATAACCTTTGTGTGGTGGTCGATGGGCATAAATCAGTTTTATTATACCATCATCAACGTTTCCGGTATATTAATCTTGGCCTTCGTGTTGTCATTTGCCCATTTTCCTCCTCCTTTTGGCTAGGGTAACGTAAGACTTCAACTCGTCTTTCAAATATTTTGTAATATGGTTAGGCAACATTAGCAAATCTAAATAGTGCAAAATCGTACTAAGAACAGAGAACGATGGTCGGGGAACGTTAATCAATAGATGCTGGAGTGACACCCACTTTAGTCTTGAGACAAGGGGCCAACTTTCAACTACGGATTTCTTGAGCAATGAGACTCTTGCTGTTTCGTGTGAATATTAAATTATCTGGTGTAACAGTTATGTAGTGGGAACATAATAATTGTTGCATCATGAGGCCACACACATTTCGAACCATTGGATGCTATAGTTGGGCTGTCGTCTAGAAACCGCCTTCCAGATCTCAGGCTTCGACTCAAGTGGGCTAAGGATTGTGGCTTGTTAGTGTATACCGTCAAGAACTCCTAAGTATTGTTGTTATGTGTTTAGGTGGGTATCAACGACGGGACTCTTTTACAATATACGCATAGGACTAAACAAGCACGTACCACTCCTTTGTCACCCAGTGTATAATGGTGCCCTTGGCCAGAGCATGGGGAAGAGGCGTAGGTTTTGGGTGAAGCGTGAGAAGGTAATCATACGACAATGTGTAAAGGGTGTGAAGGCGAGGGTTGGTTGTGAGCCTTCAAGGCATACCGTGGCCTTGACGCCAAAACACTTATTGGCTCCAGTGGTGAAGATGCGACCCTCTGAATCCTCCTGCTACTGGTTGACGGTGACCCGGGACTCACAACAATCATCGGTTGCCAATTTAATGTTTTTTCCTCAGCCCATGCCGGAAATTTCCGATGACTGTGAGAAATCTCTGGCGTAACGGAATTAATTGTGATGGTTTGTGTGCACGAAAACCATCAACTTACATTATCATCTCTTGGGAAAAAAATTCAAACTTCAAAAATTTACACAACAGCCCACTGAAAAATGATAGAGCAAAATGACATCACTGGTTACACACATCCCACTTCCTCACTCACTCACTCACTCCCTCCCTCGATCTCCTTCCAGCTGATGTTGGAGGGCGGAGTTACCCTAGGTGACGTCAGGAGAAGTTCTCGAGTATATATATAAGTGCTAGGCTATACGTTAAACACATCACTCTCCAACAGCCTCAGTAGCAACAGGTAAACCACTTTGGAGCCCAGTTACATAGTCTTACGTCAAAATATCTCCAAATTATATGGTGACCCCATTTTTAATATAGGTATATGATTCCTAATAGTACTTCAAAATACGAGTATTACATTTAGATATGTGCAGATCCGTAAAGGTTGATTATTTACAACATAATAAAGGAAAGTATTCTACATAACGGAATGTCCCACTGTCCTGCTGCGACACCCAATACAAAATAATAACCACAGCGTGGTAAAATTTTTATTGAGCATGTTGTATTTGGTATATGCTCAGTGATGGTGATGGATGTAGCAATGCCTCATAATGGATACCCTCATAATGATAAATTAAATCTAATATTTTTTAAGTATTTAAGAGAGTATGGTTCTACTTAGGAGCACGAAAGTATTTTAACAACTAACTATACCCACAACATGATAAAGTGTTTATTTACTACGAGGGATGTTTCAGAATTAAGGATGTATCAGCGTGTGTTATTGGTGCTGAGTGTGGCGGTGTTGGGGGTGATGGCACTACCTCAGAAATATAATAATGGTGGACGAGGAAAGCAGCTCCAACCACAACAACAACAACAACAACAGATGCCCATGAATGTAAGTGTATACAGCACTGTGTAGCTGATGACCACCATTTCAAGAATATTATGATAGCTGTCATCACTAATTATACATTCTTCCTGTGATGGGAATACTTTGTACTAACACTATTATATATATATATATATATATATATATATTTTTTTTTTTTTTTTTTTTTTTTTTTTTTGTGTGTATTGGCCAGTTGATAATCTGATAATTTTATACTGGATGATTAAAACCGGGGAGAATTTTGACTGTATTCATAATTATTTCATTGGTCACGTTCGGGTCAACTGAATTCTAAGTTTATAATAATATTGGCTTTGTGAGATGGGAAGCTAAACAGTTTTTACACAGTATAATAAGTATCCATTGTATGTATGTGTTTCAGTACAACTTCGATTGGAAGGTGGATGATGAGGAATATCAGAACTACTACGGTCACCAAGAACAAGGCCTCAACAACAGGGTCGATGGTTCCTACTATGTTTGGCTTCCTGACAACCGCCTCATGAGGGTCACCTACTATGTGGAGGGCGATTCAGGCTTCGTTCCCACCATCACCTACGAGGAAAACTATCAACCTATCTGGGGAACACCTGGATTCGTGCGATAGATGATCGTCATTATCTCCTAAAGGTCTTTCCTGTTTTTTTTACCAGGCAAACGTGCACCTGTTCCCTTTTCAAATTTCTTATATCTTGGTAATTATTTGAATTTCCTATAAAAAATAACTAAACACGTACAAAAATAGGTGATTCATTATTAATTTTGGACCTTATAAAAACTATAGTATATTCAAACATTGTGCACTTTCACTAGGTAATGAAGACATTTTACAAGCATTACGGGGGGTTGATTTCAAAGTGCCAGCTACATGTTTGGTTTCGTCCCAGCCACACATATCAATTCCCAGAAACAATTACCATGAAGAGCAGTATCCATGCCACACAAACCCCTCAAAAAGTTTAATAAATAATATAATCATCATCAGTATAGTCCCTACATACTTTAAGAAATCAACGCAAAGTTCAAACAAACTTGTTACATTGTACAGAATTAATATTTGAATAGAATCCCGTAAAACTGTCTTTGTTGGACTGTGAAATTGACCCTCCAAGTATCGGATATACCGTTTCCCCGTGCCGGATACCATGACCTTGCCATATCCTGACCTCGACCATGCATGGACAACAAACACTTGTACTCCATTAACAACACTACTGTATGTGACTCAAAGTGTGTCTATGATTGATCTTCTCGACACCAATTTTCAGAGGGGCTAAGAATTTGTAGGAGACTTGGAGCCTATCGATTCCTATGTCTTGAGAGAGAGTCTGTTATATGGTACAGTTTATAGGGAAGCAGTTAGTCTCCAGTTCACCTACAAAGCTATTGTCCCCTTAATTAAAGAGTATACAGTAAGTGACTCTTATAAAGGTCCCTTACAATCTTTCTTTATAAGCAGCATCAATGTCTTTCACTTAATAATAGAAACAAATCTTTTTATACACATTAATAATTACTCTACTTTATAATTATAACAGTAATCCATTGTTTCTAAAGTGCAAATTGATCAATTTAAAAAAATTATGATAAAAATAAAGAAGCATAACGCATGAATCCCAGATATTTGTGTTCAACCTAATATTTTCGATCCTCACAAACATTATGTAACGTATAAGCAATTACACTATAGCACGGTCGAGATAGATAACTAGACCTTACATTATAGTCAGTTTGTTTCCGAATGAGGTTCTCGTGTCGCAAATGTGATACTGGTACCTGCGCAATACTGAGTTGTGGTTTAGGCTACTTATTACAATGACGTGTAAGAAATACTGATTTCAGAAGCTACAAACATGAGCTTAACTTTGCGCAATACTGAGTTGATATTACTCGTAGAAGCAACAAACATCAGTATTGTGTTATGGTTTAGTTTTTAGAATGGAATGTTACAACCATCTATTTAAAAGCTACAAACATACAGAGTTTTACCTTGTATTGCATTTTGGTCATAATGACGGCAGTGGCATGAGTGTCAAACTGTGGTCTGCCGGCTCGTCCTGTCATTTGTAGCAGCTGGGCCGTGGAGTATTCCTCGTAGGCGCCCCCAACGTACTGAGAAGTGGACTTGATTACCACCAGATGGGCTGGCAGGTTTACCCCCATGGCTGTTAGGGAGATATCAATACATGGATTTATATATGGATACAGTCACATAGATAAATCATAGTATGTTGATAATATGACACTGAGAGAGAGAGAGAGAGAGAGGGAGAGAGAGAGAGAGAGAGAGAGAGAGAGAGAGAGAGAGAGAGAGAATACATAGTTGAAGTATGTTATTTTTTTTCTGGCTAATGATAAGTTTGGATGAGGCAGGAACTTGTGATAGAGAAAAGATAAGTCTGCATGGGTGTGCTTTGCCTCACCTAGTGTGCTGGTGGAGATGAGGACAGGAAGTTGGCCAGTTACAAAGAGCTCTTCCACCTGACGCCGATCACACATATCCACTCCGGCATGATGGTAACCTACACCACACATCACCACCTCTGAAATCATTCGGGTCAGTTCATTATTATCAGTTTTGATAGGATAACGTGCACATCTCTGATCTCTGAGATATAAGAGCTTAATTGGCATAAGTGACCACACACACACACACACACAGAAAAAAAAACACCTTGCCTTTCACTGCTAGAAACATAATAACACCAAAGATAAACTATTTAAATTTAGATTATAAGACACCTGTTTGGCAGACTCAATATTTATCAAGTGTACTATACCTCTGAGTTTGTTATCCCTGAGACCATTAGCGACCGCTGTGAGGAGTTGCCTGTGTCCTGCATCCCTCACCAGCCTAACCTCATGGGACAGAGTAGAGGCTGTGGACTGTGTGCCCTTCCGTGTGGACACGAACACCTATCACAAATAATATTCACTCAGTGGGAAATTGAAGCAGAATGCACACAATAATTTACATAAGCATTGTCTAAAGAGGGACAATATTTCACTAAGACTTCATGTCATCTGAGAGGAAGATATTACTGTCATAATTCATTACAGATGGATGTTATGATGTGAACAGACACACTGTATAACAAAATGGTGAGCAGGAGTCAGTGTGAGTGAGTGAAGGTTATTAAAATATTATTACAAAGTTACAAATCACATGAATGGTGAGCAGGATTCAGTGTGAGTGAGTGAAAACGAGACAATGAGCTGGGACCACATGCATGGTGAACGGGAGTCAGTGTGAATGAGTGAAAACGAGACTATATATGAGCTGAGATCACATGAATAACCTTCCTTACCAGTGTTGGCTTGTTGTCACTATAGGTGGCGATGACCGAGGCGAGTTTGTAATTGAGAGACAGATCGAACCTAAACTCTGACCAGCTATCACGGCAGTTGTACCCCATTACCACACGACGCAGCTTCACAGGACGTAAATTCTCTCCCAACCTGCAACATACACGTAAATGAGGAAATACTGAAGGGTTCTGTGGCCTGGATTATTTTGGAGGATTCACAGAGCTCCAGTAAGGGCCTTAAACACGTACGGGACTTAGTAATGACTCACTTGTGAGACACAGCGGGTCCATGTTCGTCAGAGAGCCAAGCGGCCACATCCTCAACATTAGGGATAGTTGCCGACACTGCTACAAACCTGTTGACAAAAACATATACATCATTTAAACGAGTAACAATACTTGAACAAATATATAAATAAATTACGAGAGAGAGAGAGAGAGAGAGAGAGAGAGAGAGAGCTAACCTGACAAAAACATATATATATATATATATCATTTAAAGAGTAACAATACTAGAAAAATATATAAATTACAAGAGAGAAAAAATCTAATCTGAGAGAGAGAAAGAGATAACTAACCTGAGAGCGAGAGAGAGAGACCTAACCTGAGAGAGAGAGAGAGAACTAATCTGAGAGAGAGAGAGAGAGAGAGAGAGAGAGAGAGAGAGAGAGAGAGACCTAACCTGAGTGGTGGTGTGGTATGAGTGGAGGAGTCAGCAGTAGGTCTGGTTGCTCTGATAGTCTTCATACGGGACACAACTGCCTCAAGAGTCGGTCCTCGTCCCTCGTCACTCAGTACATGCACCTGTCAACCCATGCATGCAAGTCACTACAATGATAACTCGTCCTTGTATTATAATCTTTCTAAAGCTCTCCTACTCACTCAAACATCACAGTCATATAATCCTGACCCGGGGAGGATTATTACCAACTGTACAGTATACTGGCTTGGCACCATATACAGTATACTGTATATACACACAATCAGAAGATGGGAATAGAAAGGTGATACAGCGAACATTTGATTTTGATTGATGGATATTAGGCGCCGCAACATCGAGGTCCTATAGCGCCAGAAAAAGGTGATACAGAAGTGTGACAGCGAGCAGGATGGAAATAGAAAGAAAAGAGGGACAATTGAATAACTGCAAGGGAGTGGTTAGGGCCGAAGGGGCGCCAAAACCCTTAAAATATTGCCCACATCAGTACAGGCAATTTACCCCTACGAGGGACAAAAGAGGAAAAAGAAGGGTTAAAACAAATAAAATGTTGTGTGTAAGCATTTTCTAAACGCTTTTGTTATCAAAGGATTTTTAAGTTACAAGTTGACGAGTGAGTTAGTACAGTCACAATCAAATACTGTACATGTATCCTGCAATACTTTACTTAGATCGTGCAAATAAATGAGTATCATAACTATAGTAAATGTATAATACAACACCTTATGCCAACTCAACCTTCTCAATTATTATTATGAGGTGCTGGAAAGTCATACATGTGTTGTTCTTTATTACCAAATATTTACTACGATGGAAGGATAGTGTTGCAGTATAGTTAGTTGTAGCTGTACATTATGCATATAGCCAGCCGTATAGATATATGTACTCACCTCATCTATCAACAAGAGGGACACAGCCTGCATGAGGGAGGCGTGGTCTCGCCATCGACGGGTAAGATAGTCCCACTTCTCAGGTGTCGTTAGTATCAGCTGGTGTAAAGCAGAATTAACATGTAAATGACACAAAATAAACACCGTGATTAGAGGACACATACACATACATACATTACTTATACTGAGCATATGTACTGTACAGTACAGTACAGTAGAAAAGATTGACATTAGTTAGAAACACCATTTACATTATATGAGAGAGAGAGAACAAAATGGCTGCCACTATACCTGTGAGTTCCTAATAACGTGTAGGTCATCATGGTCGGTGTCACCGGTAACCTCAGCACAGGATAATCCAAGTGGAGTAAGACGTTGTCGCCAGTCCAAATATCGCTCCGTTACCAAGGCCTTCATGGGAGCCACTGGCAACAAAATGAAAAACATTATATCCCACTTTGCCTAATATAATATACAGGACTGTATTGTGCACTATATAACTGTATGTATTGCTCTATATCATAATGTACTGTAATGTGCAGTCACACCAAAAACATTACGGCAGGTTTTCACATTTTTTCACTCACTTAGCATTAGTAATTAGGGATAGGGCATTACGGGAAGTTGTTTACTAAAGGTTAATACAAATACTTAACCAGTATTCGGACTATCATTATTTTAAACTGGTCGAAAATTTCAGGACTCACTCTCACCATTCCTTGGGGTGCCTGGACATGAAAAACTGACATCAACTCACTGTATACGACCCTGGTGGGCAGGAGTGTGTTGTCATGGTCCTGATTCTGTTGTTGACGGGATTGTAGAAGACGTACTACTGCAAGTTCCATCACCACAGTCTTACCAGATCCAGTTGGTGCAGAAACTACCACGGACCGATCTGCATAATATAACCATCACAACTTTAGTTAGTACTAGTCACACAAAAACTTCTTTCGCCAGCTCTCAGAACACATATTTTGTTGTCCCACTGTCACAACCGTTATTCAAAGATAATATTGAACACTTTCCTCAACTTACCCGAACAGAAAACATCCTGGAATACTATAGATTGGACAATGTTGAAATACGGGAACTGCGTGAAGAGCGAACGGTATGGGTTTGCTGGGGAGTACAAGTTAAGGAAAATATTAAGTATTTAAAATGATCTCATGCCAATAGATTCAACGAAGACGATCATTCAGCACAATAGGCATTCAAACTGCACGATATCAATCAGTCTTCTGTTATTCATTCAATATTTTGCACTTCTTCACGACTCGTTACTTGGTATTTAAATATCTTAATAATTATTTCCCACTAACTATGAGGCCTGAATGTCATTATACATTCTGACCACCAAGCTCCAGTCCAAGGAGTGAATAACTACATGATAAATTACAGTGGATTCTTCTGTCGATCCTTCACACTTTATTATTGTTTTTTTAAAGGATACGAATATCTGACACAGGGACCAGCATTCCCATCGAAGTTCTTTGGTCTTGGTTGGCGGAGGAGCTGGAAAGAAAGTCATTAAATCATCATTGCCTATAGATGATTAAGGACCCTGTGATCGTGTATGAGAATTGGATGCTTCTGATTCCTCCTGACTATGCCACGAATCAAGCTCCTTCCATATACTGTAGGTAGTGTTTCGTGGCAATATTTGAAGGACTCATTTACCTACAATTTTCTGACAACAACACAGGGTCCCTTACATAACACAATACTTTGAGAATAATTAGCCAAGCAAGCCTGGATACAAATTTTGTATTGCGAGTGTAGGCAACCTCTGAATCAGACTATACTACACCTTCAAACATGATATAATCTGATCACGAGGTACAGTACAATCGGCAGCATAAGTTCTCTGCATGTTCACCTGCGAAAGTATGAACCAAGTGATGTTGTAATACTAGTGAAATGCAGAGATGACACACATACTTCTCACATAGTATAGTATAGTACATTATGTTATTAGAATAGAAGCTGGTTCAAAATGCTACTTTATCTGGTCATATCAGCATTATAAAAAACATGGAATGGACGTGAATTTATGCTGCCGGCTGTACATATATATTTTTAATGTAACGCGAAAAAAACAACCAACAAACAAACAGTAAGTACCCATTGTTTCTTGGATCCTGCTGTGAAGGTTGTTGTTGTTGCTGCTGCTGCTGTTGTTTTTGTACTGAACTCTGTTGTTGTTGTTGTTGTTGTCTGTGAACTTGTTGGCTACACATCGGCTGAACATAATGAGGTTGTGTCGGGTGAACATTATCCTCATCATATTCAGGTGGCAATTGTTGTGAGGATAAGTAGCTTTCCAACCGTTGCTGTCCATTTGTTGTAGGAATTCCGTTCACTTGGCCAGGTAGCCAACACTGCTGACTTTGCCATATCTATATGTTGAAGATAATTAGTTATATCTGCAATCCTCACTCCTTAGAGGTAACTCGTAACTACATACCTGGCTCCACCACATCATTTATGTCATATATACAAGGATATAATAATGTGTACTGTATAATTATTAGGCTATGTATCTAGATTATGCTAGAAAATATAATCGGCGAATTGGAGGCTAGTGATTACTTAATTCAAAATCGTGTTTCTTGGATTATTGGAAGAATTACCAGCCAGCTGGACCCATATTCCACCGCCATCAAGGATAAAACATATTTCCGTACCTGCGACTGGGATGGCAGTTGAGATAAACAGACGTCATCAGCAGGAGGCGGGGCTACATTAAACACACGCTCCATTATTCTGCAACAAGAGTATACACACAATTATTACATCATAATTATCATACCCAATATTATAATGCATTCTCCTCCATTCACTTCACTCTCATTTGGAACCAGTAGATCACTATGAAGAAAATTCCCTGGAATATTTTTTGGTTGATATTACTTCACAAATCGTAATGCAAACCCACAATACCAATCCTAATTAATGAAACCAAATGGAAAACTACACACAACTAAACAATCTGAACACCTCTCATTATAGATTTACAAATAAGACACCAATACATTAAAAAAATATATATCAACTATATAATAGCTAGATAAACAAGTTCATAAGAGAGAACATAAGTTATCAAGTAGGCTAATGAGTCCATCACTTGTATAAACACACCAATAGGATATAAGTATAACATTTCTGTCCCATATCTTCCTCAGACTTGTTAAAACACCACAAAACTACGTAACACAATATAACTACTGTATAATAAAAGTATATTTATGTCCCATATATTCCTCAGACTTGTTAAAACACCACAAAACTACGTAACACAATATCACAAAACAAACTGTAAGTGTCGAAAGGCACTCGGGAGAGTATAAATATTATATACGTTCACAAACACTAAAAACAGCCTAATAACTTAACCCATATTTCCTCATTATTCTTAATTTCTTACCAATAAAATGTAATCTACTATATTATACAGGTATATCATGTGAATATTTATTAATTAAAATCCGTACTGTCTAATATGTCATGCTCTCATAATTATGATGTTATTGTTTTGAAAAAATGAAGATAATAAGTCTAATAAGATGCATCCTAACTAGCTATTTATTGGATAATTTCCCAGTAAACGAACCAAGGAAAAACTATAATAAAACCTTCACATAATAATAATATAAGTAACCCCAATGTGGATTATTATTATTATTGACCAAAACTGTACATATAGCTTACCTTTATAACAAACACTTCTACAGGTGTTAAAGATGCTGTAGATGCTACAATAGTGTACATAAGGCTTACCATTGTAATATAAAACACTGAAAAAAAAAATAATAAAAAAATATAGAACTCCTTATTTGTTACTTCCAATAGGGGTCGTATGCAAGAATATTACTACAATGGTGTATACGATGGCATGGTACTGGTACGATGCCTCTATTGTCTGTCTATGAAGCCGTCGTACCGTTGCCACACCATCGTATACACCATGAATGTTCTTGAATACCGCCTCTACTTACACCAAGTCGACACTCCAATTTGGCGCCAATAGTTGAACTGTCTAAAATATTTAATTTATATTATTAATTAATTAATTAAATAATAATGATATGTATCTTTAAAAGTTGTGCATATTATTAAATGGAAAATAATTATTGTTGTCCTAGAACAAATCTGTCAGTTTCATTGAACATTTGAAGGACAATGTAAATTATTTGTGTCCGAAAACTTATAAGCCACATATGTGCAGAGATAAGGATTTTTGAAATTGGAAAAAGATATATTTTAGGCCCTAAATATTTGCACAGTCAAGAGAGAGAGAGAGAGAGAGAGAGAGAGAGAGAGAGAGAGAGAGAGAGAGAGATTAACGATTTCTACAATAGTTCTCCCTGAAATATTTTCGAATACAATCTGCTGAAATATAAAAATAATACAGGCAGATTCATACTTCTTATTTATTGTGTATAATTATTGAACATACTAACAAATCCATCAGTTTGCTATAAGGAATGGTACATAATCTATAACATTACCCGCGTATTTCGGTATAAAAACGAAATATTTCAATTTTTCAAATCAAGTTCCCGCGTAATGTTATAATAGCAGTAGCAATGTTGCCAGGTACAGGAAATTTCTTTGGTTTTAGGGAATTTAGAAGTCCAAACGGGAAAATTACATAAATATTATTCAAGAGTAAACAAGGAAATTTCTACCAGCTGTAGAATAACCAATAAGACCGTCAATGTTCAAGAGTTAACAGGGAATTAATGAGGGAAAAGGGAAATTCTAATGTTGAAGTAAAGGCTAAAGGAAGATTCTAATATCAAACTTGAGGCAAAAATAGAAATTCTGATGTTAAATGTGATGAAAAAATTGAAATTCAGCTGATGATAAAGTTGAGGTAAACAGAAAAAAAATTGAAGTTGGGGGAAATAACATCAACAACAAGCATCAGCAGGAACCTGGCAAGTTGGTAACACTGACAATCTTCCCGCGTGACGTCATAGAATGTTTATATGTTGGAGTTGTGATGGCTGACGGAGAATTGTACCGTAAATATTGATATCGTTAAAATAATCCTCCCGGGAGTACCACAGCGTAAGTTTATGGGTTTATATCATTGTGTTATTGGTACTGTATGTGTTGGTAATGAAGAGAACTGGCAATAATACCAATATATTACTAATTGGAGTGATGTGAAGAAAGCTTGTGTTGGGTTACTTGATGACGCGGCTGATAATAATAATAATGGCTTAATGGTTTAGTTAACGTTATAGTTCAAGTTAGAGGGCTGCTCATGGGCAGCATAATATGCGGGGGATTTAGGGATCCAGGGTAGGATTAGGAAGGGGCTTAGTTAGGATGAAGGTGGATTGGGTCAGGGACTGTGGGTTGAATATTAGGATTGGGGAGGTAATGATTGGTGATCCTATTTCTAAAAGTGTCAAGAGTGGGGCTATTAACTATATGAGATGGGAGATGATTCCACTCTTGGATGCTGCGGGGAAAGAATGAGTGTCTAACTAAATATATCGGTGCTTGTCTGGTATGTATGGTATTTTAAGTTGTGGCTGCCTCTAGTGGATCGTATACTTGTAGGGTGTAGATATGTGTCTTTGTCTATGTCAACTAACTTGTTTGTGATTTTGTATATCATCTTTTGTCTGTATATCCGTCTTCGTGTTGCCAATGGGTCTAGTTTTGTGTCTTGTTTAAGCAAAGTGACTGATGTAGTGTGTCTGTAATCACGTCTGGCCCATCTTGCTGTTTTGTTTTGTATGGACTCTAATTTATTGATATTGTATTGCATATGTTTTTTCTACCTTCATTACCCTCTTATTTAGACCATTCTTAGACTATTTTCTTCTATGGCATTTCCTCTGCAAATGCCCCATTTCCAAGATATTCAAATGGGGCATTTTGAAATTAGCCTGACCTTACCTGACCTAACCTAACCTAGACCACATCAGACTACCGGGACTAAATATTCATGATGGCATTATGCCTAATATGAAGTACAGTACAATATCAGTTTGCTAATTTTCATTAAAATACATTGATGAGACGTAATTCATGAGAAAATCTACTGTTATAGTTATCATTTACTTTGTCAATGTTATTTAACTGATTATAACTTTATTTCTAGTTCAGCAAAATGTTGAGGCGGGGAGGAAAACGCATCCGTATGGATGAACCTCCACCAGAATATGATGCTCCACCTATGACCCCCATGACTCCTGCTTCAGAATTACAGGAGCCCTACACACCTTATACTCCATACACACCTAATGCTGAAACACCCTTACATCAGTAAGTACCGGTACTGTAGTACATTTTGACATAGGTGGGATTCTCACTAGCCGGTTTGGACGTTCACGTTGATAATGTCACAAACACAATGTCTGTGCGGGCTTTCTGTTACATTGTTCTATGTCGACACTTATACAGTAGTTGGTACTGTACAGTCAGTGTCATCAATCCTCTTTTCTATGTGTGAATACCATGCAGCTCAATTCAGTTCTTCCAAATCATTCATTGGTGAGAGGGGAAGTCCGAGAGTGTA
Organism: Petrolisthes manimaculis; assembly: GCA_034508575.1. Taxonomy (NCBI): domain Eukaryota; kingdom Metazoa; phylum Arthropoda; class Malacostraca; order Decapoda; family Porcellanidae; genus Petrolisthes; species Petrolisthes manimaculis. The sequence goes on from JAWZYT010000301.1 coordinate 251,996, forward strand.
AGCTGAAACATTCCCTTTTTAAAAGACACATTAGTGATGCACACAGATAATAGTGTCATTCATAAAATGAAACTTCATGTTTCACTCTTCCTTTGTAGATAATTGCACATTCATGGATCATGTGTATCAATAATGTGTCCAATAAAAAGGGGACGTTTCAGCTCATTTACATAGGAAACCTTAGTTATTAAGAAATATGATATTGCCACATGTGCAATACACTTTTGCTGAAATTATTCAGTCAACCCTCCCACACTCCCTGGCCACACACTCGGACTTTTCCTGTCACCAATGAATGGTTCAGAAGAATTGAGTCAAGTTGCATGGGATTTACACCAGGGAAAAGAGGACTGACAATGATGACAGTACCAGCTATAACCATATTATTAATTTTGAAGAAATTGGTGAATAATATACAAATATATTATAATAAAATTTAATATGATATTTACTGTATATGAAATTATAGCTCATTTTGCATACATTTATTTTCATGGCAAGTTGAATAGCCAATAATATTATAGTCAGGCAGCACCACCACCATTCCTCCACAAAAAGATCACTTGAATTTATCTTTAACGTTAGACATCAGTTATTCTCAGAAGGAGACTGACATGCTCTGGTTCATACTGTTGGTGCCTGCCTATACAAGTACACTCGTGACGTCATCAACTTGAACGTCCACGTGAAAATGGTCTAGGGAATATCTTGCCTTATGAGCATTGTTGTTTTAGTAGCTTCAATTCGTGTTGTCAAGAACAATTGGCTTTATTTATCTCTTTCTCTCAAGAAATGACCCAATTAACCTGATATCTCCCAGAGATTGACTGTACATATTAAGCTAAAGGGTGTTGACATGTGTTGTGATGGTGTATAACTATTTAGTCAACACAAGGAACAGTATAAGTATATTGTTCATAAAGGGAAAGAAATACTACTTATTTATAAGGAAATATGTTGGTCTCGCACTCCTCCTTATTAAAGCACATTTTGATAATAAGAACCATTGAGTAAGATGTGCAATTATATCTTCTTATGTCATAAGGGCTGGCAACTCCTGCGTTATAAATCAAACGTGCCAATCTGGTATCATATTACTGTAGCAAGAAACTTCTTGTGATATTGGCTATGTAGATAATATAGCCAACCAAATTTACAGCATTCTATAGGTTTGCATTCATTAACTAGAAACTATGGTAAAATATTTAACAATTATTGTATATCAACAGTTTTTATAATATATTTTCATTGTGATGAAAGTTATGCACTGTTTTTAAATTTAATCAGTTTTATTATACAGTTCATTATGATATACTGTACTGTATAAATCATAATACAGTACAGTACAATATTTAGCATTTTTGCTTTTTATGCAAGTTCTTAAAGAGAGTGCATACAGCTCATGTGATAATAACATTAGAGCTTTGAATAGTACTCTTTGCGAATGACCATTTCTCTTGTGATGTCCTTCACTGTAGCACAGCCTGAAGAAAATACTCAGAATTAATACAGTACTGTACCTACTTTTTGTCTACTTAGAACTGGTAAGATGGAGTTCATAATAGCAGTCCTTTTTGGAAGATAACTTATTGCATGTTATGTATTTGTTAGTCTTATATAATATATATTATATGGAAACAAAATATATTGTATTGCCTATCTCTTGGTATGCCAAGTCTCCAAGAATGTTAGTAATATAAATTTTGTCCTTGAAGGTGACAACCTTGTAAATTACGTACTTGTGAACTGTTGCATACTGTATGTGGACCAAATTGAAGTTGGCTTGATGCAACCAAACAAGTACCGTACACCTTCACAAACTTTCTCCAATGTGTTTTAGATACAAGGTGCCCTTCTAGATCTTTGGTATTCTGTACCAAATATAATAACAAAAGATGAAAAAAGTAGTAACTTTAATTAATATTTTGGTATTTAGTTACAGTAGTATCTCCCTGACACACCCAATATATTGTTTAATAATATTGGTGTGAATTGAAGAACTGGATAGTTTGTCTGTGGAAACCTGATAAGAGAATCATCAGGCAATAATATTGTTATTGTCATTGAAGTTCCTCAAGCTATCTGGCCAAGCAAACCTGAGCCCCTGAGGAAGGCTATGGCCTGAACCAGGCTCAGAAAGTGTATGTTGTGTTGTTGGCGAGTGTGGTTGTGTGCATTGCAGTCTTCCATAATGTGTTTCATAGTATGGGTTGCTACAGTGTTGTTACAATCAGTATATAAGCTTACCAGAGAGTGCCATAATTGTGTCAAGCTCACGGTACAGAATCTGGAGTATGTTGTGGGCTCCCTCCTCACCTCCACATGTCAGTCCCCATAGTAAAGGCCGCCCCAGGAACACCTTAGGTACAATAATTTGTTCATAACTCATAAATACATCTGTGTATAAAGGTATTGATTTACAGTAATGTATAGACAAATTAATCCCACTTAATAATGGTGCTTTGGGACATTAAAAAATGTATCAATGGAATGTGAAAAGAATTAGCCTACTGTAGTAAGTATTTATGTAGCCTACCATACTGTTTGTAGCAAGTATATATTTGTTTTAATTATTGGGCATTCGTTTTGTTGACGGAAACTAAGATATTATGATATAAATTACTGTATGCTTTCTTTATTGTTGTCTTGTTATTCATACAAACTTATGATATTTACTTTAAATGCTCAAAATGCATTGATCAGCAGTATAATTCTATTCAGTATAAAATATTTTTCACACCCTACCATTTGTGCACCAAGAGCCAAGGCTTTGAAGATGTCTGATCCTTCTGAGAAACCCCCATCAACATACACCTCACATTGGCCATTGACAGCTTTGACAACTTCAGGTAGAGCTTCAATCTAGTGTAAATAAGAGTAGGAAAAAAATTATGTTACTGAAATAGTTTGAGGTCCAATTAGGTCTGTTATTCCAGGTAATTATTGTATTCTGGCTAATAAGTATTCACAGATCATTAAAATTTTGAGATACTAACTGATGGTGGGACGCCATCTACTTGACGGCCCCCGTGATTTGACACCCATATTGCAGCAGCACCAGCCTCAAGCCCCAGTAGAGCATCTTCAGCTGTCAGTATTCCCTTCAGTATAATGGGCAGCTTTGTTATTCTGTCATGAATTATATAAATGAAAGAACTTTAGTAGTTATGAAATAGTACTGTGTATATTATTAGCATGATTATTAACATGATTGGCTTGGTGATGTCTAGAGGAATAGAACTAGGTTAAATGTAGATATACTGAGGCAAATCTGATAAAAAATGGTAAAGCCCTTCGAGAAATAATAAAATTACAGCAAAGGTAATAAAGTATAGTGGAAAATATGCAATGTAATAGACAAATAGGACATGCCAGCCTTCTTGAGTGTAGAGATATACCAGACAACTGGGAAAATGAAGTTACTTAACATTTAGAAAAATATGTCTGTTTATCATAGCAGGAAAAGTTGAATGGTTATAAAGAGGGCTTCATAAATTAAAGTGACCATCCATTCAGACAAAATACAATACTGTATGGCATAAAAGGGAAAATTAGAAGCTGTTAAAGAAAGCTAAATTTTATTGATGTGATGTGAAGATTACTGTACCTTTTTAACCAGGCAATATCCTTCCATGTCACTGAGGTATCAAAGAGGGCAGTAACATATTCTTTTAAACCAGAACCTCCAGCTGAACTGTTTACCAGAGTTGATTTCTTATCGTTATCCTGGAAATTTTCCATCCTGTAAAAATAAAACCAGATACAGTTAGTAGATTCAGATAACTCAAACTGGTTATTATGTATAGTTGGCCACTACTTGGGTAGGACAGCTTCTGTGATTTGTGTTTATGGGAATTGGGAAATGCTTAAATGCAGTTAAGGCAACAGGGGATCTGATGTGGTTGTTCTAGTCTTTGCTGTTATTCATTCTGTGAGGGGCAGTGGCCATTATATTGAACTATTTCTCAAGTCAAAACAATCAGTATATAGTATGTTAAATGTCACCCTATGTACAGTTGCCAAAAAAGGTACTGCGACATATCTTGATAGAACTTTAACCCTAGTAATATCCACAAATATTTGTATGGACTATAAGCATGTATTACAAAAGGAAATATACATATCCTTCTGAAATACATACTTATATTCTCTACAAACAACTATGGACATTAATATATTTATTGTTGTATGAATAGTTGTCACAGTACCTTTTTTGGCAACAGTACATTGATGGAGTTGTGTATAAAGGTGCAGAGAGCTATTTGTAATGTAAACATTGAGTAAACTGAAACACAGTGTATATTGAGACACTGGGTACATTGCCAGGTTACATTATGTGTTTACAGGCTTGTGAGGGCCTGGACCCAATTGGCTATAGCCAAATTGTTTTTTCCTTTCTTTCTAGAATGAAATTTACTTATGATTATGGTTTTACCTTAGGTGTGGTGGTAGAATAAACTTATTCCTCATATCTTCTCTGCGTATGCCAAAAAATGCTGCATCAACAGTTAGAACTAAGGCAGAAAAACCTGCAGCTTCTGCCCGTTTAACCAGCCTAGCTGTCACATCTCTGTAGAAAGATATATGATCAATGATAGGGCCTATATCTTTTTTATGTTGTACCAGTATATACAGCCAACATAATATAACCCATAAAATATACAGAAGCTCATTGCTTTTATTACTAAATTGTTACTATTCAAGTACAGGCCATTTGTAGAGGTAATGTGCCCCAACCCCTCCGCTAATAAGGTATAATATGAGAGAAAGACACTTTTTGCTATTGTCTTGTTGATTAAAAGTTATTAGAGACAGAAAATATACTAAGATTTCCATTTTGTCTGGATTATTTTGCAGGCATCAGTTATATATTCCATCAACATGACTTAATTTCTCATTGTACCTGTCTTTGTAAATGTACAGCTGAAAGAATCGTAATGAGGAAGGTGCATGTGTAGCAATTTCTTCAATGCTGGATGTTGAAATAGTACTGAGAGTAAACACAGTCCCATTTTTGGCAGCAGCTGTTAAGAATAGTATAGAAAATATTATGAAATCACATTATGAATAATTCACCATCCTATAGAAATTAGTGGTTTCTGAAATTTGCTTGAATGTGTATTGCAGTGGCATTTTAAAGGTAATATGATTGATGTAATTTCAACTTACCTGCTAATGCAGGCACTTCTTTGATGAAGTTTTCTATCCCAATATAGAGGTCATTGGAAATGAAACCTTAATGATTGATTAATTGATATTAGGCTCTGCAACAGTCAGGTCATATAGCTCCAGAAGATGGTGATAGAGAGGTGAGACAACATGCAGGAAGGAAATAGAAAGAAAAGTTGTATAACATTTACAATTATGAGAAATCTCACCTCGAGCATTTGCACATTCCCCATCTGGGCAGGCCATCCTTTGCATTGCTGTTGGTGCTACACCAAAGGGAAGACTAACTGGGTGCCCCAACACTGTTGTGGCCAAACTTCTTTTTGACATATCTCTCAAAAATCTTGGCCGGATATACCACCTGGGGAGATAACATACTGCACAGGACCATTCACCATCAGGCATTACTGTACAGAGTTTCTTCTGATAGTGGAGATTATATAATATATGCTGTTTTGTATAAGTTTGTGTAAACACTTTTTTGCTTCAATACATCCCTCCTCAGTAAAAATAAAATATTTTGGTTGCAGAAACATTCAAAAGTTGTCACCCTAATTTTCAACCTTCCACCATCAAAAGATTTGTGTATCCACAGTAATATCAGTATGGTACTCATATTTCTTCTTATTTAGAGATATCTTGTAAGAAACTGGAAGTAATGGAAGTACTGTTTCAGCAGTGAAGTGGATGGGCCTATAGTAGGAATGAGAAGGAAGAAGAAACTTGTATAATATGAGAGAGGTGAAAAAGGATAGTGAGGGTAAAGCTGGTAAAGTACTGTATTTGTGGCTCCTCAGTTTGGGAGTCTATGAAAGGAGTACAGGTAGGCTGTTAATGATTTTTTCCTTAGCTGATATAATATTTGAGACTAAATTTATATACTGTACACACTTTAAGTGATTAACTTTACCTGTTCATTGCCGCTTTGTTTTCATGAACAGTGACTTCACCCAGGGCCCCAGACTTGTAGTAGTTGAGAGCATTGAGGGGCAACTGCCTGTGTGCCTCCCTTTCATAATCTTTGACACATACTAGTGACATAGACATCTTGTGGCAAACTTATTGCTGTGAAGAAATAGTCTTGTATTAACTCTTGTGATACTTTTTCTATTGTGATGGGAAAAGAATCAGAGTACAGTATTATGTACTGGTATATTATTTTTATATGGAGAGGATGCACTTTACTGGCACCATTATTATTATAATTTCACAAAGATGAAAATACAGTACACATTGCAAACAACCACCATCTACAATCTTGACATATGTGATGTTAAAGTTTTATTAGAAAGATACAGAATGCACAGTTCAGTATACTCTAGACTAGAGTCTAGTACAGTATATGATGACATATTCACTCCCTATTGCTTTTAATCGGAGTGATTGCTTAATAATATTCAGATAAGTTTGATTACTGGGTATCTCTTACTATTACTCAAGCACTGCTTAAATTGAATTGGTTATTGTAGTTGGCAATCAATAATGGATTAGATTAAGGTACTCTGCTATATTCTATTATCTCTTTATTCATGTACATTACTGTATTATTTGACTTATTTATGATGTGAATGTTTGTGAAATTAGGCTAAAAACAATAACTAAATACTGTACCTTTAAAACTAGCTGGTGACTATAACCTTTTCAATGCTGTATCTGGGGTAGAATTGCTGAATGTTAAGAGCCTACAGCTGTAACATCTCTCAGACTCACACTGTACCTACTTGGCTACTCAAGATCTAGTATAAAGTTAAAACTTCCAAGACTCACCATTTGTGTACAGTAGTAAAGATGACATACTGTACTATAATACAGTACAGTATTATACAAGGGCTATGGGTGTGAAGTTGTTATTACATATTGTATATATTGTGGGCAAAAACTATTCTTGGGTTATAATGTTATATAATGTTTTTGAAATTGAGAAGTTGTATGTACCACTTGGCAACTCTGTAGCCTACTGACCTTGAAGCTTCTTGGTTGTGTTTTGTGTCATGATGAGAAGGAGTCAGGAGTTTGAAGTCTCAGAAACAAATTAGTTTATTTGTATTTCTCCATTATGATGGTTTCTCTGTTATTTGCAGATACTATTAGAACTGTTTACAGGTCCTTTGTGGTAAATTATAAAACAAATTGTGTATTTTAGAAGGCTGACAAAATGAGAATTCAAGGGAGTTGTGCAAAAAGTATGCAAAATACAAGGAAGGTTTAGGTGCTGGAAGACTGCAAACACTATAATAAAACATAGGTCATGCTTAAAATTATGTGTGCTATTTTTCTTTCTTTTATTTTAAAGTCATTTACCCTAGAAAATATGGTAGAATATTTAACCATTGTTGCATATCAACAGTTTTTATATTATATTTTCATTTGTAATGGAAGTTATGAACTGCTTTAAATTCAATCAGTTTTGTTATATATACAGTTCATTATCATGTACTGTAAGTAAAACCACACTGTTAGACAAAATATTTATATTCCAAACATTTCGGCGACTTCTGTCACCCTCTTCAGTGGAAATACTGGTTAAGAGGGGTACATCCATTACTTTTGAGTGAGTTTTTATACACTCCGTTGCATACTGTATAAATCATAATACTGTACAGTACAATATTTAGCATTTTTGCTTTTCATGCAAGTTCTTAAAGGGAGTGCATAATGCTCATGTGATAATTCTCCCTTAGCAACATATTAAGAAGTGATAGATAATGACAATAATACAGTATTGCCAACTAATTTATTTAATAATTACCAATAGTCATTTTAGACTATAGTATGCATCATCCCCATTAAAAAAAATCTGTACATTTCATGTGCTACAATGTAAATTTAGGACTAGGCTTATCAAAGTAGCCTACCAGAATGGTCCTGAGTAATTATTTCCTTGTACACTGACACATGTCTACATGCAATGTATTAAAAAAGCAAACCATTACCAGGCAAAACATAAGTACTGGTAACAACGAAGCATTTAACATGAAATTATTGGTTGGCCCAGAAATTAGCATTTTTGTTGAAATATAACAATGCTTTGTTAGGCCCTGAAAAATTATGAAGGTATGGGTTGTATCCTTTACCAGTTCCTCCAAAGTACGGTACAACATTCTATGGCTATAAATACTTGACATTAAAAGTACTTCCACTTATGAGGAAAGTGCAAAGCTAAACTACATTTATGTGTGAGTTTCTCTATTGTCTTCAAATTTCAACCCATGACATTTGTTAAATTTCATTGAAGGTGAAGAACATTAGAGCTTTGAATAGTACTCTTTGCGAATGACCATTTCTCTTGTGATGTCCTTCACTGTAGCACAGCCTGAAGAAAATACTCAGAATTAATACAGTACTGTACCTACTTTTTGTCTACTTAGAACTGGTAAGATGGAGTTCATAATAGCAGTCCTTTTTGGAAGATAACTTATTGCATGTTATGTATTTGTTAGTCTTATATAATATATATTATATGGAAACAAAATATATTGTATTGCCTATCTCTTGGTATGCCAAGTCTCCAAGAATGTTAGTAATATAAATTTTGTCCTTGAAGGTGACAACCTTGTAAATTACGTACTTGTGAACTGTTGCATACTGTATGTGGACCAAATTGAAGTTGGCTTGATGCAACCAAACAAGTACCGTACACCTTCACAAACTTTCTCCAATGTGTTTTAGATACAAGGTGCCCTTCTAGATCTTTGGCATTCTGTACCAAATATAATAACAAAAGATGAAAAAAGTAGTAACTTTAATTAATATTTTGGTATTTAGTTACAGTAGTATCTCCCTGACACACCCAATATATTGTTTAATAATATTGGTGCGAACTGAAGAACTGGATAGTTTGTCTGTGGAAACCTCATGAGAGAATCATCAGGCAATAATATTGTTATTGTCATTGAAGTTCCTCAAGCTGTCTGGCCAAGCAAACCTGAGCCCCTGAGGAAGGCTATGGCCTGAACCAGGCTCAGAAAGTGTATGTTGTGTTGTTGGCGAGTGTGGTTGTGTGCATTGCAGTCTTCCATAATGTGTTTCATAGTATGGGTTGCTACAGTGTTGTTACAATCAGTATATAAGCTTACCAGAGAGTGCCATAATTGTGTCAAGCTCACGGTACAGAATCTGGAGTATGTTGTGGGCTCCCTCCTCACCTCCACATGTCAGTCCCCATAGTAAAGGCCGCCCCAGGAACACCTTAGGTACAATAATTTGTTCATAACTCATAAATACATCTGTGTATAAAGGTATTGATTTACAGTAATGTATAGACAAATTAATCCCACTTAATAATGGTGCTTTGGGACATTTAAAAATGTATCAATGGAATGTGAAAATAATTAGCCTACTGTAGTAAGTATTTATGTAGCCTACCATACTGTTTGTAGCAAGTATATATTTGTTTTAATTATTGGGAATTCATTTTGTTGACGGAAACTAAGATATTATGATATAAATTACTGTATGCTTTCTTTATTGTTGTCTTGTTATTCATACAAACTTAAGATATTTACTTTAAATGCTCAAAATGCATTGATCAGCAGTATAATTCTATTCAGTATAAAATATTTTTCACACCCTACCATTTGTGCACCAAGAGCCAAGGCTTTGAAGATGTCTGATCCTTCTGAGAAACCCCCATCAACATACACCTCACATTGGCCATTGACAGCTTTGACAACTTCAGGTAGAGCTTCAATCTAGTGTAAATAAGAGTAGGAAAAAAATTATGTTACTGAAATAGTTTGAGGTCCAATTAGGTCTGTTATTCCAGGTAATTATTGTATTCTGGCTAATAAGTATTCACAGATCATTAAAATTTTGAGATACTAACTGATGGTGGGACGCCATCTACTTGACGGCCCCCGTGATTTGACACCCATATTGCAGCAGCACCAGCCTCAAGCCCCAGTAGAGCATCTTCAGCTGTCAGTATTCCCTTCAGTATAATGGGCAGCTTTGTTATTCTGTCATGAATTATATAAATGAAAGAACTTTAGTAGTTATGAAATAGTACTGTGTATATTATTAGCATGATTATTAACATGATTGGCTTGGTGATGTCTAGAGGAATAGAACTAGGTTAAATGTAGATATACTGAGGCAAATCTGATAAAAAATGGTAAAGCCCTTCGAGAAATAATAAAATTACAGCAAAGGTAATAAAGTATAGTGAAAAATATGCAATGTAATAGACAAATAGGACATGCCAGCCTTCTTGAGTGTAGAGATATACCAGACAACTGGGAAAATGAAGTTACTTAACATTTAGAAAAATATGTCTGTTTATCATAGCAGGGAAAGTTGAATGGTTATAAAGAGGGCTTCATAAATTAAAGTGACCATCCATTCAGACAGAATACAATACTGTATGGCATAAAAGGGAAAATTACAAGCTGTTAACCCTTAAAGACCTATCAACGCCTTAAGGCTTTAAAAGAAATTTTGGCCTTAAAACCGATTAACGCCTTTATTTAACAGCCCATAAATAACTGCATGGGCTACATATAGACACAGCAGTGGTACCAATAGAAAGCTCTAGCCTTGGACCATTGTAATTGGTCGAGATTGGCTGACCCCCCCCCCCCCTTGATGTAGGTGGGTGTGGCCAAAGTACATCCACACCCACTCTGTGTTATCTGAGCCAATACCATCACTCGTGGCCTGTCATACACTCCCTTTCCCTGCCTCTCTCTGCTTCCCCTAGCTCTTATAGCCATTGGACATTAGTTTAACACACTTTCAAACACTCCCACACATTGTGCATGCATGCGTTAGCGTTATCACAGGTATGTACAGTTGTATGCAAAAATGACTTGTATGTTGCCTTTTCTGTCTATTTCAGTGCATTTATATACTCGTTTTACATACACAAACATTCAAGCACACATCGAGGTACACATACTCATGCATCTACGCATTATACACATGCGTAACACATGCGTATGCCTTCGTATGTTATTTGTGGATGTAACTGTCATATTATTTTCCGAATTTGACGTGCTGCTCTACTCTAACCAGTGGAGATAGAAGACTTTTGTTAGCATATTCTGGTGTGTAAAATAAAGCTCTACAAACCTATAAGAGCAAAACTAACCTTAGAGTAACTTTAAAAATCAGGTTGTATTTGCGGTTAGGAGTGAAGGCTGTCGTACCGAATTGCGGTGTTTAAGGGTTAAAGAAAGCTAAAGTAAATGAAGTGATGTGAAGATTACTGTACCTTTTTAACCAGGCAATATCCTTCCATGTCACTGAGGTATCAAAGAGGGCAGTAACATATTCTTTTAAACCAGAACCTCCAGCTGAACTGTTTACCAGAGTTGATTTCTTATCGTTATCCTGGAAATTTTCTATCCTGTCAAAATAAAATGAGATACAGTTAGTAGATTCAGATAACTCAAACTGGTTATTATGTATAGTTGGCCACTACTTGGGTAGGACAGCTTCTGTGATTTGTGTTTATGGGAATTGGGAAATGTTTTGGTATGCTTAAATGCAGTTAAGGCAACAGGGGATCTGATGTGGTTGTTCTAGTCTTTGCTGTTATTCATTCAGTGAGGGGCAGTGGCCATTATATTGAACTATTTCTTAAGTCAAAACAGTCGGTATACAGTACGTTAAATGTCACCCTATGTACAGTGAGGGAGTTGTGTATAAAGGTGCAGAGAGCTATTTGTAATGTAAACATTGAGTAAACTGAAACACAGTGTATATTGAGACACTGGGTACATTGCCAGGTTACATTATGTGTTTACAGGCTTGTGAGGGCCTGGACCCAATTGGCAATAGCCAAATTGTTTTTTCCTTTCTTTCTAGAATGAAATTTACTTATGATTATGGTTTTACCTTAGGTGTGGTGGTAGAATAAACTTATTCCTCATATCTTCTCTGCGTATGCTAGAAAATGCTGCATCAACAGTTAGAACTAAGGCAGAAAAACCTGCAGCTTCTGCCCGTTTAACCAGCCTAGCTGTCACATCTCTGTAGAAAGATATATGATCAATGATAGGGCCTATATCTTTTTAATGTTGTACCAGTATATACAGCCAACATAATATAACCCATAAAATATACAGAAGCTCATTGCTTTTATTACTAAATTGTTACTATTCAAGTACAGGCCATTTGTAGAGGTAATGTGCCCCAACCCCTCCGCTAATAAGGTATAATATGAGAGAAAGACACTTTTTGCTATTGTCTTGTTGATTAAAAGTTATTAGAGTCTAAGTCTTGGTGTGTCTAAGAGAAGAACGTAAGCTTTGACAGAAAATATACTAAGATTTCCATTTTGTCTGGATTATTTTGCAGGCATCAGTTATATTCTCCATCAACATGACTTAATTTCTCATTGTACCTGTCTTTGTAAATGTACAGCTGAAAGAATCGCAATGAGGAAGGTGCATGTGTAGCAATTTCTTCAATGCTGGATGTTGAAATAGTACTGAGAGTAAACACAGTCCCATTTTTGGCAGCAGCTGTTAAGAATAGTATAGAAAATATTATGAAATCACATTATGAATAATTCACCATCCTATAGAAATTAGTGGTTTCTGAAATTTGCTTGAATGTGTATTGCAGTGGCATTTTAAAGGTAATATGATTGATGTAATTTCAACTTACCTGCTAATGCAGGCACTTCTTTGATGAAGTTTTCTATCCCAATATAGAGGTCATTGGAAATGAAACCTTAATGATTGATTAATTGATATTAGGCTCTGCAACAGTCAGGTCATATAGCTCCAGAAGATGGTGATAGAGAGGTGAGACAACATGCAGGAAGGAAATAGAAAGAAAAGTTGTATAACATTTACAATTATGAGAAATCTCACCTCGAGCATTTGCACATTCCCCATCTGGGCAGGCCATCCTTTGCATTGCTGTTGGTGCTACACCAAAGGGAAGACTAACTGGGTGCCCCAACACTGTTGTGGCCAAACTTCTTTTTGACATATCTCTCAAAAATCTTGGCCGGATATACCACCTGGGGAGATAACATACTGCACAGGACCATTCACCATCAGGCATTACTGTACAGAGTTTCTTCTGATAGTGGAGATTATATAATATATGCTGTTTTGTATAAGTTTGTGTAAACACTTTTTTGCTTCAATACATCCCTCCTCAGTAAAAATAAAATATTTTGGTTGCAGAAACATTCAAAAGTTGTCACCCTAATTTTCAACCTTCCACCATCAAAAGATTTGTGTATCCACAGTAATATCAGTATGGTACTCATATTTCTTCTTATTTAGAGATATCTTGTAAGAAACTGGAAGTAATGGAAGTACTGTTTCAGCAGTGAAGTGGATGGGCCTATAGTAGGAATGAGAAGGAAGAAGAAACTTGTATAATATGAGAGAGGTGAAAAAGGATAGTGAGGGTAAAGCTGGTAAAGTACTGTATTTGTGGCTCCTCAGTTTGGGAGTCTATGAAAGGAGTACAGGTAGGCTGTTAATGATTTTTTCCTTAGCTGATATAATATTTGAGACTAAATTTATATACTGTACACACTTTAAGTGATTAACTTTACCTGTTCATTGCCGCTTTGTTTTCATGAACAGTGACTTCACCCAGGGCCCCAGACTTGTAGTAGTTGAGAGCATTGAGGGGCAACTGCCTGTGTGCCTCCCTTTCATAATCTTTGACACATACTAGTGACATAGACATCTTGTGGCAAACTTATTGCTGTGAAGAAATAGTCTTGTATTAACTCTTGTGATACTTTTTCTATTGTGATGGGAAAAGAATCAGAGTACAGTATTATGTACTGGTATATTATTTTTATATGGAGAGGATGCACTTTACTGGCACCATTATTATTATAATTTCACAAAGATGAAAATACAGTACACATTGCAAACAACCACCATCTACAATCTTGACATATGTGATGTTAAAGTTTTATTAGAAAGATACAGAATGCACAGTTCAGTATACTCTAGACTAGAGTCTAGTACAGTATATGATGACATATTCACTCCCTATTGCTTTTAATCGGAGTGATTGCTTAATAATATTCAGATAAGTTTGATTACTGGGTATCTCTTACTATTACTCAAGCACTGCTTAAATTGAATTGGTTATTGTAGTTGGCAATCAATAATGGATTAGATTAAGGTACTCTGCTATATTCTATTATCTCTTTATTCATGTACATTACTGTATTATTTGACTTATTTATGATGTGAATGTTTGTGAAATTAGGCTAAAAACAATAACTAAATACTGTACCTTTAAAACTAGCTGGTGACTATAACCTTTTCAATGCTGTATCTGGGGTAGAATTGCTGAATGTTGTTTAGAGCCAACAGTTGTAACATCTCTCGGACTCACACTGTACCTACTCATGAACTGGTAAAAAGTTAAAGCTTCTAAGACTCACCATCTCTGTAGTAAAGATGACATACTGTACTATAATGCAGTACAGTATTATACAAGAGATTTGGGTGTGAAGTTGTTATTACATATTGTATATTGTGGGCAAAAAATATTCTTAGGTTATATTCTGATAAGTTTTTGAAATTGAGAAGTTTTATGTACCACTTGGCAACTCTGCACTGACCTTGAAGCTTCTTGGTTGTGTTTTGTGTCATGATGAGAAGGAGTCAGGAGTTTGAAGTCTCAGAAACAAATTAGTTTATTTGTATTTCTCCATTATGATGGTTTCTCTGTTATTTGCAGATACTATTAGAACTGTTTACAGGTCCCTTGTGGTAAATTATAAAACAGATTGTGTACTGTACACTCCAGCCTCTTTACATCCTCCACTTGGCCATCCAAGGTTTACTCCCATAAAGCAACATGCTCCTCCCACAAGCAGCATAGGTTATGCCCATCATGTGAAGAGAGAGGCAATAACTCTGAATGTTTTCCATCCACTTCTTATCTTAGCAATTCCCCCCAACGGGAACCGCCTTGACGTGGTGGGGCGCTTGTGTGTCTCTGAGACCTGGTGAGCTATACTAGAGGGGGCTCCGGCCCCTGCTCTGCCCCGATTTCGGGGAGAGAGGGCTTCCCATGCTAGGAAAGTTGCTAGTGAGAGACCAGACTAAATGGTTCCCATCTTTCAGTTCTTCAATTGTCCCTCTTTTCTTTTTATTTCCTTCCTGCTTGCTGTCACACCTCTCTATCACCTTTTTTCTGGTGCTATAGGACCTCGATGTTGCAGCGCCTAATATCAATCAATCAATCTTAGCAATTGATCTTGCCTCTACATATCACCTAGGTAACAAAAGTCCTCCACAGATTCAAGGGTTGCACCACTAGACTCGGCTCTTCCAAACCCTTGCTAACTTGATTCTCCTTACATAAAGGACATATTTGCCACCTCTTGCAGTCAATCAGACACACCACTACATCTTTTGTGTACCCAACAAATACACATTGTGCATATCATAGAATGCACACCAATACCCCTCCTACATACTATCATTTATCAAAACATTTATCAAAACAGCTATCTCATAGTTGTAATCGGTTTAGTAATGAAATGTGTGATGATTGACTGATTGTATGTACTGTACTAAAATATATGATTTGAGGGTTAGAAAGGAAGTGACAATAACCAATTCTAACCTAGCCTAACCTAACTGACTAACTAGGACTGGAGCAACCTTCCAAAAATCAGTAGGTTACCTACCGGTACTGATTTTGAATTATGCTGTTAATATAAATTTAACAGGAATGAAAAAAATTTCATAGGTTTAATATACTATACATATGTCTACATGTGTTGTTACATAATAATCATTGTTTCCTTTACAGTCCAGACTACCACCTTGGATACAGTGGAGGATCTTACCAGCAGGCACCTCAAACACCCCAGCAGCAGTCCCACCAACAGTTGTATCCTCAACAAGAATTTGATCAACACCACTATCAACAGCAGCCACAACAACAACAACAACAACAGCAGCAGCCACCACCACCACCACCACAATCACAATCACAGCCACAGCAACAGCAGTCTTCATTCCCCCAGTCACATTATGAGCAGCCACAACAACAAACATCCCAGTTACAACAACAACAAACACCTCAGGTAGAAATGTTGCATTATTTATAACTACCGTACTGTATACTCCTTCAGGCTAGCCATTCATCTGGTATCCTTTTAAATTATTCACATTTATTTAAACAGATATAGATGGAACATCATACACTTTTAATGTAAATTAGTTATATAGGAAATACAGGTATGGTTAGATGCCATAGGTGCATTATATGAGACTGTTTACACCAGGATTAAAATTGAGCTTTTTAGGCACTTGGGAGTGGTAAGGATTGTTGGGAGTTGAAGAACTAGTCCGAGGAAGACATGGAGGCTGTGTGTTGAAGAGAATCTGGCAGCACAGGGCAGATATATTGGTTAGAATCATATAACAACCATCTAACCTTATGAATTATAGGAAACTCTGACCGTAAACAGAAAAATGATGATGAGTATTTATTATATATAGTCTAATCTCTACAAATTTTGCAGCCCCAAGCAGAACCAGAGCCAGCTGAATCAGAGATGGAAGCAGAGGAGCAACCTGAGGAAGAGGCAGAGCATGAACCAGACACTGAGCCAGAAGCACATGAGGAGGAGGAGGAAGAAGAAGAAGAGGAACGACCACCTCAGAACTATGAACCCATCCCCAGACTCACCATATCCATCAGAGGCCGAGGGCGTGGCAGAGGGCGTGGCCGCATAGGTACTTGTATTAAGATTTTTTCCTTTTACATTAGAAGCATTACCTCTGTCGAAGAAATTCACTAACCTTCACAGAAATAATCATATAATGATATAATAGAATAAAATACATATGTTATTTGGGTAAAGTACGAGGATGCGCTCTGTTCCAATTTTTTATATATTTTTTCCTAGATCACTTTATATAGCTGTTTTATAGCATTTAGAGTTGTTTTTAGATGGGGGAAATCACTTGTTATGCCCATATCCCTTACCCAACAATCTTGGGGGAAGCGTTGGGAACCGGGGGTAGACTAGGTCAGGTTAGGTTATTTTTTTAAAGTTGGCTTTGATTTTCCATCTGCCCTGCTTAGGTCCTGGTAGTCTGCCCCGGTTAGGTCCCAGTAGTCTGCCCCGGTTAGGTCCCGGTAGTCTGCCCCAGTTAGGTCCCGGTAGTCTGCCCCGGTTAGGTCCCGGTAGTCTGCCCCAGTATAGGTTAGGTCAGGTCAGGTCAGGTTAGGTTATGTTTTTTAAGTTGGCTCGGATTACGCGTTTTTCCCGCACCCAAAAACCCCGGTTCCCAACGCCTTCCCCAAGATTGCTGGGTAAGGGATATGGGCAGAACAAGTGATTTCCCCCATCTAAAAACAACTCTAAATGCTATAAATAAAACGGCTATATAAAGTGATCTAGGAAAAAATATATAAAAAATTGGAACAGAGCGCATCTTCGTATATTACCGTTTTTTGTATTCATGAGAGTACCTATGCATGTGCTTTGTTGACTAAATCTTCTTGAGTTGAAATACAATGGTTAGTCTGTGGGGAATTGTGTATGACAGACAAGAGTGGAGTGGACAAGATTTGCTATGAGGATTAGAAGTTAGGGCTGTTACTCAGATAATGTTTACTGTATATAATCTGTCTATTCATTCTACTCAATACAACAAGGATTATATAATATTGGCCTCCCTACAGCTACCATCAAGAAAATTGGTGATCAGGTTGTGGAGGAGCAAGCACCACGCAAAAGGGGCCGTCCAGGCCGCAAATCCATTACCGAGATGATGGCCGAGGATGAAAACTCCCTCTACTACATTGTCAAGAATGGTCGTGCTATCTTGGCTGTAAGTCTTTTAGCCAAGTTTTTATATTCTTTTTCCCTAAGTTTATTTTAAAGTTTCATCAATAATTTTTACCTTTTTTTTTTTTTTGCTGTCACAGTATACAATATACCTGTACTGTCATGCTAGCTTTAATAACCAATTGGCTATGATCAACACAAAGTTATTCAATAATTACCATATATACTTGATTATAAGCTGCTACTGAATGT
Organism: Petrolisthes manimaculis; assembly: GCA_034508575.1. Taxonomy (NCBI): domain Eukaryota; kingdom Metazoa; phylum Arthropoda; class Malacostraca; order Decapoda; family Porcellanidae; genus Petrolisthes; species Petrolisthes manimaculis. The sequence continues at coordinate 270,165 of JAWZYT010000301.1, forward strand.
CAGATGGATGGTATAATCAATAGCTTTTCAGGGGGGAAAATGGTTTGATTTATAAACCACACCGTCAGTTTACAACTTCAAGTATCACTCTTGAATCTGTTGAACAGTACTATAGTAAAAATGGTAAATAATATTTAATTTACTGTATTATGATTGTTTATTGAATTTATTATTAATCAGGCATAAATGCACTGATTTTCCATGAAAACCCCTCCCAGGAATCGAACTCAGGTCCTCATTATGGGACCACTTTACTGCACCACCAAGAAAAAGGAGAAAACCTTGCTATTAACCAATGAGCATTGGCAGCCTAGATATTTTATCTCTTCCTTCTTGGTGTTTAGAACTGAGTTTCATTTTAATTGTTTTCTCAGTAGATATCATATGGTTTGCATTGCAGACACACACACAGTGAGGTTTTCATTGAAGTTTATTTTCACATATTTTGTGAAATTCCTATATTCTCCTTCTAAGGTAGTGGGTTCTTCCATGAATTATAGTAGACCACTTTTGTGTATCTATGTAATTCTCTCTTTCTGCAAACTAATTACTTATAATTAGCCAACACAATAATTTATACTTAGTTAAGTTTTTATAGTTATAGTTGAAGGTCCCCAAGTTATCTGGCCGAGCAGATCCGATTGCCCAGGTGACCGAAGCCATTCCCAAGGACTCGCTCCGCCTTGATGGGGGGCGGGAGAGGGGGAATGGTGACGATTTTCAAATAAACCATTGTCCTCATATCATATCATCATATTATCCAGCCCAAACACATTAAACCATTCTCAATCTCATATGTATTTGTTCTGCAGCAAGTTGTGGATGAATGGATTGATGCCTACAAGGAAAACCGTGATGCTTCACTGCTCCAGCTGATGCAGTTTTTCATTAATGCCGCTGGGTGCAAGGGGAAGATCTCCCCACACATGCAAGCAACTATGGAACATGCTGAGATCATCAGGCGCATGACTGAAGAGTTTGAGGAGGTAAAACAACTGTGGTGATGCTACATTATTCTCTATAATCTGTTTCTTTCTGAGTGAGGTTAATGTCTGCAGCTGATAGCACAGGCTTCAGCCAGCTTTGCTGTTGATTGTCTGATGTGTAACTTCTAACCATTGGGTGGTGAGCTTCAGCCCATTAAATTAATCTGTACAAAGACAGCAATGTAGACATTATCAGTCAGAAAAAAACATATACCGGTAGTATATGTTAGTTGTGTACACTATCTCTACTGTGTTATTTCTGTAGTGACACTAGCTTTGTGTAGTACTTCAGTGTTTATGGGTTTGTTGTACTGTATACAGTAATTCCTGTTGCTGTTGGTTTGCAAACTGTAGTCGCTCTGTAGTATTGGACTTCCTATGTATTGTTTCAGGTAGCCTTCATTTTTTCATGCCGCTGGGATAGGACCAGGTAAGTTACATACTAAGCTATCTTCCTCTTCCATAGATTTAGTCAGTTTATTTTCTGAAACTTTTATAGAGAACCAGTTTTATTATACAGATTCACATATTTGTGGCTTGCAGGAGAGTGGTGAGTACCCGTTAATCCAGAGTGGACAGCAATGGAAGAAGTTTCGAAGCAACTTCAGCGAGTTTGTACAGCTGTTGGTGAAACAATGCCAGTACTCCATCATCTATGACCAATATCTAATGGACAATGTCATCTCCCTCCTTACTGGACTGTCTGACTCACAGGTCCGGGCCTTCAGACACACTGCAACTCTAGCAGGTGAGTGTTACATTATCTCCCTATATTTATTTATTTTAATTAGTTAGATATTTTTATATATATATAGCCTATATATATTTTAGAAGCTATATTTTGTCAGTGATACAAATGAGATTTTTTTTAATTATTATGCATATTTCCAATTTGACTACCCAGGTGCAGAAATGTTAAAGTAAATTTTCATGAAGAAAACTGCCTTAAATAATTTATTCTTCCACAGCCATGAAGCTGATGACTGCACTTGTGGATGTTGCTCTGACAGTGTCAGTCAACCTGGATAATACCCAGCGACAGTATGAATCTGAGCGGCAGAAGGTAAGAGCATGTCCCAACTTATCATTGATTTTGTATTTCAGCAAAATATTTTAGTGCAAAATTTAAAAATTGTTACTGCACAGTTGATTCCACTCCCATGTTTCTCTGCTGGCATTGCCAGTGTTGGGCCAGTCAGAAATTCGAATCACGATCCACAAGTTAAAAGATTTGAAATATTTATATCCCAGTGTGAGGGAGGGTGGACACCTCTGGTATCACAGATTGTAAGGTGCCTTAATGTCTGAAGGTAGACTTGAGAGGTTGGAAGTTGGGTGTTGAACTGTACAGTAGGGTGAGAAAAAAGTAAATTATTCTCACATAACACCATGTTACAGTTAACGACAGATCAGTGATAATACTCTGTTAAACATATCAAGCATTGCCAACATCTCTCTATACTGCCATAGATTTATCCCCACCTCACCTTAGCTCTCTGCTGTCAACCCTCCTCCCATAGGGGGGTATTGGCTGCATTAGTGATGTGGGCAATACATTAAGGGTTTGGACACCCCTTCGACCCCAGCCACTAGCTTTTAGTTCTTCAACTGTCCCTCTTTTGTTTCTATTTCCTTCTTGCTTGCTGTCTCACCATTTCCTGGTGCTAAATGACCTCATTGTTGCTGTGCCTAATATCATTCAATTAACCGTCAACCCTCCCTTCTCCTGTTTCCCGACCCAAACCTCTCCCCCCTCCTTTTTCTTTCAATCCCCCCAACACCTCTCCCAACCATCCACTTTCCCTCACTCTGGAAAATTAATCTTTCAAATCTTTTAACTTGTGGATCGGGATTGGAATTTCTGCCCGGCCCAATCCTGTATTGGCAACACCAGGGGGGAAACATAGGAATGGAGCCACTGTACATTATTCATTGTTCTCTTCTTAGAGTTACATCTTTAATTTAGTACTTCAATGAATCTTGTTACATGCATAGAAACTTCAAATCTACCCTATTTTCATTACCTTAACAGTCCCGTGAAAAGCGAGCATCCGACCGCCTGGAATCACTGATGACCAAGAGACAGGAGTTGGAGGAGAATATGGATGAAATTAAGAACATGCTGACATACATGTTCAAGTCTGTCTTTGTACATAGATACAGGTCAGTACTTACAAGGTAGTCTTTTCAATAGCAGCTAGAACATGGTATAATTGTTTTGGCTGGTAATAAAACCCATCAGCAAAGATGTGTCAAACAATAAATGATGTATTTTTATATGTTAGTTCTACTCTCATTGTTCCAGACTAATTTTTACAGACAAACTTACCATACTCATCTTGCTGATTCAAGAACCTAATGGAGAACATTTTATTTTTCCCCAGGGATACTCTGCCAGAAATCCGTTCCATCTGTATGGCAGAAATTGGACTGTGGATGAAAAAATTTCACCAAAACTTTTTGGATGATTCATATTTGAAATATATAGGCTGGACACTCCATGACAAAGTAGGGGATGTGCGGTTGAAGTGCCTGCAAGCACTCCAGCCATTATATGCCAGTGAGGAGCTACAGGGTAAGCTGGAGCTTTTCACCAGCAAGTTCAAGGATCGTATAGTAGCCATGACGCTGGACAAAGAATATGATGTGGCTGTACAAGCAGTAAAGCTTGTGATTTCAATTTTGAAGCACCATCGAGACATTCTGACAGACAAGGACTGTGAACACGTATATGAATTGGTATACTCATCCCACCGTGCCGTGGCTCAGGCTGCTGGAGACTTCCTCAATGAACGCCTTTTCATCCCTGATGATGATGCTGTTGCAGCTCTACGGACAAAACGTGGCAAGAAGAGGCGCCCTAACACTCCACTTATCAGAGATTTGGTCCAGTTCTTTATAGAATCAGAAGTAAGGTTTATCACCTCTGATTCTCTTGTCTTCTCATTTTCCATACTATAAACCCATTTTCTTTTTGTGTATATCTCTTGTTAATGATAATTATTTTGTACATATTTAACCATATCTTCTTTGTATTTTTACAAATGTAAAGTTCTACTTACTGGTATAATTGATGAATTCGGTATTTATTTACAGAATTAGTCAGGATATAACTCTAAAGAGGGAAATTCTTGCAAAGTCAACTTAAGAACAGCACAGTAACTTAGGTCTATAAACAGACTGCTAAAATACAATTACCATTTAAGAAGCATTTATAAATTAGATATCCATTTTGGATTTGTAGGCCAGGCCATTGATCTGAAGAATTGATAGTGAATTGTCAGTGCAGATTCCTCTTTAGATGGTATTTATTACTTGAGTACTATAAAATGATTCTCCTCAACAGCTGCATGAACATGGAGCGTATTTGGTGGACTCCCTTATTGACAGCAATGACATGATGAAGGACTGGGAATGCATGACAGACCTGCTGCTAGAAGAGCCTGGACCCATGGAGGAACCCCTGGATGACCGGCAGGAGACAAGTCTCATTGAGATCATGGTGTGTTGTATCAAACAGGCTGCCACCGGAGAGCCTCCAGTTGGACGTGGACCTACTAGGAAGGTCAGTTGATCAGATAATTCTGATTTATAAGTACATTTACTGATTGTGCAGTATAATCATAATCTATTCATTAGGGAAGTGGGAAAGTAATGTTAATCCTTCTTCTGCTTCGCATAGTAAACGTAAACATACTCACCCATTAAGGCATTACCACCTTGAAAATCCATGGAATTGTTTGGATTCTTCATTCTCTCCCTGACCATAGTTACATATTTTTATCTTCTACTTGTTGGGTATCAGGCCAGCCAGAGCTACACAATACACATTCATGGAAATATTACTCATACCTGCTGTAATGTATTGAGATATTCTTTATATCTATTGTGCATAGAAGGTAGTTTCTCGCTGTCACAAAATCATTTGGGTCTAGTCAGAATACATCCATGATAGTTTGTAGTGACATTCAAGCATCAATGGACAAGAATGTGATGATATTATTACCCTCTCCAGCAAATCCTCTCCGCCAAGGAGGTGAAGCAAGTAAATGATGACCGAGCCAAATTAACGGAGCACCTTATCCCAACACTGCCTCAACTGCTGCACAAGTACCTTGCTGATCCAGAGAAAGTGTCTAACCTCCTCATCATCCCTCAATATTTTGATCTTGAGATTTACACTACTAGTAGACAGGAAAAGGTAAGGTCCTTCATTCATATCAGGTTATTAGGTTGCAATAAGCCAGCATCTGGTAAGATTTCATAGCTGCAACAGTTCTTGCTAAGTGGTTGAGTCCTATAATACATCATAAAGAGTCTAGAGTAGTAGTAGTTGTTGATCTCCCTGGGCAAAATGGCCACCTGCCCCACAGACCCCTGGTTCGCTCTGGTCGCAGTGAAAAACAAAACAAATTACAATAAAAGGAGAGGCTGGCCCTATATGCCTGGACTACTGAAGCAAATCCCAGGAAGATGGATCCAGAGCTTACTGGAACAGGGAGTGTAGGGGCCTCTGACCACCTGGGAGATTGGGGGGAAGTTCTTTGTTTGGCCTAAGTCCACATTACCACAAAAGCTACAAATAGGGCCGTACCTTCCATGAGACCAGTCCTGAAGGAACCATAAAAAGGGAGGGAGTTTATACTGCTGCATGGAAAGGGATAATGCACCCCAGTGTGCTGGCAGTCCACACAGCAGTGGAAAAAAAAGAGCCTCTGGGTGCAGTACACCTCGGGTAGATTTTTAATCCATGTGGTCTAATCTCTTCAAATTCATTAGAAAGTGACCAGATCCTACAACAATCTTTATTTTAGCCCTGTGGGGGATGGCTAGTATTCACAGAGAATAAAAGTCAGCCACCCTGGCAAAGTAGTAGTAGTAGTAGTATTGGTAATAGTCGTAGAGTATTTCAGTCTTGTTTACAGCATGCTGTATTGTATTGTTCAGTATATATTTAGCCTGGCAAAGAATGTATTATTTGCATTCATCTTTTTTTTTTTGTGAGTACTTACAACTTGGGATTTTAACCAAATAGAATAAATCTTGGAACCATCTAAATTGTAAAAATACCTGTCTCTTTAATTGAATTTGGAATGCTTATTTATATGATCATTTAACATTTTCTATGATTCAGTGGATTAGTTTTCCTGTCTAAACGAAATGCTGTTTACATTTAAGAATTAAAAACTGTCAATTAACCCTTATGGTTTCAGTAATATGCTCAAAATTATATCAATTGATTCATAATGGCACAGGAAAACCCTTCTAGTTCAAGGGTTAATGAAAAAAAATATTGGGGAAAAAAAAAACTACTACTACTTTTCCTAACATTTTTTTCATGATTCAGAACCTGGACATTCTACTGAAGCTAATCCAGGAGGTTGCAGACAAGCACACTGATGTAGATGTGCTTGAGACAGCTGCCAAGACCCTGGAACTGCTCTGCAATGATGAGTTTGCAATATACTCTCGGTGTGATATCGCCCGTTCTTCGCTGTTGGATATGATTGTCAACAAGTACAAAGAGGCCAACGACGAATACTTGTGTCTTTTAGATGGTGTAAGTTATGGATTGGATAGTGTTATGATAGTCTGGATGGTAGTAGTAGATTTAGCCCTAATTCACATATTCATGAACCCAATGACCCTGTGAAAGTAGGCTCTTTTCAAGTTATACTGGCCACATTCCTTCTGGTCAGAGGGAGAAGAGAAGGTAGAGAGGCATTTTTCACACTTTCATCTTGTCACTGGAAATTGTGGTTGGAATGATATACAATAGATAGGCTACATTAGGAATGAAGGACAGTACTGTGGATGGGTGTTTACAGTAATTTGTTTTACATACGCGGGACTGGCGGAATACCATTCTGTGAACAAGGAATCGCGGCGGCATTCGCGGGACAAAGATGGAATGGATCCCTTGCCAAGACCATTCCTCGTATACAGAATCAAGTCAATAAATAATGTATTTATATACATTAATCTGAGCAAAAAAGGTGGATTAATATCAGAAAACATTTGTGCAATACAAATATTATCGAGAAACAACAAAAAACACAATTAAAGTAGAAAATACGATGTCAATATTTTGCTGTGTTTACATCAAGACTCCCGTGACTCAGTGTTTTTAGCCCCGCGTAGCCCGCACCAGTGTGATTGCTACTGGCCATCCATTCCTTGTTCCTAATTCCGCCAGTCCCGCGTGTACCTCGTACGCGGTGCTAGTGTGATACCCCATTTAGTGGAGGGATTTGCGTTCTGGATGCAAGACCTTGTGGGGGGAGTTAAGAATTTTTCGTGGCTTGACCCATTTCACTGGGTACTCTGTCCTTACTTTATGTATTTCTGCTTCCCTTTTCTACCCCTGACACTAGAAATAGGGTATTTATGATGATGATCCTCAAACATGTATTTCAAACATGGATATGGAGTACAGTAGATCCATCAAGAAAAGGTGAAAGGAAATAACTTATTGTTCATAGTGGAAGAGGAGCATGTGGCTTGTTAAGTGTGTATAAGAGATGGTATGCTTGTAAGAGAAATTGGTGATGAAGGTTGCAAATGCATTGAGGTGGTGGTAAAAGAATTGAGGATGCAAAATTTTCTGTGAGACTGAAAGACCTAGTGTATGAAGATACCACCAGCCAAGTATAGAAGTAGATATAGGGGTAATATGAGCAGAGGAGAAGAGTTTACCCTTACATGGAAAGCTGGAGGCTATTCTCATGTGCAGATGTAAGACATGAAAGCAATTCCTTTGGATTGTGAGGTTTAAGTAAGCAGGGCTGCTTCAGTTTACTTTCCTCCCACTCTCACTTCAAGCTTACAAATTTGAGTTGTTGTTTTTTGGAGGAAAAACAGCAAGCACTTAAAGTACAATATAGAAAGAAACACTATCAATCAATTGTTTTGTAATAGGAAGAAGAATGTACATAGAGATAAGGTTAATACTGTACTGTCATATATTTTACAGGAAGAAGAACCAGATGAAGATGAAACCTTTGCCCTTGTGTCATCAGTTATGAAGGTGTCTATCTTCTATGCCTGTCATAACATGGGTCCATGCAACATTTGGGATTCCCTCCACCAGAACATCGTTTATGTCAAAGATCGACAGAAGGAACTGCCTGAAGAGGTGTGTACCTTTAGCATAATAGCACAATTACTATTAAGGTTGCTGGATTCTGTAGTGTAGGCTAATAGCTAATTGTGAAAATGAGGGAGACAGAAGAGACGTCAGAGAGAGTGAGGGTGCGGGCACCCAGTAGACTGATGCTAAACTTGACTCATTATGTTACTTCAATAAATGCACTCTAAATCAGTACCAGGTAATTTTATACCTTTTAAGTATGTTTATGTGTGCTTGGTTATTATATAGATCAAAATTTTAATTTGGGGGTAATTTAAAAAAGTTCAGGCTACTTTACCCCACAGATAGCGACTATTTCACCATACTACATGTGTCGCTATCTGCAAGGTCTTACTGTACTGTAGTGTAATGATAATCTGGATAGTGATATTTTTACCAATTTCTAAACACAACTTTATTTTGTCATTTTACTTATACTGTAAATATTAGATATTGTATGTATATTTACCTTGACATGTCACCAAATACTGCAGCTCTTCTTACCAGATATTTTCAACAAAATTATTCTTGTCCTTGTACAGGCAACCAAATACTGCATCTCTTCATGCTTCTTTGGGGTGCTGTGGGAGCTGCACCAGATCGAGGACATGAATGAGAAGCGAGCCATCACCCATGACGCTGTTGATGCTCTGAGATCACGCCTCCACCTCTTCATGGAGGCCTGTAAACAACTTCTGGCTCAATCCAATAACCCAGTCTTTCGAGAGGAGGTTAGTCAGTCAATTTCGGCAGTATCACCATAGTGGCCAGTGTAGGATGCTCAGCCTTGGTGGAGGTTTTCAGTCTCCAAACATTTTGATATTGATTTCATTACTTTTCTTCCAGGCCTACATCACCATCTGTGACCTCTTGATTGTGTTCAGCAGACAACTGTCTTCAACCCCAGCCCTAGTGTCCTTAATATATGAAGCAGATAGAGGTGTCCAGCACCTCCTTAACCACTTTATCCAGACTTATGTCTTTATCGATGATGAAGATGGTGAGCATTAAAATGAAGGCCTTTATGTTACTATTTTTATTTTCTCTCATGGTGAATGTGGTACAATATGGGGAGTGGTTATAATATTTAAGAAAAAATGGATTGAAAATAGGCGAGGCGAAAGAACTTGTAATTTATAAGCGCAATTGAAAGAGATACACGAGAGCTGTATATGTTCTTGTTGGCAACCCAGTTTTAATGTGACAGGTTATGTAATAGTTCTTTTCGTCTATTACATTGTAGATTAATATACTTGTGGGGGAGTTGAGAAGTTTTTAGGCAAGAAATGAAAAATGAATGTGATTGCAGCCAATTTCACTGGATTTTCAATGTCTGTTCTTGGTTTGGGGGCAAAACTAACCCCTTGAAATGTGAGAAATTGAGTAATTATTCTATAGTTTATTGATATAGACATGAAGGACAAGGTTTCTTCTGTGCTGTCCTAAGAATTTTTTCTCTGAAATTTAAGCTGCTAACAGTTATATTTCATTCTCATTTTAATTAAGATAGCATTCCTTAGTTATCCTTTATTTTCTACTTGCATGGTGATTGGATTCTTTCGTGAAGCATTTCATGTTTGTTTACAGAGGAACAAGATGAACATGTCAAGATAGAAGAATTACACAAGCGGAGAAACTTCCTCGCCACATTTTGTAAACTGATAGTCTATAATGTTCTTCCAACTAAGGTGGCTGCTGATGTTTTCAAACATTATGTTAGGGTAAGTTGTACTCAGATCTCTAACCACAAATACAAGATCATTCATGTTACTGATGTCTCTTATCATTTCAATTTTCTTTTTAACCCTCTCACGCATTTTGACACGATTCGGGTCATATTTAATGCTTTAAAAATTCACCAAAATTTGAATATCTTATAGAACTGCATCAAGGGTCCATGCAGGACCTATTGATTAAACTAATTGGCAACTCTGTTGTTTATGAGTGATTGTATAACAGAAACTTTCCCAGTGAAATAATTTTGTTTCATGCGTGAGAGGGTTAATACATATAGAAATGTGTTATATTTTTTCAGTGATTTATGTAAGAATGTTTGGTGAAAATAAGTACATATAAATCAGGGATATATTTATTAAAAATAAATTGCCATAGTAAAGTTTGAATAAAGCATATTTTAACATTTAGGGACCAATTCACATCTGGAGTATTGTGATGTAGAGGGATAAAACCTTTAGTAATGTATTGTCATTTGTCATTTATGAACATTATTTTTTTTCCAGTACTATGATGACTATGGTGATATTATCAAGGCAACTCTCGGGAAAGCTCGAGAGATAAACAAGGTCAACTCAGCACGCACCATGGCACTGGCACTGACCATGATCTTCCGGGAGTTGCAGAAGGACAATGTGCGGGTGAACAGACAGAGTGTTGACTTTATCAGTCTCAAGGTGTGTCACTCATTCATCTGTTTCCCTCTCTCTTTCTATTCTTCCTTTCATTTCCCTAACTTAAAGTCTTCCATCTCCTGAATATTATTTTAGAACAAACACTTATTAATAAAAGTAGCTCCAAAACAAGTCACCTAAAAATATAGATTATATTATCAGCTTTTTCTTAAATTGCCTACATATTTTCATGGTAGTTGTACATTCTGTTTTAGCATTGGTAATGTTGGTATTCTGTTTCACCTTATATGTTTATAGCCTTCTAGAAAATTCTTTTGTTAACAATATGATGGTGTAGTGAATGATTATGTAACTACTGTAGAAAAATAAAGTAAAAAAATATAGCCTATGTACATTTGCAAATAACTAAGCATTGCCTGGCATCCTCAATCACCCATATGGTGTTACGGGTTATCACCAAAGTGTTGAGGCTAACTCTTAGCCATGTATTTACTGCAAAGAAAGCCTCCTGAAATGGATTGGATAAATGACAATAACGAATTTTTCTGATATACTGTACCGGTATTTAATTTGTACTTTTCAGTTATTTTATTTTTTCTTTCAGGAACTGGCCAAAAGATTTGCTTTGTCATTTGGGCTGGATGCTGTGAAGAATCGTGAAGCCATCACAGCATTGCACCGTGAAGGCATCCTCTTTGCCGTTAATCCACTTGAAAACCCAGCAGACCCCACTGGACCTCCTCCCAACCTTTCATTCTTAGAGATACTCACAGAGTTCACAAATAAGCTTCTCAAACAGGATAAGAAAGTTGTGTATGTAGTTTTCTATTGATTGATAGTGTACTGTAATGCATTCTCAGTACTAAGCATGATTATATCTGTAGCTTTTCATTCATTCATATGGATTGACTCCATGCTCCTTTTGCAGTAATACCTTTTATGTACATGTAAGTGTTATACTATAATCTATAATACCATTATCATTTGTGGGAAAAGTGCAGTTAGGTAAGCCACAAACAGTACCATCCTTTATTATTAAAAGTAACCAAGTATTTAAATTGACACTTATCAGGGATTTAAAAATTAAATAATCCATTACTTTAATTTAAACTGTTTCAATAGTATCTTATATACAGTACAACTGAGGCACTTTATAAGGAGCTAAATATAATTACAAAAGAGGGATTGGGAAGCATAGCATAGAGGACTCAATATAAATAAAAGATAAATGGTCAGTAAGCAAAGTGTAAAGGAAGCTATGATACTGTACCCTAATATGTGACTTATTTCAGCTTGGCCTATCTTGACCGGCGTATAGCAGCAGGGATGCCCAGCTCCCGGGGTGAAGACTGGCAACCTTTGCTCATGTACCGCAACTCTCTGGTTCATGGTGAGGGAGATCAGCCTCCTCAGACATCCAAGCGTGCCTACACACGCAAACGCAAACACGGTACGTATTTGGTTTTATTATGTCATGTATGTTTTGCTGTGCTGCTCTTCGTTTCTCCGTCTATTCATCCAGGAGGGTAGCACAAATGTTCACTTTTTTCTCTGACAAGCTAATACAGGAGTGAAGTTTTTATAGACTCCAGGACTACTTTTTGACAATTTCTCGGTGAGAGCCAGTAGGCTGCAATGAATGATAATGGCAAAGAAATACCAGGGGAAAGTAATTAAGTACTGGAGGGAATCAAGGTACCAGAAACACAAGTTAATAAGCTACTTGGGAGTTGGGAGGGCGGTGCCAGGCAATTACAGGGGAACAGTTTCTAAATACTGGAGAGAGTCAAGAATGTAGGGGTACTTAAAATGGGAAAGGAAAGCAAGTATGGGAGCTCTGTTACTATATTACAGGTATCTGTTATTTTCCTTTACAGTGGATGATGATGATGACGACGATGACGATGATGATGATGCACCATTCCAGTGAGTAGCTTTGCACTTTTATACACTTATTTCACCACTTGTGTTTTCTTGTATCGGATAATGTGTTGTGTGTGTTGTACCTTATTAAACAATACATTAATTTTTTTTAGATTTGTCCTGTCTGGTATAGTCTTTGTATATTATGTTTCTGTAATACAGGATAACAAGTCACAAATAGTCAGTATAGTAGAAGCACCACTTATAGTATTTGTATATTATTACTAACTGTCATGTTGAAATACTAATGGATTAATTTTAAAGTAGATTAACAGTCATGGTGAAGGCAAGACTTTCTGACATCTATCTTGGTATGCACCATATCATAATCAGAGGTAATTAGGATTTACCTTAAATTATCATGCCTCACTCAGATATGTAATCTTAGATTGTTTAAGCTGGGATACACCCCTGCACCTGACAGTCATTACAGTAGGGTAAGACCCACCTACACCCATACCCTAATGTGGCAAATTGGAAGCTATTGATATCTTCCAGCTGTATCAAGAAACAGACTACCTCAGTTGAAGTTGCCTGTTTTGTAGCACAGTTTGGAAGAATATGTAGCAACCAATTCTCTGGAAACATCTTTCCCTCTAAAATATTCCAACATCTTCACCTAAGGCCACCATTAGAGGAGCCTCGGGAGACGGGTCGGCCAAAGCGGCGTCGGCGGCTTGAGCAAGTTCATGCTGATGTTATTGGCCGTGTCATCCGCCACAAGTGGTACATTGACGGCAGCGGTGTATACTGCACCGGTGCTGTGTTGGGCATGTCAGCACCAGGGACAGTCCCAGAAGAGTCAGGAGAAGAAGATGAGCACATCAATGGCACATGCTATGATGTCCAGTACGATGATGAGGACTTTGTACGTCACCTCATATTGGAAGGGGACTGGCAGCGTGGTGACATTCAGGTCCTTGGTCGCTCACCTAATCTGACATAAAAGAGTACAAATGGATAATTTTGCCATTATTTTGTAGAGATTGTTGTATTGTCTTCTCTTTCCTAGTCTTAATAGAAATTTGACCCTGTAGAAATTATTTCATTTTATCTTATTTTATTGTCTTAGCTTCTGATCTGTCTTATCTGTTGATGAAACTATGTGTAGAATTATTTTGATTAACAAAAGAGTTAAAATTCAATTATATATGGAAATAGTGTTATAAGTACAGTACAGTATATATTTTAGTTAAGAAAAGAATTTGGTAAATCACAATACAATTACCATTACTGTAGTATTAAGTTATATATTTTTAGCATCAAATAAATTATTTAATTCTTTCATACTTTTACAGTAATGTACATATTTTAACTTTTAACTTTTCATTAAGATTGTAGAATTTCAGGGCAAAGTAGAGTAGCAAGCTTTTTAATTTTATAATTAGGTAATACTTGAGTTGAACATCAGACTCAGAATTACTGATTGTTCAATCTTCAATGCAACTGCTTAGAAAGATATTTCAAAATATTATCTCTTGATTGAGGTAGGTAGAGTCCTTTATACAAATAAAGTTTTTGGTGGTCTTCCTTTACTTTATCATCCTTGAGAATGTAAGAACTATTTGCTGTTTGTGATAACTGTCATGACCAGTCCCAGTTTTGTGATGATAAATATTTGCCTACATAATTATACAGTAGCATTATGATAAAGGTATGTACTAGAAATATGCAGTTTTCAAGAGAAGTAGACATTAACTAAGATTTTGTAGATGGTCTTGGGAGACATCTTATGTCTGTGTATCTTTCACGAGCTCTAACACCATGCTGCTTCAGGGACTTCTCCCTAACAGGATGACTACAACAGAAATGTCTCCAAAACTGTATAGTACTGGAAAGGGAAGGAAAGTGATTTAGAGAATAAAATACTGTTCAAACCATAGTTTACAAATATAGTAACTTGGAGGCTTATTCTCCCTTTGCCACTCCTTGTTGGGAATAAAGACATACAGTAGCCTCCCTCACCAATAGCCAAATTTTACTGACTTTTAAAATTTATTGTTAATAGCCAACCAATGGACTGAACTTGACTATTATACAGTAGTCACAAAAGGATAGCCTTCAGGGGTAGGGAGTGAAATAGCTACTGAACTGTATGTATTTAGTCTTATGAGGCAAAATGTTTATAATTCTTATTCTGAGACTTACCTCTGAAAGGGATTTTCTGGGGAGAAAATTAAACATTTATTTTATTTATTTTATTGTGCACTCGATAAGATGAGCTAATCCATCAAAATCTTCAGCTTCAGTTTTTGGCCATTTACCAAGGTAAGCTTAGAGTAAGTGCTTGGATAATTGAAGTTTTGTGTAAATGCAATATTTCAATTTGTGTATGTGTATTATTTATATAGCATGGTTTGTGTGATGGTGGATTGCACCAAAACTTATGAGATAATTTTACATTACAATATTTACAGATCCCGAAAGAAGACTAAGCGTGGCAGGGGCCAGGGCAGAGGTCGAAGTCAGCGAAGGAGTAAGCCAAGGTACTGGTGGGTTATTGTAACAGAGTGGTGAGGGAGAATTGTACTATCCTACACATGTAGTCTGGTTAGGTTTATACATTCACTAGTCACAAGTATCAAGGGCCCAGTTGTACTATTGTACTATCCTACACATGTAGTCTGGTTAGGTTTATACATTCACTAGTCACAAGTATCAAGGGCCCAGTTGGGGCCTGACATTGCTTGTGAGGTGATGAGAAAGTCATGAGGGGTTTTAGGTTGGCTGCCTATCAATTAATTTGGCTTTGATGAAGGTAGGTCAGCCTCAGATCATACTACCTCTTAGGGAGGAAAATATTACATGTAACCATGTCACTTTGCCTTACTACATATGGTTGCCAGTTTCTAAGTTTTTTTGTAACCAGTGTCAAGTTTCTGTTGAAGTTTCTCAAGTTGTCTGACCAAGCAGGCCCGATGTCAAGTTTCTGTGTTTGCTAGTACTGTACTGTACTTTTAGGAACATGAGAACTGACTGATTCATTATGTTCATGGAAAAACGTCACTTGGCATTCTTGACAATCTTTTGTCAGTCTAATATTAATGTGCGTCTTTAGTTTCCCGACGAATGTCTGAGAAACACCGAGTCACCACAAGTGAAGGATTTTGTGCTCACACTTTATTGTCATTGAAGATGAGTTTTTCGTATGGCGTAATATGAGTAACTTTAAAAAAATCCTGTGCGAATATGTTTTATTCCCATAGCTTGGAGCAATTATGTTATGTGTCAGATTGCGAGTAAAATGTTACCTTGCCCCTGAAACACTTAATTGAATTGGTATCCACAGGCTGGAGATTGAGATACGTAAAGTGAAGTTACCAAGTGGCCCTCGAAGAAGTAGTGCTCGCCTATCACGGAACGGGGTGGAAGAAAGTGATATTGATCTGAGTTCAACCAATCCTTCACAATACATAGAGCAGTTGTCAAGCAGTCTTGAGATACCATTGCATCCACCAATTCACGCCTCCACCCCACAGGTAAGGATTATTCTGGTCAATCAGACAAAAATTGTGTGCTTGCATGTGTCAATGGAAATGTTATATATACAGTATACTGAATTAGTTTAATCTTAAACAGGACCTTATGACTCGTGTTATGAACATTCATTTTATTTTTTTTTCCTCTTTCAGGAGATGGATATGCTTAGAAAGAGAGCCAAGAAAATTTGCCTTAATTCAGATAATAGCACTACATGTACTTAATTTGAGTGTGCTCTTCTTAACCTCAAATTGTTAATCAACTAGCCAACCGTCATTTTTTTCTTTGTTTTATGGGAGAATTTGGTTTACTGCATTATTACTTTTCACTTTATATCTGAAATTATTTCTGATTTAGAATGAATTGATTAATTTCAATAATGGAAAATAATTTACCGGTGAAAATTGCCCTTTTTGGTTAATTTAAGTACAGTATACAATGTCTAGCACTGTTGTTACTGGCATTTTCTTTATGATTGTGGGAGAAGCACATCCATTGGGAAATATATTTTCTGACGTCATATTACAGTTCCCCGGGTATTATATATAATGACCCATTATTAGATCGGTGGTAAAAGAATACACTACTCATATCAGCCAAAATATGCATGTGTCAATAATGAGTTATAGGGGACATTAGTCATTATTATATTATGTTGTTATGTGTTAGTACAGTACAGAATTGAAATTACAATATACAGTATTGTGTACTATCAAAGGCAAAACCTGTGTAGCCGTCTTGACCAATGATTTAATATAACTTGCGAAACATAATGAAAGTCCCACCACAATAACACTCCATGTCCAGTATGATTAGCCCTCTACCATTTGTTTTCACCAGATTTTATGACACGAGTTTTGTCTTTGATAGTACAATACTTAAGGGATTTATTAGGATTCCAATATATTCTCGACTTTCATAAGCCTCAATAATTTTGTGATACAGTAAAATTTAATTTGTGCATGCTACAATATGTGAAGTGTCAGAAAACTTTATTACATAATATATTTTGTTTTGAAATTATTTCTAATACAATTGTACCAATTATAATTGAAGGGTTAAATATATTATATTTATTTATAATGAGAATGAAATCTGTCGTTTTTGTTGTAACCAATAGTTTATACTTTTACATATATATTATGCAGTATAAACACATATATGTTCACATGCATACATATACAAATACCTATATACTGTATATATATATGTACACACATAATATGTTATGTTCACATACACATACATATAAGATTTCTATTTATTGTTAATGATGTTTACAATGGTAGGTAAGTAAATGTTCTTATATCGGTCAGTTCTTTAGCCTTATGGAATTTAGTTTGTTTTAGCGACGGGTGGACCTTGATGGAGGGGGGGGGGGGGTTGAAGGTAGCAGCAGGCGATTGTGGAGTTGTGACAGCAGCCTCTCGCCAAACATCCTCAGGTCATGCCGGTACAGTCTCGGCAAATAGTCCTTGACAAACACAGGAGCGTCTAAAAACTTGAAACATTTACACCCATACTATTATCAGGCAGCTGACTAAAGCAACGAATCCCCGTGTTCAGTGTTCACAGTTCGAAGTAATTGGCCGCACCTTTCCATCACAGGCTGATCAAGGACTATCTGCTGCGACTGTACCTCTCCTTCAGTAATGTTTAAGGTCCATTCACACACATCCATGACGTATCCGTGCCGCGTCCCTTCCGTGTCCGTAAAAAAAAATATCGTTACGTTGGAAGTAGACGGATGCGTTACCACACGTCTGACGCTGTTCCGTGTTTTGCCTTTTCATGTCCGGCAGGTGCCGTATTCGTGCCGACAAATTGAATATCGTCGCCACCGATATTTTTTAGTTTTTCACGGACGTTGAAAGGTGGGACGAGTGTATACAAACATGAATGACGAGCTCCTAATTGAACTTGTTCGCAGTCATTCTGTTCTCTATGACTTATCACACCAAAATATATGGACAGTAGCTTCAAACAAGCTATTTGGAATAATATTGGGAAAGAAACTCTGCCTTACTTTCCATATTGAAAATCACTGACTTCAAACTGTACGGAGGCGCCACGGATGTGTGTGAACAGACGTCACGGATGCGTCACAAATATCACTGGCACGGATACGTCTCTGATAAGTGTACGCAGGGTCCAGAGAATATTCTCTGGACCCTGGTGGTGAAATTGGGAAATGTAGGTGTTTTGTATGCGTTGCGTAATTTTGTTTTTTGTAAGATGGCAATGTGTATGTTGTGTTGTATAATGAAGCGTGTGAGTTCTTGTTTTTTGGTGTTAATATCATCTTTGTTTAATTGAAGTAGGCCTTTGTTAATGTTGTGTGTTAGGTGCTGCTGCACGGGGGTGAGGAGGAGATTGTGTGGGTGGTGGAGATGGGAGTGATGGTGAGGGTGATGGAGGTTGTGGTGTTGGAAGAGGTATGGGGCATGTGGGACAAGTCCATGTGTTTGTATAATGTTTTCTGGAGGCAAGTGTTGTACATAACAAGTGGGTCCAGTTCTTACAAGAATTTCATTGTCTGTTGTCTGTTTACTAGATGTGATGGGTTTAGAGCATGTCGGACATATGTATTTGTTAGTGGGTCCAGGATTGATTTAGAATCTTTAGATGTTTTCGGCTAGAAGGAGAAGCCGAGAAATGACAGCCGGAGAATAATTTCTTGGTGATGAAAAAATGTTTAGCTGTGTGTGAGGGGTGAGGTATTGCCCGGGTGACCGAAGCCGTTCGGCCCGTTCCCAGGGACTCGAGCCCCCTTGGTGGGGACGGTTTGGCACCTGCCTGAAACGAAGAAGCAAATCTGGCCAAAAAATTAAATTTGAAGGATGGAAAACAAAGCAAATTGGTGCTTGTGTGATAGACTGTCATAGGAGCGTGGTGAGAGTTTGTGGTGCTAGTTATTACGCCTAGGGATATGGGGCACTGGATATAATGACCAAGATCGATCTTGATTGTGACCAGTTGCTGGCTGTTACCATGGCACTTTCCCTGGCTTACAGCTTTCGCCTCGCATCTAACTAACTTTAGTTGGAAACATAAACCTAGTGAGAAAGATGAGTGCCCTCTTATAACGTATGCGTTCTACATGAACTGTATGGCATTGCCAGGTTGGGTGGATAATATTTCCATTTCCCTCACTTTCTTTTACAACACTAGTGATCGAATTTTCCCCCCGATAATCGACCTTATATAATTGTTACAAATACGTCAAACCCAGTCGCAGTTACTCCACCCTACAGTATTGTAGTATTATCACACACACACAGAAGGAACGGGTGTGTGTTTTGGGTCAACAGCGGGGAAATTATCGTACACATACCAGAGGCAACCAAACCAGGAGCACAACCAGTGATCTTTTACTTTCTCTCAACAATGTAATAACTTTTTACGACACTCGTGCTTGGAACTGGTTCGGGATCGGGGTCGTATTCTTAGACAGACAAACACGAAGGGGAATAAGAGTGTGCCGACACTACTCGGGGATATTAGATGAAGGGGACGATACTTAAAGGGTTTGAGCGCCCCTGTTGACCCGAGTCGATCCCCCCCCCCCCCCTGTCTCTCCCTGTACTCTCGTTCGTCCTTCAGTGTGTTCCATACCAAGGGCGGACTTCATTTATCCCCAAATCCAATCATTGGTACTGTATGCAGTGTACTTTTGTCCGGTAACCTCGATAAAGAGCTTTGTGTAGAATAACTATACCACGTACAGTCGGCAGCAAAAGTCCTGTCACCTCACTTGCTTCACCGAGGTACTCGATGTTCATAGACTCGAAATTATTAGGTGTAGAAAACGTGTGTATTTCTCGAGTCCATGAACACTGCATGTCTCGGTGAAGCAGATAAGACGACAGGACTTCTGCCGCCGACTGTACTTGTCCAAGTCAGTGTACCCAGTGATCCTCTTGGCGGACTTTCAAAAATATTCTTGAAAGCTAAAAAGAATTGTTGACTTCTATCTAGGCCTGTCAGTTAGCAGAAGCTCCTAATTTCTCCAATATATACTAATAAACAACTCCATTAAAAAAAATAGGACTGTGATGAGCCATGAAGGTGATATCCAGGTCTGCTGTTTTATGGTACAGTTTGGAGGAATTAATTAATAGCCTCATTTCACTGATAATACCACAAACCTCTTGAACCACTTTGATAAGGTTTGGGAAGGCATATATTCAACACACAGGTTAGATTAATGCACGTGTATGAAAGTGTCTTGTGTTGTACAGTCGTGCTCAATAATAATCATCCACATACGGGTATCTAGCAAATTGCTGTCTAATGTTTTCACTTTCACATATGATATTGATTTAGTAGTGCGTAGCTGCTTGTAGTAAATTGAATGATGGTACTTGACCTATTAATTAGAAAGTTTATCAGCTTAAGGAAGAGAAGGAAGCTGTCCAACTCTTAACGTGAGTTACCCCTATATGGATGATTACTTTTGACCAAGACTGTACCTACATGAATGATTCAGTCTCTGGTACTTCATCCTTACTTGAAATATATAAAAATGTAAGTCAGTTTTTATTAGATTGCTTTTATTTATTTTCGGTCGCCTGCAGTCCGTGTGGGGAAACGTTTATATGTTCGTTTGTTGACAGTTGTAGTGTTTCTGTACTTGTGGTGGTATTGGTGTGAGATTTTGATATTATCTACAGGTGGAGTGTTGGAGAATATCAAGGTCAGTAGAGAGAGAGAGGGGCCGCCAAGTAACCAGCCAGTCAGTGGAGTGTTGTGGGTGTCGGTAGTGAGTCGATTCGCGCACTTGCTTCGTGTCCGCGCGAAATCCCCCCCCCCCCCAACCCCGCGTGTTGTTCTTTGATGGAAAGTGTGATTGTTCTCTGACAACACTTTAATTAATAGTTTCATTTTACATTCCGTATCCAAGTTTATGTTCCGATCAGCACTATTAAATTCAATATTGTATTCTGCCTTTAACACTCTATAACTTGAGATTCTGCTATAGGATTGTAACACGTTGTATCCTTAAGCGTGTTAATATTAGGACCTTAACACAGTTTATAATGTAGCCAGACTTTTACACGCCTCATAATCGAGTTTGCAAAACGACTTCATTATTGACTTCCGGAGTGAAATATTTTTGAAGAGGGCAATTACTCTCGGCTCTTCAACAATCCCCATTTTTTACCTCCAACCTTGCTAATTTTCATCACTATGTCCTTCTCCGGCGCCATATAACCCTAGCTGTTGCCCTGCCATTGGTGTTTTTTTTTTTTTTTTTCGTTTCGAAGAGGAAGAGAGCTTCATTAAGACACACAAGACTAGAGGATTTGTACAAGGAGAAAGTTTCGATAAGGTAAGATTAATTAAGTCTATAAAACTAATACCAATAATGGTTGCAGAACAGAGTCTCCTTGTTCCTCCAGTTCCTCCTGAATTAACCATTTTTTCTGCCATAATGTTTACTGCTATAGTTTTTTATATGGATCTGTAACAGTTTCAATAGTGTAGGGAGAAATTATTGTCCACAGTTGTTCATACTCCTGCCTGTTGACTACCTAAGCATTACTTTGAAGAAGGGGAAATGTTAACACCCTCATGACCTTATTTGACGACCACTATTACCCACTGACCTGACACGCCTGACTTAATTGACTTCCTATCACCCCTCTGCTCTAGTCTCTACCCAGGTCGGTGTGTATGTTTATAGTATGAACTGTATGTTTCAATATGTGTGATTATATTATTGTGTTGTGAAGTACAGTCACTCATAAAAGTAAAGACCTCAAGCACGACACCTTTTAACTCGTGTGATATCGGTTCTGGTAACATTGTACCTGACGTCAAAGGTGTGTGTGGTGTTTAGAGGAAGGCTGGTTTGCTCCAAACATTCTCACAACTCATGTTTCGTCTCATTTACCCTTAGTTCAAAGTGGGTCGAGCAGATCAACTTCATCCCTCAAGCGCCATCATTGACATTACGTACACTGTTGCCAGAACCGATATCACAAGTATAAGAAGGTGATTGGCCGGGGAGGGGGGTATTATTTATGAGTGACTGTACACACATAATATGTGTGTTGTTTACAGTACTTGTCAGTGTAATTAAAGTTAGGGCACGGTAGCCAGTTTACTACTCACATGCCGGTATTATTTTCAGACGCAAGTGAAGGGGTGGAAGTTGAGGTTATTGACAGTACAGTTGCTGAACTATATTCTGCCCCACATTTGTAAAGCATGTGTAAATACCTGGCAACTCACTTTGAGTGGAAAGCAGCACATACGAACCTCAATTAATGAAACACTCATTAACTCCAGTCAAGTAAAGAATGTATGATATCACCAAGTCTCACATATTTATTCAGTATTTTCTCTTTGCTATGTAAAACATCGTATCTTAATTGATCAAATAATACAGTATTGATGATTACTCATGCATTGAATCTCGTATTAGCTGCTTACCATTCAGAGAAAGTTGTCAGGTATCTCATTCTATACAAATGTGAGGTAGAATATAGTTCCACAACTGTACTGTACATCCAGCACCCACTGAGTACATCCAACCATTCATGTGTGTGTGTGTGTGTGTGTGTGTGTGTGTGTCTCATGTAACAAGAGTCACACCTTAGGCGATGACTGATACAATGACTCCTAAGAATCATCAGTCACCCTCATTGCTTATTACCCCATGACTTTTCTTGAATGTCGCTGAAAGTTAAATCAGAGTGAACTTAGCGTACGTGGTGTTGTGTACATACCCTACTGGTGGAGACATGTGAAGGGTCAAGGATGTCAAACAGGTAGAGTTAATAGTGAGTGGGTCGAGAGGTCATGGTGGTTGGCTGACCGAGTGTGTGTGTGTGTGTGTTAGTGTGTGTGTGGCAGGAAAAAGGAAAGAAGGTTACAACAGTAGATTGAGGGACGAACTTTTTTTTTTTTTTTTTTGTAACTATATAACTTCCAGGACACAATTCATCTCAATGTAACTATAGTAGGGGATCTGTTTCATGGCATAGTTTGGAGGATTCAGTTGCCATCCAATTTACTTAAAGAAAGTATTCCCCTTAAGGAGGTAGTTTATTGTGATTACTTTGGAGTCTATGGAGCCTTCAAACACTCCAATGAAACAGATCCCTTACTTATATACTGAGGTAGGCTAGTCTGTTTACCTGCATAGTTTGGAGGAATCGTACAGTAGTCATACCCTGTAAAACAACAACAACAACAATAGTGGTAATCAACATCCCAAGGTCTAACTCGCTTACATTAACCTTTCACTTTAACTAACAAATTATTATACATTATTACCGGTACCAGTTTCCCAACCAGTTAACAGTTAACAAACGAACTAATAAACATTAAACATATATCTAACTAAATGGATAAACTGAGAAATAGATATAAAGAATTCAAACACCACGACGGAAATTGTTACACAGAGTTGGACTTTCCCGAACAGAAAATTATACCGTGGTACAATACAGTGCTTTGTGTTTTGCTGGTATTTTAGCTCATTTTATATTTTTTAGTGCGCAGTACAGTACAGATTGAGTGTTGGTTTAGATACATATAAGAATAATGACGTCTTTGTATTGTCTGTCATCAAAGCAAAAACTCTGGGACTGGTAATTGAGGGTACTAATGTTTTTACTTAATAAGAATCATGATAATATTAATAGTTGGTGTTGTTTGTTGTTGATGTATTTGTTGTTTGTTTTGGTGTTCGTGTTAATGGAATGTCAAATTGTTCCTCCCCAAAAAAATGTTGTGGACATTTCTGGGGTAACTGAACGCCACTGATTCCTTCAAGCAGAACATACACATGCAGCAAAGGACAGCCAACTACCTCTCTCAAGGTTATATGAAAGTTGCCTTCCCTCCTTCATTCCTTGAATCAGTAGAGCGTTAGAGTACCAAGTAATGAGAAGATAAATAACTGTCCAGGAATAAATAGCAAGGGAGGGAAATCACTATCCAGAAATAAATATGCTAGGAAGGGAGGGAAATCACTATCCAGGAATAAATAGTAAGGGAGGGGAATAACAGTTCAGGAATAGTTAGGCTAGGCTACCTCTCCAAACTGTACCAAGAAAGAGTACTGTAAGAAAGTAGTAGAGGTTTGTATCTTGGTTTAGGTCGACCAGAAATTTTGTAGGAATAAGTGGATGAATCTGTTTACTGTGACTCGCCTCCCTCAGGATTATTTTTTATGTGGTTGGTGATAAATTGACTTGAGGTGGTGATACCGTTGTAGGTGTGTACAGTATAGGTGTAGGAGGGGTTGTGTGTGTGGGGGGGAAGGTCATGAAGGAGAGAGAGAGAGAAAGAGAAAGGGGTGGACAGAGAGAGAAAGAGAAAGGGGTGGACAGAGAGAGAGAAAGAGAAAGGGGTGGACAGAGAGAAAGAGAAAGGTGATAGAAAATGGGTGGACAGCGAGAGAAAGAGAAAGGTGATAGGGAAGGAGAGAGAGAGAATAGGTGATAGAGAAGTAGTGGACAGAGAGAGATAAAGAGAAAAGTGATAGAAAATGGGTGGACAGAGAGAGAGAAAGAGAAAGGTGATACGGAAGAGAGAGAGAGATGAGGGAAAGGGTGTGGGCCCGTGGGGTGCTACTGGGAGGGAAACTGGTACCACTATGTATGTTAGGAGAGGAAGGTAAAAGTAAGTGACTTAGACCTTGGCCTGCATATTACCACTATTGTTGTTGTTGTTGTCTTCTAAGTTTCTCTCTCACTTTTCCCTGCATATATGTGCCCAATACTTCAATTAATTAAGGGAGCAACTGATTCCTCCGTACTTATTCCAAGCAACAGACCACCATTATATTTGTTCATCTGGTTCTGTTTCCTGACATACTCTGGAGGAATTCAAGGCACTCTAATGTAACGTACCAAAAGTATAGTATCCCCTTCACCCTTAAGTTAAGGACCCTGTATTCGTGTATGAAACGTGGAGGCTTCTGATTCCTCCTGATCATGCCACGAAATATGCACATTCCTTGTAAGGGGTGTTTCGTGGCAATATTTTGTATGACTCATTTATCTCCAATTTTCTGGCTACATCACAGGGTCCTTAATAATTTGGGGAGCCCTTACTTCCTCCGTAATAGATAGACTTGCTTACATTTACTACCCACTCTACTGAGGTATGAATCATATTATGTCTCAAGAAAAAAACATACCTAAAGTTTATCTGGTCCTCTCGTAAGGTATCTTAGAGTATGATACCGAGTTTACGATAAGGTAATATAAGGTTCAAATAGTGATATAATTGGCCAGAGGAGAAGTATACAAGTGTGATGTAGTGGTGATTGATGAGTAAATTGTGTGTTGTTGTTATGGTGCCTGTGATATTTAATGTATAATAAGTGAGTGAACTAGTTTGGTGAATGTATGTTTGTGGTATTTATGAAAGAGTTATATTGTGGCTGGCGATCGTGTGCGTGTGTGTGCTTTTTGTTTTTTGTATCTGTGTGTGTTTTTTTTTTTACGAGTGAGTAGTGGTGGAGTCGTAGGTGAGTAAATATATGTGGTGTCTGCAATGTTGTGGTATATATATTTGAGAGTAATTGTGGTGGTGGTCGTGTAGCCAAGTGTGGATGTATGTATGTATGTATGTACAGTTGAGAAAGTTAGTAGAAAGTGCAAGAAAAATATGAGTGTTTATGGCAGGCAATATCTCTGAGGTCTTTGTAGTAAACCCTGGTAATGTTTATTAATGAATCACTATAAAACTCCACAGCCAATGTAAAGTGGAACGTGACTGACTGAAATTTAGAGTGGTAGTCAAATGTGGACTTATACATTCATGTTTTACTTGCACTTTCTACTTGCCTAACTGTACTTTACTTCTTATTAGAGTGTTGAGCCAATTTCGATGTGTTGTTTACTTATACATATATATATTTATTATGCTTATTTTTAATATATTTATTTATGTATTTATTTATTACTTTTATTTATTCATTGATTATTTATTACAATTACTTGTCCATTTATTTAGTTACTACATTTATGGGTTCATTTTATATATATATATATATATATATATATATATATATATATATATATATATATACAAATACATGACATTAATTTACGTATATATACATTTATTAATTATTTTTTTATATATATTTTCCTTGCAGCCCCAAACCAACAAACCAACACAATGATGGGTTCGGCCTTCCTCGAGGACCCAGGTGTGGACGAGTACCTTGGGTTTGACCTGAGTGCCCTCAAGGTGGACCAAGCCTATCTCAGTATCAACTCACAGACTGATCACGACGTCACACTCTATACACTCTCTCACGCTTGTTATGGGGTGAGTTAATTAAGGAGGAAATTCGGTGTTGGTAAATTTGGAGCAAACAGAATCCTCCAAACTATTCCAAGCAACACAACACCATTATTTTTGTTCATCTGGTACTGTTTCCTGGCATACTTTGGAGGAATCAAGGCACTCCAATGTAACGGAAGTGAATTATGGTACCCCCTTAACCTTTTGTTGTATCAGTTGGCTTAGTTTTGTTATTATTTAGTTCTGTTCAGTCAGTTCTTTTGTTCAAGTTATTTATTTCATTCAGGGCAAACCGTAAATGGCATGTATGTATGTATGTACAGTCACAATCAAATATCCACCGACAGTTTCCTTCCATTGTAGTAAATATCTTTGTATGATTTTGCAGCTCCATATTACGTAAGGTATTGTATGACACTATTTTGATATGATACCGATTTATTTACACGATGGAAGGAAAGTGTTGGTGGTTATTTGATTACAACTGTACCTAACCAGTTCACTGAAGATATCTATGTAATTTTGTGCAGCATGATAACTTTGTATTGCTTTGTTTTGTTTTCTTTATATTACATTGATCAAGTTTCTCTGCTCTCGTCATTGTCAACTGGCATATATACGTTTCCTCCGTTTCCCGTCCATCATCCTCCGACCTATAGCCTAGGGTTGGAGGACGTAGGAAGCCTTAGGACGGAGGAAAGTAACCCCGTGTGATACCTGCCTTATTACCGACCTAAGAGTGTGTTTATTATTACTGAGACCCATTGAAGCAAGTGGTATTCAGTAAACATTCATTCTTTCATTAATCATTAGTTGTTGTTGTTGTTTGTTGTTAGTATTTTTTTGTTTGTTTTTTCTACACATGTTAAGCAAGGTTGTTTGATGAGCCAGTGAGTTGTGAGAGGAGATAACGGTACACATAAAGGTCAATGCAAATTAATATTAGACTAATGTATATAATAATGAGTTGCGTAATTATAGGCAGTGAAAGTGAGTGAATGAATGAACAAATCAGCGTTGAGTGTGTGATTGTACAAGTATATTATATACCGTATTGATTAGTGGTGGTGAAGGACTAAACGAATAACTAAGTGAGTGACTCATGTATAGTTATATTATATTTAATGTATATCAAATGTATATTTAATGTATATCATATGTATATTTAATGTATATCAAATGTATATTTAATGTATATCAAATGTATATTTAATGTATATCAAATGTATATTTAATGTATATTTAATGTATATCAAATGTATATTAAATGTATCTTTAGATTAGTGAGTACATTTCTAAACGAGAGAATGAGTGAGCAAGTATAGTAGTGTATGTATGTAATGTTCTGGTGGTGGTAAGTGAGTTGTAATGTCGTGATGTGTTGTGGTTGTATATAATATGAGTTGTAATGTTGTGGTGTGTTGTTCGTGATATAATTAAGTTGTATTGTTGTGTTTATAGTCTTCGTAGTGACAGTCAATAAAGCTGTAATATTGTTTTAATGTTGTGTTCGTATTGGTAGTGAGTAAAACTGTTGTGTTCTTAGTGATGGTAAGTATAGATGTAATGTTGTATTATTTTACAGTGTCCGTTCCAGCCCGAGGTGAAAGTAGTGAGTGGAGGTACTGCCAACACTACACTGTCCACCCATCACCCTTGGTCCTTCCTACTCTCCACCAGTACAGACCCCTTCTTACCTCACGACACGTCAGTATAGAATAAAATGGGGAGAAGTTCTTGTTGATGAAAAATTATTGTAGGGCAAATCTCATGTTGGGAAGGGTATAATATTGAATGTGGAGTTCCTGTGATGTAAGAATTATTTAGGCAACAAACTGACTGACTCATCAAAGCAAATAAATATAAAAAAACAGATAGGTAATATACGTGGGCACATTGGAAGGCTACTGCTTCCTCCAAACTATGTCGAGAAACAAATGACCCCTTCCCCCTCCCCCTACCCATGTTTCGTGATATAAATTGGAGGAATCAGTAGCCTTTCTATTTACCTTCAACAAGAGAATATTCCCTTAACTTTGCTTCGTAATTGTCATGTTTGAGGAATGTTTAGTTTACAATATCACTCATGGTCTTCGTTATTAATTAAGGGAAGATTTACAGCACCAAATTGCTCTTATAATCACGGTGGTAATTTAATAGTAGCCTATAATTATACTACTTGTTTATCTATGTAATGTGTGTGTGTGTGTATTTTGAACTACAATTATACTACACACATGTATGTATGTGTGTGTGTGTGTGTGTGTGTGTGTGTGTATTTTGAATCTACAAGGATATACAGTATGACCCTTTGTGTGTGTTTGTGTGTGTGTGTGTGTGTGTATTTTGAACTACAAGGATACATGACCATTTATGTGTGTGTGTGTGTGTGTGTGTGTGACCCTTGATGTGTGTTTGTGTGTGTGTATTGAGGGAAGTGAGGCTGAACTTCACTGATACATTACACAACCCTTTATGTGTATATGTATGTGTGTGTATACAGGGAGGATGTGTGCCGGGTGGAGGGGTCGAGACTGGGGGAGTTTGGGGTGTATCAACTCAACCTCACACGACAACTCCAGTGTCACTTCCACACACTCAAGGATCCCGTCTTCGAATATGGCGGTAAGTGTTGCCAAAACAAACAAAATTCACATTCACACACTTACAAGAACACACACACACACACACATTCACTCACAAGAACACACATACTCACAAGAACACACACACACACACACGCATTCACTCACAACACATTCACAAGAACACACACACACACGATGAAGGACTGAGTGTAAAATAGTGGATACAACAACTATTAATTCACTGTATATTATGGATGGTAAACAATATATCCTTTTGCTTCCCCACACAGCCATAGTAATAGCCTTCGCAGTGTATGCCAGTGTGGGCCTGGGAGCCTGGGCAGTGCTGGCACTCTACAAACACCTACTCAAGAATTATCAGAGACGCAGGGACTCAGATACTCAGGCTAGTACTAACACACACACACATACACACACACATACTCTCTATATACATACTTACTGTTAGTACTATTGTGGACTGGAGTTCGTTACCACCCTCCTCCACCAGCCAACCCCGACATGTGGCACCATCGCATTCATGGATTCGAGGTGTGAAGCTGGAATCAATGCTCATGAACCTGACTGATTGATTCGACTCGGGTTCATGAGCCTTGTTTACAGCTTCACACGTCGAATCCATGATTGCGAAGGTGCCACATGTCGGGGTTGGCTGGTGGAGGGTGGTAACGAACTCCAGTCCACAATAGTACACACACACACTGTATACATACTTATATACTGTACTTTCATCTCATACATTGCCATTGTTTTGAAATTTTATCATCTGTAAAACTATATTATAAACAATATTTGGAACACGTAAGATTGAAAACACTTCACTCACAGTGTAAATAGTATTATTTTATAGTATGAAATTTTATGTTATAGTTATATTACTGTTATTATCATTATCGAAGTGGTGGTGGTAGTAGTAGTAGTAGTAGTTGTAGTAGTGGTGGTAGTAGTTGTAGTGGTAGTGGTAGTAGTAGTACTAGTAGTGATAAATATACATATGTACTTTAACATTCTATGGAAATAAGATATGTGTGTTACAGGTGACAGCAATACACTTGGACACGTCAACAAACACCGTCAACAGTAACCAGGATAACAGCACCGTCAAACCCTCAGCCAAACCCAGACTCAGATCACTCGACACATTCAGAGGGTGAGTCCAGACAGTCCTCTAATTTATTACAGTCAAGAGTGTGTCCATATAATCGTCTTTATAATTTTGATTTGTATGTCTTTGATGTATTCTGACTTACCCCAGACGATTTTATTTCATATTATATTTTGGTGGCATGTGATTGAAGAAAGAAAACACCGTCACTTTCATTTCATATTGATTATAACGTAACAATTATTATTTATTATCATTATTATATATATATTTTTTTTTTTTTTTTTTTTTTTTGTCGAGGATAGAATCAGCATTGTGGTAATGATCTTCGTGAACTATGGTGCTGGCCAGTATTGGTTCCTGGAACACGCCACCTGGCACGGACTACAGGTGGCTGATCTCGTCTTTCCATGGTCAGTGTCCTGTGTGTCTTGACAGTATCTCTCTTTTTCTCTTTGTCTTTCTTTCTCTGTCTGTCTGTCTGTATATTTATCTATATCTATCTATCTATCTGTATCTATATCTATCTGTTTGTATGTCTGTCTGTCTTTTGTCTGTCTGTCTGTCTGTCTGTCTATCTATCTATCTATCTATCTATCTATCTATCTATCTATCTATCTATCTATCTATCTATCTATCTATCTATCTATCTATATATATATATATATATATATATATATATATTTATGTCTGTCTGTGTGTGTGTGTGTGTGAGGTGAATAGCACATTGAGCCATACAGTACATAGTGTCCTGAATGCAACAACGCTCCCATTGAATAGAAGAATCAAACACTAAGCCTTTTGATAATCATGTGCAGCAAGTACAGTACCGTAGCCTATAATTATATAGTTATACTGTATTAAGAACTATAGTACAGTGCTTGTAAATGTTAACAAATCATTACTCCAAATTATATTAACTATTACAAGCAAACAACAACAGAACACCATTATTTATATTAATCCCGTCCTGTCTCGTAGCAAACTTTGGAAGAATGAACAACAAAAATAAAACAAACGTATATTTATTATCTGATTTATTTCTTTAATGACCTGTTTGTTTATTTGTTTTCTCTATCTCCTTGTATGGGTCAGGTTTCTGTGGATCATGGGGGTGTGTATTCCAATGGGGCTAAGGTCAGCACTACGTAAGAACATTCCCAAAACCACAATATTCTTCAGGATATTCAAGGTGGGTTGGTTGGTGTTGGTGATGGTGGGAGTGTGTGTGGGTGTGGTTTGTTTGGTGGTGTGGTGTGTGTGTGATGGTGTTGGTGGTGGTGATGATGGTGTGTGGGTCTGTGGTGTTTGTGGTGATGGTGTTGCTGGTAATGTGTGTGTGTGTGTAGTGATGGTGTGTGTGGTGATGGTGTTGGTGGTGATGAAAATTATGACTATGAAGATAATAGCGATGGTGATAATAATACACTTTAAAAGGTTTGTTGATAGTGTGATATAATGATAGGACAGATATTTATAACCTAACTCTTCTCCTTTTACACACCCTCTCACACACACACTGTAACTCTCCCTCCACTGCTTCTCTACCTACTCCCTTTCTCTCAACCACACACACACACACACCCTCTCTTTCATACACACACACACACACACACCCTCTCTTTCATACACACACACACACACACACACTGTAACTCTCCCTCCACTGCTTCTCTACCTACTCCCTTTCTCTCCGTCACACACACACACCCTCTCTTTCATACACACACACACACTCTCTTTCATACACACACACACTGTAACTCTCCCTCTACTGCTTCTCTACCTACTCCCTTTCTCTTCGTCACTCACACACACACACACACACACTGCCACCACACATATTCCCCCTTGCATTTCACCACTTCCCTCCACTCATCCTAATTAACACTATCCACACACACTCTTCTCTTCTTTGCATGCTACTCTTCACATCTCCACTCCACTGTGTTCTACTCCACTTTACTACATTCTACGTCACTGTACTCCACTCCACTTTATTCTGATCCACTCTCCTCCACTGCACCACATCCTAAATCCACTCTTCTCCACTCCACCACATCCTAAATCCACTCTCCTTCACTCCACTACATCCTAAATCCACTCTTCTCCACTCCACCACATCCTAAATCCACTCTCCTTCACTCCACCACATCCTAAATCCACTCTCCTTCACTCCACTACATCTTAAATCCACTCTCCTCCACTCCACTATATTTTAATCCACTCTCCTCCACTCCACACTCCAGAGATCCATCAAACTGTTCCTCCTTGGCATCATCCTCAACTCCCTTGGTGGTTGGATTTGGTTGGATCGTTACCGTGTCCCTGGAGTCCTTCAACGCTTCGCCATCTGTTACCTCGTTACCGCCACCGTCGCCCTCGCCTTCACGCCCAAGGAGCCCCCTCAGTACCAGGTCAGTCTCATGCAAGGTCGTCCCGGGTAAAGTTCACCAGAAATATCGTATTATTATAGGTATTTGTGAAGTAAAAATGTTTCCTATAATTTTAACCTTCTGAATCAACTTAGCAACCATCAATAAGTCATACACAAGACAAGTTAAGTCAAGAGATGACCCTTATAAGTTCAGTGGACGACATACAGTAAAGTTTTTTATTGTCCTTTTGCTCTCTATATCATTTTCTTCAACTGTCCCCCTCTCCTTTCCTTCTATTTCCTCCTTCGTGTTTTTTGATGTCCCACTTTTTTGTCGCCCTCGTCTTACCTACAGGGGCCTACTGTATATTGGGCAATAATTTTCTGTCATCCTCAAATCACAAGTATCCATCTCTCCATGCCGTTTTCCATCCATTGTTGTTGTTGTTGTTGATGATCTATTTGTCTTCCCAGAGTGACGTAGGGATAGCCATGAGTGATGTACATTGGGCAATAATTTTCTGTCATACTCAAATCACAAGTATCCATCTCTCCATGCAGCTTTCCATCCATTGTTGTTGTTGTTGATGTTGATCCATTTGTCCACCAGAGTGACGTAGGGATAGCCATGAGTGATGTACTACAACTGCTGCCTCAGTGGATCTTTCACCTCCTGCTTCTGGCCACTCACACCCTCATCACATTCCTCTTACCAGTCCCGGGTTGTCCCACGTTAGTATACTATATATTATATTTATTTACCTTTGAGTTGAAGTTTGTTTCATTCACTCACTTATTTGAATTTAGTAATACTGCCTCCCATGGATGTATATAATTATAGGTTTGTTGTTGGTCTGTTGTAACTTGAAATTACTCTGACTCTCCTTCCTTCCATCACACCCTCTAACTCTCCCTCCTTCCATCACACTCTCATAATCTCCCTCCTTCTGTCACTTTCCACAGCTCTTCATCCATCACCTTTTAACTCGCCTTCTAAGGTATAATAATTCTCTCCCTTTTCCTCCGTCAGCGGATACCAGGGCCCCGGAGGCGTGTCTCTCCTGCAGAACGGAACCTCGTCGCCGCACTGTATAGGAGGCGCTGCTGGGGAGGTGGACCGCTGGATACTCACCTCCTCTCATATATACCAGAACCCAACAGCCAAAGCAGTCTATGGGTCAGCTGCCTTTGATCCAGAGGGAGTGCTTGGTATGTGTGTGTGTGTATCTGTGTTTGTGTGTATATCTGTGTTTGTGTGTGTGTGTGTCTGTGTGTGTGTGTGTTTGGGAGTGCTTGGTATGTGTTCCATAATGATACTGTCCACTTTCCCCTTAAGGTAGTAATTCTTATTTTGGTACATCGGAGTGCCTTGATTCCTACAAAGTATGCTCGGAAACAGGACCAGAAGAGCAAATGTAATGGTGTTCTGTTGCTTGGAATAGTTTGGAGGATTCAGTTGCTCCAGATTTACCAACACAAAATTTCCCCTTTAATGGTGTGTGTGTTGACAGGGTCGCTGACGTCCATCTTCCAAGTGTTCCTGGGGCTACAAGCTGGACTCACCCTTCAAGTTCACACCAGTCACCGGGGCCGCCTGGTGCGTTGGATGGCCTGGGGGTTGCTGCTTGGGGCTGTTGGTGCTGCCCTCTGTGGAGCCTCACAGAATGATGGAGCCATACCCGTAAACAAGAACCTCTGGTAAGAAACTGGACAAAACTATAATATTTTCATATGCCTTTTTTAGATCATATGTCGTTCACTCAGATACAACAGACGATTAGATATATCACAGAAAGCTAACTTGTTGTCCAGAAGTCAAACATGTTGATCCCCACTCACCAGCACTATAGCGATGTCAGAGCCGGTTGTCACATTAGTGAAATCTATTATGTGTATCAGTGATTGAGTCCAAAGGTGCTTCACATTCTACTCCCTCCTCCTTCATACCATACAGGTCCTTGTCGTTCGTGATGGTGACCTCCTGTTTCGCCTTCATCCTCCTGTCCTTGTGTTACCTCTTGGTCGATGTTTGGGGAGGTTGGAGCGGCGCCCCCTTCTTCCAGGCTGGTCAGTAGTATACACACACACTTACATACATTCATACATACATAATGCACCAG
The DNA here is from genome assembly GCA_034508575.1 of Petrolisthes manimaculis. Taxonomy (NCBI): domain Eukaryota; kingdom Metazoa; phylum Arthropoda; class Malacostraca; order Decapoda; family Porcellanidae; genus Petrolisthes; species Petrolisthes manimaculis. The sequence goes on from JAWZYT010000301.1 coordinate 304,538, forward strand.
CTATTACAGTTACATACACGCACACACCATGTTTTATATTTTCATTTCACAAGTACTGTATTGGTTGGGTTCATACATCAAGTATATCAATTGATTGGTGTCATAATGTAAGTGTGTAAAGATTTTGACTTTATACGTTGCAAAATTATCAATATTTCCATGTCGGTGTAAGAAAATCAGTATAATGGTGTGTTGTTGCAAGCTGCATTGTATTGTATGTTTCTGTGTTGCAGGAATGAACAGCATTGTATTGTACTTTCCTATGTTGCAGGTATGAACAGCATTGTACTTTACGTGGGCCACAACGTGACAGGAAACATGTTCCCTTGGAGCTACTCGGTGGGTCTGATGAACACACATCTGGCTCTGTTGGTCGAGTGTCTGTGGGGAACATCACTCTGGGTTATCATTGCTCTCTACCTACACTACAAGAAGAAGTTTTACACCGTCTAACTCACCACCAACAAAAACTACCTACAAATGATGTCCTATATCTTACATTACTCTCAAGTATCACACAGCGTTAGGTGTTCTATAAGTAGCATTTAAAAGAATATTGATAAAATCATTATGGGAAAATTTGATTCCACTCGATAGTAATTCTCATTTTTTCTTTTATTTTTTTCAGGCATTTTGTTTTAGGAGTGAAATAATATCAAGTAAAAGAGACATTTATTCCTCTGTGTAATAGGAAACATTTTGAATTTCTTTTGTCAGTTTTGTCATATAATTATTTATGTATTTATTGATGTACAGTATTTGTATTATTTCGCAAATGGTTAATTAAGACTAAAAAAGCTAAATGTTACCGAGAACAAACTTACACCACATACAATCATAAGGAGGAATAAAAATGACGAGACCAGCAGGGATGAACAAACAGGAAGTAGAGGCAGATTGCACATTCATTTATCACGAACTTTGATCAGGAGTTGACAATGAAACAGGATAAATGTTGACAGTTGTAGTGGTGCTTGGATTATTGTTGTTGTTTTAGTTCATACTTTCATTTATTTCTTAAGGTAATGACAACAGACAAGATACGAACAGAATTATACACACACACACACACACACGTACGAACAGAAATACACACATATTTACCTTCAGTACAACCAGAATGACAGACACACACACAGTCAAATACACAAGCACGAACGGAAATACACACCCAGACACACATACACACACACACACTTCCTCACTCCAACATCCCCACCAGAAGAAGGAACACACCCAGCCCCACACACAGCCTCCAACACACCACCACACACTCACAAACAACCAACCAACCAACCACAACCACACACACTCTCTTGGCAGTGCTTAGAGTCAGAGGAGATAGAGAGGGGAGTGGTTGTATTATTACAGTCCTCTACCTCTAATATAAACAAGCCCCTCGTGGTTTGGTGTGGCCTTTTTAATTAACTCTAGTAGTCACAGATTATTCTATTCCTACGCAGACAACCACTGACGACTCCTGAGGTTTTTATTATTATGATTATTACTTTTTTTTTTTTTTACTAACACGAGACAATTTATTATGAATGACGATCTAAGTCTTACATAATAGTATTTTGAAAATTGCATAACATTTGTGTATATGTATGGCACAGGAAAAATGCCTTTGTATTATACATTAATATTAAAGTGACAATCAGTGATGTGTAATGGTTTCCCCTTATACAATCAGTGAAAATATTGAAGGTTCGTAACTAACAACTGTGATATTCGGGAGTAAAGAAATAAACAGATCTCGAACTTATAGTTGTATAAATAGTTGTTTTGGGGACCTACTTTCAATCCAACATTACATACATAAACGTACTGTAGTTATATAAGTAATAAATTGTTGTTTTGGGGACTTACTTTCAATCCGACGCTACATAATTATATTGTGACGATAAATATATATTGTGGAAACGTGTATGTGAACAATGTGATTATTTAACTGAGTACACAGTTATAAAGAACTGATCAGCTCACCATCCGTCAAACAAACCGAGTATCAAACCAATCAATCCAATCAACCTATACAAGTCACTAAGAAATCAACCAATCAATCAACCAACCTATACAACTCACTAAGAAATCAACCAATCGACCAACCTATCGTCTACAATCACTAAGAAATCAACCAATCAACCAACCAACCTATACAAGTCACTAATAAGAAATCATCCAATCAACCAACCTATACGAGCCACTAAGAAATCAACCAATCAATCAATCAAGTTACCAACAATCTTAATTATGCATCCAAACACCGACAACAATTCTACAACAATGACAACAACGACAACACCACCACCAATAAATATGGTAAGAGAAGTTTATTATAGTATTGATAATGATGTCACACCGATATCTTATTACAACCTTAAGTTATAGGAATTTTCTTTCATTATTCTATATACTCAGTTTTTCACTACTTTTTGTACTATCCACTTTTGAATCATGTTACTCTAAGCTGAGTCTAAGGTATAAGTACTACAATTCTTATTTCAACTATTCTGGTATATACATCTATTATATTGTAGCTATCTATAGTAGTTCTATGAGTATAAATGATTAAGAAAAACAAATATTTACCGTATATGTTTCTTTTATGAATACCCTCACGCAATTGTTTTTTTTAATTACGCACGCAGTATAGTGAATTACACACGCAGTTTATGAATTATTTTTGCATGCAGCTAGATAATGTGTCATGAATTATTGCAGTGGGTGGTATTGGCTGTGTTGATTATGGGACTGGTGCTGTTAGTGGTGCCACCTCTACTCTACTGTTTCTGTTGCTACCGCCGCCACCGTTACCTCGCCAACACCAACACCACCACCACCACCAACACCAGGTCCTGCAACTTCCACGACATTTTCAACAGGGCCTCGTTCTATCTCACCTCGACCAACCTGAATGACCTTAATTTTCCCCAGCTCATGTGTCATCTCACCATGAACCACTCTAACCCTAGTCAGATGCTTGGTCCCTGTACCAACACCACTCCTGCCTTCACCCTACACTCCCCCACCCACACCACCAAAGCCATCACAACCCATTCCACTAACTCTACCCCTACGCAAACTCCTACCTTCCCGTCACGCCCACCACCACCACTTCCACCACCACCTACATACCCTCTTCCACCTACATCTCTGCTACTAAAGCGTAATAATAAGGGTCGTGGCAAAAACTTGTGTGACTACGGTGGCCTGAACCCAAGATCCCTCATGAAAGAAGACTCATGCGTGACCTACAACAAAAATAACAACAACATCGAGCTCAACAACAAAAGACAGTGTTCTCATGGCCAAAAAGTCGAATCCCAGCTTTGCCAGAAGGTCAATATGGAATACAACGAGGAACACCGCCCAGATGCTGTCCCCTCAATGAAGACGACGACCCGCCGAGCCCTGACCAACACACACAGCGGGAAAACCCACAGCCACAACAACAACAACAACAACAACAACAACATCAACCACAAGAATAACCTACAACCTCAAGAAAACCATCACCACAATAACAAGCAAAAGAAAAACCTACAACCTCAGGATTTCCATCACCAGCACAACAGCCACAATAACAACCAAAAGAATATTATACATCCTCAAGAGTCCCATCACCCCAACTACAACAACAACAGCCATAAGAATAAGTTACAACCACAAGAGTCCCATCACCACAACAACAGCCATAAGAATATGTTACAACCACAAGAGTCCCATCACCACAACAACAACAACAGCCATAAGAATAAGTTACAACCTCAAAAGTCCCATCACCAATACGACTTGGACCCCCTTCACTCCCTCAACAAGAGCTGCCAGACGACCCCTACTTTACCAGGACGACACAACAACAACAACAACCACAACAACAACAAATCTCCCAGGTCTGGCCACCACAACCACCAAACCACGACACCCTCGCCCCCGCCACCTTTAACCCCACTCCCGGAACCCCCAGCTCAGCCTCCTCATGTGGTGGCTACATTTCTGTCCCAATCACGTTATCTTCCTTAGCCTTGACCTTCTCCCTGCCTGTCTGTCTGTCTGTTTTCCTTCATGGCCATAACTCCTTCACTATACATAACCTATACCCTCTTGTTTTATTATGGGGCAAACCTCTTTTTTTAGTAAATTGAAGGGTTGCTGATTCCTCCAAACTATCCCAGGAAACAAATCATATCAGCGTTTATTAATTGGGTGATCTATTTCGTGACAGTTTGCATGGAAAGTTCAGTAGCACTCCAATTTACAAATAGAAACCCTATATACACTTAAACCACCATATATAAATCGTACCTACCTTCGTATTCCTCGATTACCTGTCTAAGACCGACAAACAATGTGTGTCCCTTGAAACAAACAATCGAGGACAAATAAATAATACTTTAATATTGCACAAAACAAATAAATAATACTCATTCATCATTAATGCAGAAGAGTCTAACACTACTAATTAACGAAGGGTTTATAACATGGGTCTTTCTTTGTACAGTCACAGAATATAGTCACGATTCACCTGTATACATGTAGCAAGATTGATTCACTTGTAAGTCAAAATAAATATAACATAATTTGTGAGTCAGTATTCCAGTCCTCTTGTTTCCCGGGGTTAATTTTGAACTAGGGTTAAACATGATTATCCATAGGCATGTTACTTAAGGAACCTGCGATCATGTGTGAGAATTGAAAGCTCCTGGTTCCTCCTAACTATATGCCACGAAACAAAGCATCCGTTTTGAGGAATCAGAAGCGTTCAGTTCGCCACCGCTAAAGTTTAAACTCCTTATAACACTACATCCATAATCTAATAACCTACATAACATACCATAACATACATTATTACATACATTATTACATACATAACCTATGCTTCATAATATAATATACATAATAACATAACATTAATAAGAACATAATAACATTAATAAGAACATAACATTAATAATAACGTCCAGCCGGCTCCACTGTAGGGTTGTCAACGTTCCCACTCCCAGGCGTGAACCACAAACTTGGGTCCGAGACACACATCTGAAACACTCACAGTGAGAGAGATGGTAATGGGGGATGGCTAGCTTGTATGTTCAGCCAAACGAATGACAATGAAATAATAATCTAGAGTATAATTATGTGAGCAATTGTGTTTTTGTGTGGATGCAACAATTGCCACCAAATGATTCCTGATGTATTAATTTAGTATATTAGCACATTGTAATTAGCACATTGTAATGATGGATAAATCAGGTTTTGATTAACTATTAATTAAGATGATAAATGGAGGAAACCATAGTATGAGTACACTCGTGATACCTAATTTCTGACCAGAGACGAACGGCATGTAGGTACCACACACACACACACACACACACATTCGAACTCAGCCTCTATAGGTGTACGGTTCTCGAGGCCTGACAACCAGCTGTAGAAGTTCATTGTGAAGGAGGGAGTCTGGGTACGATTCTGATTACATTACATTTTATAGTAAGGAAATATTGTAACTAATACTCACTCATGTAATCTTAAGTATAACAACCATTAAATTATGCATGTTCTTATCACAGTATTTGCCTCGTATAATTAATTAAAGAGTCCTCCTGAGTGGCTGCACTTGTGAATAATAGAGTTTTTTTCCTTCATATTAAATTAACCATTTTATTCACTTCACTTTTTTCTTCAGTCACTTCACTTCTTTCTTCAGTCACTTCACCACTTCTTCATCCAGCAGGAGATACACGTCACACACTCTTCACTTCAGTTTCTTTTTCGTCCTTTTCAGTTTCCTGTGAAAAAAAAAAAAAAAAAAAAATTGGTACTTGATTTTAAGAGGATATTTTATTGTTAGTGAATTGGATGGTCTGTGATTCCTTCAAAGTACGCCACGAAACATCTCCCCTATTAGTCTGCCATTGAGAGCGTCTGTTTTCTGGTGTAATTAGGAAGAATCAGTAGCCTTCCAATTTACCAATAAGAGAATTTTCCCTTAAATGTATACAGCTGTAAATCACCTTCCTATTCCCCACCTGAGTTACAGCCTTCACACACCCTTAGTTAGACTCGTAAATACACTTGCTACATCCTTCACTCACCCTTATTAGTCACATTAATCACACACCCTTATTTAGATCCTAATTTAGGCTCGTATATATAGTTGCCACATCCTTTACTCACCCTTAGTTACATCCAACACTCACCCTTATTAGTCACATCTATCCCACACCCTTAGTCAGGCCACATCCATTACTCACCCTTATTAGTCACATCCATTACTCACCCTTATTAGTCAGGCTACATCCAACACTCACCCTTAGTTTCTTTATATCATCCTTGGCGTACACGAAGAAGACAGCATAGGTCGGGGCAGCGAGACAACAGAGGGCGGCAGGCAGGTAGTCATTGAGTAGAGAAAACCACACCACCAGTAGAATGTTGAAGAGAATTAACCCCACCGTGAAAAACCACCACATCCACTCTGGTCCCTTGATCTCCTCGTACCTCTTCTGTGGGTGGGTGGGGATAATTTTTATGACGGCGGAGTGTGTGTGTGGAGGGGAGTGTATGTGTGGAGGTGTGTGTGTGTGTGGAGGGGAGTGTGTGTGTGTGGAGGGGAGTGTGTGTGTGTGGAGGGGAGTGTGTGTGTGTGGAGGGGAGTGTGTGTGTGTGGAGGGGAGTGTGTGTGTGTGGAGGGGAGTGTGTGTGTGTGGAGGGGAGTGTGTGTGTGTGGAGGGGAGTGTGTGTGTGTGTGTGGAGGGGAGTGTGTGTGTGTGTGTGAATATTATGACGGTGGAGATGAGTGTGTGTGTGGAGGGGAGTTAATATATGTTTATGTGTGTGTGTGTGGAGGGGAGTGAGTTAGTGGGTGGAGGGGAGTGTGTGTGTGTGTGGAGGGGAGTTAATATATGTGTGTATGTGTGAAGGTGAGTGAGTGAACTAACCCAACCATCCAATAACCAACCATCCATCCATCCATCCATCCAACCATCCATCCAACCAACCATCCATCCAACCATCCATCCAACCAACCATCCATCCAACCAACCAAACTACTAACCAACCAACCAACATAATACAAACCTCAAACAATAGAAATACGAGTCTAGCAGTGAGTGCAGCATAAGAGAAGGTGAGGAGAGCCATTATTCCAGCACCAAACCCCACTGTAAACACATCAATATCATTTAGACACTATTATTATTATTATTATTATTATTATTATTATTATTATTATTATTATTTATACATTATCATTTTTATCATTATTATTATTTATACATTATCATTATTATTATTATTTATACATTATCATTATTATTATTATTTATACATTATCATTATTATTATTATTTATACATTATCATTATCATTATTATTTATACATTATCATTATCATTATTATTTATACATTATCATTATTATTATTTATACACTATCATTATTATTATTTATACATTATCATTATTATTATTATTTATACATTATTATTATTATTATTTATACATTATCATTATTATTATTTATACATTATCATTATCATTATTTATACATTATCATTATCATTATTATTTATATATTATTATTATTATTTATATATTATTATTGTCAAAACAACAAGCCTAATAACAATATTGTGTTTTAGGAACTGTACGTAGTCTTAGATTTTATAATTATGTGTTGTTTATATTTTATATGATTGTGTGTGTACGATTTTTTGAAGCCAATAATTATACTGTAAAGACTTAATATGTTTCTGTAGCAAGTTCATTTGTGTCTGTCTATGTTTTTATTTTTAATTCGTGTCTAGTTTGTACGTCGTTTATTTATCTCTCCCGGAAGTCTGCTGATAAGGACGTATATATGTTGTGATGATAAAGATGATACCACCATTCACAAATACATACATACATACATACATACATACATACATACATTCACACATACATACATACCGACTCTGCAGGATGTTACTACTGTACATACTATACACAACTAATTATGTAATGTAAATGTTTATTGATAACAGGACACTTTCTCTTGTTAATTATGTGTATCGGGTTAACAAACTACAGTGTTCTTATTTCCGGGGATTTAAGGATATCATTCATTTTTTTTTTTTTTTTACTGTACAGCCTTTAAGGGGGTGCGGGAGTAAGGGACAGGCTTGGGGCGGGGTTTGGGGGGTGCGGGAATAGGGGGCACAGGCTTGGGGTGGGTAAAATGCCTGTCCCCCTACTCCCGCACCTCCCAAAACACCCCCAAACCTGTCCCCTACTCCCGCACACCCCAAGTCTGTCCCCCTACTCCCCCCTCAAGCCTGTCCCCTTACTCCCACCCCCCAAGCCTGTCCCCCTACCTACCCCACAAGCCTGTCCCCCTACTCCCCACAAGCCTGTCCCCCTACTCCCCCCAAGCCTGTCCCCCTACTCCCCCCAAGCCTGTCCCCCTACTCCCCCCCCCCCAAGTCTGTCCCCCTACCCTCCCCCCCCCAAGCCTATCCCCCTACTCACACACACCTTTAACCAGTTAGGACTACTTTTATTTATATAAGTGTACGCCGTGTTTCCGAACTTGTGAGTTGACTGTACCGTTCACTGGGGTTCAATAATTCAGTCTTGATCCGAGGCACAATATGAATCTCTACCAACCCAAGTGATTCGGGAGGAGTGGGATACAAGAAATCAGTAGAGAATATTAAGTAAAGCATGTTGTGTCGAGGATAAGGACAGAATTATTATTGACTCCCAGTACGTGTGAAGCAGCCGCCAACAAAAGCAATGTCGCCTACTCTTAAACTATTACCCTTTAAGATACGCTAGATCAGGCGACATCGCTTTTGTTGGCGAGTGTACCAAGATCCAGGATATCTACTAGATCTTCTTGGGCTGTACCACCACACTCACCTTGAACATCGAAGTATTCTGGAGTGAGGACGAGACCCATCATGACCCCGAAGCTCCCCGTCTGAACCAACGCCATCACCTACAGTACACAAAACAACAACAAACAACGACAACACATTACTCTCAGGTAATTAATAGTAAGCAGGTATGTACAGTTGCCCACACGTGAATCTGGTACGCCCTCTACTTGTGAGATACCTACAACAGGAAGGAAAGGTGAGCAAAAGTTATAGTTTGTTGACAAGCAGACAGTAATAATATTTTACTATCTGCATATCGACAAACTACATATTTTTTTTTACTTGACTTTCTTTTGTAGCTATATACCTCACAAGTAATTAGCCATACCAGCTTCATATGTGGACAACTGTACCTTTTTACGTGACATTTTCCGGTAGTTTAATAAATATATAAATTATCATGCATGCTGTATAGACTATAAAATATAACCCGATGAAACTGTAAACAACAACAACAACAGGGACATATTAATTACCATACTGATGATACCCAGGATGTAAACCCGAAGCCTCACTGTCCTAATAAAGATGAGCGGTGTAGACATAGTGTAAGTTGTTGTTGTAGCCTATATATACCTCTGCTGCTGGAATGGAATGGGAAACGAGGCAAAATTCATGTGTGTACGGACATACATACTTTCACTATATTATTGTTTGTTTTTAATCCTGCCACCAGCTGATCTTACCAACTTGAAACATCTTGCCTATACCCTCTGCAAACCTATATATATCTTTTATAATCACATTTTTTCAACATACACACACATACACAAGTAATACCAAACATAATCCTAAATATCTCCTCGTCTATAGGCTACATACATACATACCAATCAATCTATTATGGTCCTCTTGCTCCTGTTGTTGTTGTTGTTGATGATGATGAGCAGTGGCGAGTACAGTGTCTGGCAAACTTCATCTGTCAAGTGAAAATCAATCTCTAATTTTCTATATTCAAGCATTGAGTCTAGTAGTGGTAGAAGGATAGGTCACTCAATGTTATTTTGGTGTGGTCACTGTGACTGGCTCGGATGGTGGCGCCTCTAGCGGCCAGGAGGAATCAACACTCCAGCTGTTCCCATCTGCTTCCCTTTATCCTGATTCATTTTTAAGTCGAGTATTCGTTTCTAGTACCGAACAGGACATTTCATACTAATTATTTGGCTATAGAAATAATAATTACATTCATTGTTGTAAAATTAGATAATATATTATGATAACATACTGGTAAAAACCCACAGTAACTTTCATTCTCTTCTTTTTTCTTCCGTACTTCCTTCTTATCCGTCCTTTCATTCACATCTAAACTTGATTTTCCTGCTATTTGAATGAATGAAAATAGATAATAATATGGTAACCCATTCGAATTAATTCATTTCTTACCGTATTTAATTACTTATTTATTAATGTATTTATATACTGATGAAATTGATAGACCATTAGGATACATAGCTTGTGGTTGGTTTGTTATACAGGCTTTCTTGTATAATATTATGTATCCATGAACCAGTATATTTTATCCTTCGGTTTATCCCAGGGTATAACTACAGGACACATAGTCATAATGTTTCATATGGTACAGTCACAAGCACTAATAAGTATCCAGGTGAGCTTCGAATACCTAGAGAGAGACAGTAAATAAATACACAACAATAAGATCTCCATTGGAATTATATACTTCGTTGGTGAATTGGACTGATCAAAAGTTCAACCAAAGCTGTATATACTTATTAGTGATCGTGATTGTACATGTCTTACGATACCACAATCTAATATTATCCACATACACTCGTGATACTTAATCCCTGACCAGAGACTAACGGCAGCCACCATACACACACACACATACCCTGCATTCGAACTCAGCCTCTATATAGGTGTACTGGGTGGGGAAATGAGCAATACCAGGCGATTTGAAGCTTTCTGTTCCTCACACTCTGGTCAGAAACAAGAACATGAAGGAAAACCCTTCAAAAGCTCCGGCTTTTTAATGATTCAAGTGAAATAATAAAATATCCATATGTAAAGGTCTCAAAAATATTAATTATGTTTTATTTGGATTTTCGTATTCATATGGTTATATTGAAATTTTGAAAATGAACCCTTTTTATTGAGGGTGAACCCCTCGGTTGAACCCTCTCTCGGTTGAAAAAAATATTCAATGTCGGTAAAAGAAAATGGATGGGAGGAAGAAAGTGAGTGAGTGAGTGAGTCAGTGAGTCAGTTGAACCCCTTTTAAGAAGTGGTTGCCCCAAGAAGAACAAGAACAAGAACAAGAACAATAATTACGATAAGACGTTGAGCTCTCGGCTGAGGCCAGAGCTAATTATGTATCACGTGTGTACAGTCAGTCAGTTTCAGGTGTATGTATACAAGTGTTGGTACTATAGAGGAAGAGGAAGACAACCACATGCAGTCATTCATCAAACTCCTCACTCACAATCCAACGCACTTAAGTATGCAAGGTGGTAATTCGCTTTTTTGTTACATTGGAGTGCCTTGATTCCTCCAAAGTATACCAGGAAACAGGACCATGCAAGAGAGCAAAAATAATGGTGTTCTGTTGCTTGGAATAGTTAGTTTGGAGGATCGATTTAGTTGCTCCAAATTTACCAACACCGAATTTCCTCCTTAACCGAACACATTGTGGATTTTCTTATCACACTAAAGGCTGACTGAATGATCGGGGGAACTAATAATAACTCACTGGAAGTATGTATGTACACAGTTGCTTTTTATAAAGAGTACAGTACGTGCATGAAACGAGTGTAAGAGTAATACTGACTGCCTTGTTGATAACTGGCGACACTGTACACTATCACATTAGATAAGATAGTGACACGTGTAATCTGTATCTGACATTACTACAGGGAAAAAAAAGAGTGAGAAGCCAGCAAGATTGACAAGATTTCCTATTCGAGTATCAAGCGATCGAGGTCAAACAAATATGAAACAGGATAAGCGTTGTAATTGGTTCACTATTATGTCAAATGATTCGATACTTCAACAAAACCTGGCTGGATACAAATTTTGGATTGCTAGCTAGTGTACTATTGTGGTCATATATTCTGATCCACTTGTTTCATCTGGTAACATTGTATTACCCTTCATTTTAATTACTGTCATATCATTAAATGGAAAATCTATTGCGCATATACTCCATTTCTTTCTCATGAAAAAAGTGAATAATTACTTTATGCCAACATAATCATCTGACTATAGCCTATGTGTTTATGATACAGAATTTGGCCAAACTGACATAACATAACATTATATTATCATCATAGGTCATTACATTATGTTAGGGTAATTTCATTGGGCTGGTTAGATGAGAGGTTAAAATGAGATACCATTCTTTAACCCTTTTTATAGATTCCAAACACCAAAAACTCAGCATGAACACTAACATAAACTAATAAAATCCCTTATGCACCAAACTAATATATTGACAACAAAACCAAAGCTTAAATTACAATACACAGACTAATAATCCTGTTTTAACTTAACTATGAATAATCTTCATGTGATGGGATGACTTACCACCAGTCTTATTTCATTGGCTGCCTTATTTTTCATGTCTAACTTAAAAAAAGCTATCTAAAAAAAAACAAAAAAACATTTTATCTTTATTTTTCTGCACGTCCCTCAGTAATCTACTTATACTATTACTATTATACTTATAGCCTACTTATACTACTAACATCCTCTGTGACAGCCCTCAACGCAATGTCTTTGGCTTTGGCATTCACTATATACACAAGTAAGTTAACTAAAGGACCTAAATATTACTCTCCTTTCTGACACTTCCTATATAGGCTAATATTATCTTGATATTATCATTAGTTCTACATTTATCCATGGAGATAGAGGCTACTCGTTTCTTTCCTATGGGAGAGTTTTTAATTAATAAGATTATCAGATGTGATGGCTAATAATATATCTATCTATCTGTGTTGGAGTGACGACATAGTTGAGTATTTTATAGTTCTATAATCTATATAGTGATAGCAGCAGCTAAATTATTTGTATATATTTTTTTATTATTATTTTTTTTTTTTAATAATTAATATTAATTTTTTTTTTAATAATTAGTTTTTTTCATTGTTTTTTTTTTAAATAATAATTTTTTTTATTAATATTTTTTTTCTATTATTATTATTATTATTATTATTTTTTTTTTTCCTCACATTTCTACAGACATTTCACCTACACCATCTCCCATCTGGCAACACTGGTGTGTGTGTGTTGGTGGTTCAGCCATTGGGACGTGGTTTACAAGCTTGTGTCTTCCTTGTTGCAGTCGTCATTGCATCTTGCATCAAGTGAGTAGTTGTGGTCTAGGATCATTAAAATATATAATTATGTATATATATATATATACAGTATTTTAATTCGCTGTTAGTCCAGTGTAAAATGACAGTTCCAGATATTTTTTGCCGGCTTTGGTTAATAGTGTGTGGAGTGTGTGGATATTGTGGACAATAGTGAAGTGAATCAGGTAATAGATACTGTAGGATTCTAGTTCTGGGAGAAGGATAGAACACTCAATGATCATATTTAAATCTGATTTGGGTAAATTTACAGAAAAACTGGGTTCACTATATTGTATATTTTAGTACAGTATCATTATTCACTATTTTGGACCATTCTAAGAAACTTCAACTATGGTGTTCCTCTTGGAGATGCCTCGTTTTCGAGATACCGGGTATGCCCCGTTTTACAAACATAATTTGGAAATTAGTCTGACCTGACCTGACCTAACCTAACCTAGACCACAGCAGACTACCGGGACCTAACCTGGGCAAACTACCGGGTATAACCGGTGTAAACTATCATAAAGTGACTGGGGAAAATTCCCAGGACCTATCCTAATGTGGTAACACTGTGCAATCCTAACCAAAAACCCAGTTATTCTGTAATAATACCCTAATGTTCTTTATAGTAACACACAGGACGTTTAATACTAATTATTTGGCTATAGTAATAATAATGAATACTGTACATTTCTTGTTGTCAAGTTATATAAATTATGATAATGTCGTGTCACTACACAAACAAAGTACGGTAGTGTAGGAGATTGTTCCTGTAGTTTAATACTGTGGCACTGTACATGGCCTATGTAGCTTAGCTCACATGGAATTTATATCAATTTCTTACTGTCTCAAAAAATTGGATAGGCATTATTGAGGCAGTCGCTCTGAGACCATGTATTTTTATTATACAGTACAGTATATAGCTTACATTTCAAAACACCTTTTATTACAGAAACTATGTCATTACCTTACCCTGGGAGTTTGTGGGAGATGAGGCTACACAAATATGTGTGTGTGTGAGTGATGCCTCCTCCCCTGCTGGCTCTACCACTATGGGTGTCAATTATACCATCAGGAGGTATAGGACTAATAACGAGATGGTGGAAGATAAAGTCATCTTACCCCCTCACCACTATTGATATAATTCCAGGTACGTTGTTCTTCTTTATTCCTATTTGGCAAGAGTAGAGTCTTACTGATAGGCTTGTTACTAAGTTTTACCTTCACAGATGGAATTGGTGGAAGATTGTTAAATCATTCATGTTTGTTGGTTGGTTAATTAATGAACAAAGTGACAAATTATCTTATAGATGGATTTTATTCAAACTACAAGGATAATTACTTGAAAACAAACCTCCCTTATTATCTCAAGGTTTGTTTTCATTGACTTGGATTTTTGTACTTGCTGCTTTATAATTTGTATGAGGAAAGATCTTTACAGTATGACTATGATCAAGTTGATGGTTCACCAAACTACAGTATTCTGAATTGCTAAAATTAATCAGTTTGTTCTGCTCGTATTATTTTCATTGTACCATATTACCAGAGCTATATCTGATAATTATGTAATCTGAGGTGAGACATTCACGTTGCACGTATAATATATCCTTTGTGTATGCTTAAATGTAATATTTTAGTGCAAATTTACATATAATTTCTATTTTTCTCCAGGTAAGGGCTGAGCTGCCAGACAAAACCCCAGCCAGTTACAGTATATACCTGTGGAATTTTGTGCTGGGGACACTTCCTCCAACATTACTGTTCCTGAAGATGGAATCATTGCCTTCTACTTATCCTCCAACCCCTAAACCCCAAGTTCAGGTGAGAATGCCCCTATTGCATTATATTTGTAATTGTATTTTATTTTATTTTATTTTTTTCAATAAGTGAGTTAAAGTATTTTATATCAATATACAGTAATGCATTACAAATAATACTGGGAATACATGATTTGGGAGGACTGAGTTGCAATAACAGATTTTTTCAAAGTTCCTTTTACCTTCATTGTACACAATTTGCTAGTGTCCAATTGTGGTTTTTGCAAATTATATGTAGATGCTTGTATGTAAAGAAATAAGTTTATTATAATACCTCCTGATGGGAGTACAGTATGTTACTAATTTTTTTAACTCTGAGGGGTGAGAGGATGGAGGAAGTGAAGGAGTTTAAGTACCTGGGGACAGTTATGTGTAAACATGGAAGTATAGAAGGAGAAATTAGGGAGAGAGCAGTGAAGGGTAGACAGGTCATAGGATCACTGGGGAGGATAATGAAGGGTAGAAGTGTGAGTATGGAAGTGAGTGTAAATGTTATTTAATATTATGGTTGTGGTTTCTTTATAATCAAAAGTTGAATTATCAAGTGATCTTAAAATGTCTAGTATTGGTGTGCATTTGCCCTGATAGTGTCCAACGGGTAACACATAGGCCATTGGTTTCCCAAATAAACAGAGAGAGAGAGAGAGTTTTGTTTGTGGTACAGTAAACCCTCGCTAACTTGGATCAAATGGGGGGAGACCCTTGTCGAGTTATCGAGATGTCCAAGGGCTTGAGTTTGATACGTATGACTAACCGCATGCACAACCTGTGCATTCACTCGTATCTCTGGTTCCTATACACAGCAGCGCACACAAAAAATGACAGTTTAACAAAAAAAAGGACATAATACTGCAGAATTATATCTGATAATGTACAGTATATTAATATGAAATAAGGTATTGTGAGGAAGTGTGGGAATTAGAGCTGGATCTTGGTCAGTTGTTATTTACGGCGTACTTGTTGCCACAGGCACGCATTGCCGCGAGTTTTGTGATATTTTTTTCTTACTTCTCATACAGTAATTTCCTTCAATGGCACTGAAGAGAAAACTTTCAAGTAATGTTAGTAGTGATGCAAAGAAAAGACAGATCACATTAAGTGAAAAAGGGAATATGATTTAGAGAAAAGAGAATAGGTGACAACAATTGGCCATATTTTAGGGTTAATCCAAACAAATGTAGCCACCATAGCTATAGATAAAGATCACATCTTATCTCGCATTAAAGATGCATCTCCTATGCAGTCAACTACTGTACTGTATACTCTAATAACAAAGCAAATATCAAGTTTGTAGGCTGTTATGACGATACACCCTGAAAATCTCGGCATATGTTTGATATACTGTACATCCGAGTTATTTATAAATGTCTGAGACACTGACACACACATCAGAGTTATCAGTTGTCCGACTTATAAATTCTGACTTAGCGGGGATTTACTGTACATTTTACATCTCGCCTTAACAGAAGCCACTAGTATTACAAAGGTTTAAAATCACTCAGTTTCTACAGTTCTTTGAAAAGTTGTTGTTGATGTTCTCCCAGGGCAGAATGGCCTCCTGCCCCACAGACCCTAGAGACACTTTGGTCGCAGTGAAATAAATAAAATAAAATAGAGGAGGGGCTGGCCCTATATGCCTGGGCTACTGAAGCAGATCCCAGGGAAATGGAACCAGAGGTTACTGGACCAGGGAGTCTGGGGGCCTCCGACCACCAGGGAGATTGGGGGGAAGTTCTTTGATCCCACATCCATTACTGTGGGTCTCACCTTCCATGTCCAGGAGACCAGTCCTGAATGGACCATACGGAGGAGGGAGTTTAGACTGCTGCATGCAAAGGGATGATGAGGGCCCTTGTGATGGCGGTCCACACAGCAGTGGGGGGGGGGGGGGGGGGAACTCCGGTTGCAGTACACCTCGCGTTAATCTTTAATCCATGTGGGCAGATCTCGTCAAATCCTCTAGAAAGTTATCAGATCCTACAACAATCTTTATTCTAGCCCTGTGGGGGATGGCTAGTATTCACACAGAGTAAAGTCAGCCCTCCTGGATAGTCTTTGCACAGTTAGTTATAATATGTTTTATAAATTTCCAGATTGACAACATTAGCCTGAGTACGACTCTGGAGTGGTTGAAAAGTACCCAAGATGAAGATGGATGTTTTGAAGCTGTTGGCAAAGCTGTCTATAAGGTTATGAAGGTAAGTAAATAATTACTTTCAATATAAAGATATCAAAAGCATGAAGTAACTGGGAAAAAAAAAAAGTTTCATAAACATTGTCTTAGTGGTACCTTGATACCATAGAGTCTATGTTGAGAAAGCCATAAATCTTTGGTTGTTTTAAGCTGATAATTCAAGAAACACATATCCACCAAAAATAAAATTAGACCGAGGACATTCCCGGAACTACACCGGTCAGAATGGTGTATCATTTGTCAATTAAAAAAATATAAACAAATTGTACCGGAAATTCGAACCCGGGATCTTTCGGTTAAGGCCAAATAACAGCCTTTGGCTTGGGCTGCAGGGGTACTGGGATCGAACCACCCCAACCCCCCCATTGGTCATTTTAAAACTTTTTTTGTAAACCGAGGACGCTTCCCAGGCTTCACCGATCAAAATGGCGTATTACTTTTTACTCTAGGTCAAACAATGCGGCCGTGCATAGCGGCTAAACACACACACACACAGACAGACGGAGTGTTTTATATATACAGTATACTGGTAGATTTATTACAATTTTTTATTCTGATATCTTTGCCATCCTTTGGGATGAGCGTAAATACCTAGGAGTGAATTAGTTAGTCATATAGTTGAATGCAAGAATAGGTTTTCTGATTTTATCAATCTCCCACACTCATCTAGATTCAAACCAAGGTGGTCAGAATGAAAGTGGGTAGAGAGAGTTAGGGGGGTCAAAATGGGAATGTTCAGCAGCTTGAAATATCAATGGAAACCATGTTTTGGAGGTAATGTGCAGTACTTAATGTAGTTACTGAACGAATATTTCTTCTTCAGGTTGATGTGGGTGAGAAAGAAACACGAATGCCACTAACTGCCTATGTCCTGATATCAATACTTGAAGCCGGAGAGTAGCCTGGTAGTTCAGCAGTTACTAGTGCCACTATCTACCTCAATTCCTACTCTACCCATGACCCTCTAGGCTTATGCTTTGGCTCTGGCACAGAATGCTGAAGCCCAGATAATAATGCAACAGTTGATGAACAAGGCTATAGTTCGGAAAAACTCAACACATTGGGAGTTGCCCAGAACCCCTGGTAAGAATTTGTCTTATTCAGTTATCTCTGTTAATAATTATGTGAAGTCAGTGAAAACAGTAGCATAAGTTTAGTGGAAATATTTTATTGCAAGGTGAACTTTAATGAGCACAGCTTTATGCTCATCTAGTATATTTCAGTTGACTTGCCAGGGTTACAGTAATTTGGAGTGTGCTTTGTGTGTCTCATTCTCAATTCTCACAACAATGTTGCTATGAACTGGTTTGTCAAGTTTACATCCCACATTCTTTAAAAAACATTTATGGTTTCATTTTCCAAGATTCATCAATGCATTAGCAGTGGAGACTGCTGGATATGCAGTCTTGGCAATGATGGCTTTGGACCCCAGAGGTTATGATCAGCCAGCCAGGAAGGTGATCAAGTGGATTACAGCTCAAAGAAATGGAGGAGGAGGCTTTTATTCATCACAGGTAAGTAACCCATAGCATTACACAATTCTTAGATTGTCTGTTTGCAAATTTCGAAATATAATTTTGGCTGCAAAGAAATATCCTACAGAGAGGTTCTATTGGCATAATAGATTTTTACAAAGATTTTTTTTTAATTATCCGAATAATTTCCAGTGATTGAGGACTTGGTACTAATGGATATTCTCCAATTGTGTGAATAAAAATAGGAGGAAAGGGTACATGAAGGTGTGATTTATGGACTCAAGCTTCATATATAGTGTAGGTATTATATACTGTATAGTATTTTATGGCCAGGTATGAATCTCAGCAGTACCAAGCTGATGTCAACTTGGTGGCCACAGTGAAGAGAACAGACCTTCACCACTCCTTTACTGTTGATGAGACAAACAAGTTGCTCACGCAGTTGGTCCCTCTACCAGGTCTTTCAAATACATTCCACCTGTCTATAGTTGGTCAAGGATGTGCTGTCTTACAGGTATGCAGTTGAAGTTTTACATTTATTTTTTATCCCTAGTATAATCATCAACACTGGAGACCATTGTTGTTAACCTCTAAAGATCACCATCACTTGTAGATGCTGCCTTATACTCCACCTTTGTAAAAATTGTATCACAAAGGTTTATTTTGATCTTCTGGACTTGCCAAGCACCCACGAATTAGATTTGTTCACAAGCCCAGCAACTTCCTTTTTACTATAACTTTCCCTATTCCCGTTTCCTCAAGCTATACTTTCTTTTGTCATTATTAATTAACTTATCACCTGTGTTACCTTGTAGCCTTTGCTATCTTTTGAAAAAAGGAGGGAATTAATCACAGGTTAGAATAATTGAAGATTCTTTATTATTGTAATAGTTTCTGTTAATAATACATATACATGTTTGTTACACATTAGCAAGTATCAAATATGAGTTTGTAATTTTGGTCAACTTTTACTTAAATTTTTTAATGCATTTACCAAATTGAGGAATTATAGTTACAGGCCACAATATGTAGGCCCATTGCACAACTTGTAGCTCAATCTAACATTCATTTACATTACAAGCCAACAGTTCTGCATACATGATTAATTTTCTACTCCTTGTTTCAGTATTCTTATTTCACATCCATGTCTCAAATAACAATTATTGTTTTATCCAGCTACTCACGACCATTATACTACAGATGCATTTAGCATCCTATTCTCTTTAGCACATAATGTGCAACACCTTTTACCACTATCATACAGTATCTCTAAATCCATTAACTCCGTATACAGTAACCCTTTGATTTTCACTGGTGTTAGGGGGGTGTATTGCACTGCTTTGTAATCCATTTACAGTAAAGCCCTCTCTCTGTACATTATAAACCCAGTGGAATACCAGGGATATCTGGAACTAAGTCTCATTTAGAGGCTTTTCCCAACAACTGTCTTACTGTTAACACCTATTCCACAAATCTTTATGTTCACAGTCTGTTCTGCGCTACAACATTATTGACGCAGAGGTCAGTGATGCCTTCATACTGAGTGTGGGGACCAACACAGAAGCAGACAAGAACTGTGTCACCAAGAATGTTGAGGCTTGTGTGACGTATGTACAGTCGCGATCCAAAGTTTTGCACTCCCCTTGGCTGACAGGAAGGCTAAGACAGTGTTAAAGATATGCTGAATGATTGGACAAACTGGTGTATGGGGGTTGGTAATGAGACAGTGAGGGGTTCATTTTCCATGACTTCAGGTTTGTGAAAATGAACCTCGCACTGTTTCTTTACCAACTAGATACACCAGTTTGTTCCATTGTTCAGCATACTGTATATTTAACACTGTCTTCCCCTTCCTGATAGCCTAGGAGGGTGCAAAACTTTGGTTTGCTAAAGTACTTCCTGATGGCAAATCCAACATGGTGGTGATGGAAGTTAACCTCATCTCTGGCTACATCCCTGATAAGGAGGACCTCAAAGCTATTGTGAGTGCCAACAATACTATCAAAAGGTAAGAAGTGGATGGAAGAAAGATTTCCCTCTACATTAATGAAATTACTCATATGGTGCCAGTTTCATTCTCTCTATAGCTCAGTTGCCCTAAGGGAATGGCCACAGCAGAAGTGTCTCCAGTTTTCCCTGTTCCAACACTCCCTTCTTACTTGGTCAAGTTCTACTCTGCCCCTCAAGTTTCTCTCCTTACTTACTCTTCTACTCTGTTCTGCCATCTAACCAGAGGTCTGTATCTCACACCAGGTGCCACAACTTTCATTCTCTATAATGTCCAAACCATCTCGATGTATTACACTTCACCCACTCAATACCAATTGCCTTCTCACTCATACCACATCTCTCATTACTTTCTCCATCCCATCTGTTAAATCCACATGATCCACTCACATAACAATGCACATCTTTTCCTTTCTCTCCCATTACACTTTTAATCCATACTTGCATATATCATGCCTCATTCTATTCTTTCCTAAAAGTGAATGTCCTGTAATGCTTGTAAACTCAATCTAAGTTTGATAGCACCCAGCACAACTTTTCGTTATGTTCTTGAACACTGAGCTAGTACTATAAGTAACAAACTCTTTTTATCAGACTTACAAATTTCCACCAACTGATGAGTGTAGGTATGGGCAGTAAAGAATCCAGTCAACTAAAAAAAAAAAAAATACCTCTGGCATGTGCTCTTCACCATCTCACCCCAATTTGTGATGATGATCTTTCTTGAATCTGTAATGAAAAGTTAGGTCATGTCACCAGGATTCAACAAACAAACTTACTACTTTATGCTTCCCTAAAACATTATCCAGTGATACTTTCTTAAACTTAAACACTTCAAAATCTGATTTCGTGTAAAATGTGCTGAAATTTTTCTTTAACATTAATGGCTTTGTAATTTAATAATCAAGAAGCGTGTTTTGTTTTTTAAGTTCTTTAGAGTGCATAATCTAAAAGTGTTGAAGCATGAAATTAATGAGAAAAATGCAATAAGTCTACCAATTTAGAGTACTGTACGTACCAGTACAGTGGTGCTTTATGGTTTTAGTTGATCATTATTATACTTTGAGTGTCTAAGCACATCTGATGTACTGATAAATAACGTAATAATCATTGCATATAACAAGGCTCCTGCTAGGACATGTCTGAAAATTAAAAGGCTTCCAACTGAACCTATCCCAGGAATGCCATAAGTAAGAAATAGGAACTAAATTGAGCATGGAAAATGTCTTTAATTCATTAAACTAAATTTATAAATTTGATCTGAAGTTGGAACCTTGCTCTATTGTATTATCATGTAAATGACCCAGTATAAACATAATTTAAACTATTGTACTTCAATATCATGTTGATATATTGAACTGGTTAGATATTTAGAGTACAGGGCTTGTTGTCCCTGAACTGAGTTGACCACTGTACTGTACATAAAGGCTTCCATAGTACAGTCAGTCAAAAGTCCTGCAACCTGGTGATGTGAATAAAAACGAGCCATTTGAATGAATCTTATGAACCAATACTGCAGAGACTAACAGCTATAGTTTCGTATCATTTTTAGAAGCCATCTCATTGGAAGGTGTTGCAGGACTATTAACCATGACTGTACACTCTCAATCCAAAATATGTTGGGTATCTAAGCTTTCTTCGAATAACCTGATCGAGTACTAAGCGAACGAAAGCAAATATGAAGCAGGATAAGCGCTGCAATTGGTTCATTAAGTATGTCCAATAATTCGAAACTTCAACAAGACCTAGATTGCGAGTGAGTGTACACTAAATAATAATAAAAAAAAAAGTATCGCCCATGTGGGGTCCGATGGTTCTGTAAATGATGGCTACATGCAGCTCGTTTTTAATAGCCATCGTGTTAGGTGTCAGAATGTTTGACGAGGGAAATGCGCGATACTTTTTTGATAATAAGAGTGTACAGTAGATCTTTCAAAATGTATCCACTTACTTCATTTCTACAGCAGATGGTTTCCTATACAAATTTCCGCACACTGGTCGTTTATCGTAGTTAGCGTCGTACCTTGTTCCCCACCACGTTTTCTGTAAATATTAACACAGAGAATAGTATGGTTGGTTATAGGGGTGACAATGATGAACACACTATAAAAAAAAATAGTTTACCCACAGTCAAATAAGATTAATAACCTTGACGAAAAACATTTAAGAATATACAACTAGCAAATCGTAAAGTCGCAAATCAGCTTTTGGAAGGAAAAAAAAGTTTAGAAATAGAAAAATTGTATAATTTATATAAGCTGACAAGAGAAACTGTATGCATATGTAAAACTAATAGAACTTCCCCCTTTCAGTATCAACTCGCAAATAAATTCCAGTTTAATTTCTTAATCAAATTAGTAACTATATCAAATTATAGATTTTAAGGGGGTGTGGGAATAGGGGGACAGGCTGGGGGGTGCGGGAATAGGGGGACAGGCTTGGGGGGGGGGTTAGGGGGTGCGGGAATAGGGGACAGGCTTTCTACCCACTCCAAGCCTGTCCCACTATTCCCGCACCCCCCTTAACGATCGAGTTCCAGCATATTATATAAACAGGAAAATAGATTAATGTTGTATATAAATGGTACAAGAATCATATGTCGCTGTCAGGTCTGATGATTTCAAATAACTCGTGAAATTGAAAGTTCTACCACAAATAATTTTTGAAATATAATGAACGTTCTACCACTATAAAGTTCTACATTATATAACTGCAATATTACTAACAAATATAATTAAAGTTCTACCACAAATAACTCTTGAAATATAATGAAAGTTCTACCACATATAACTCTTCAAATATAATGAAAGTTCTACCACAATAAAGTTTATGTCCAATATGGTTATCTCTTTACCCAAATGATTTCAAGTAAACGACAATATTTATAATTTTGTGTTTGATAGTACTAGTGGCCACAAGAATTCGTACAAAATATAGAAAATATACTCTTACGTAATTCCTATATACAACATTATTATTAACTTTGTGGTTTTGCAATCACCACCGAGTCACAAATTAGTATAAACCATTCATTGCAGTACTTGTAGAATAATGAATGACGTCTCTTTCCATTATTATATGTAAGAATTTCTGTGGCCAACCGTACATTAAAGGACCCTGTATTCCGGTATAAAAATTTGGAGGCTTCTGAATCCTCCTGACTATGCCATGAAACAAGCTCCTTCCATATAGGTAGTGTTTCGTGGCAATATTTGAAGGACTCGTTTACCTCCAATGATTTTACTACACCACAAGGTCTCTTAAGTGATGTCAAGATGATTCCAAACTTCAACAACACCTGGATACTTATAAGGACCTTAAGTGTGATCGTGTATGAAAATTGGAGGCTTCTGATTCCTCCAGACGATACCATGAAACAAACTCCTTCCATATAGGTGGTGTTTCGTGGCAATATTTGAAGGATTTATTCATCTCCAATTTTATAACTACATCACAGGGTCCCTTAATTAATATGACTCGTGACTATTCTGGGTATGATATATATATACAGTATATATACATACATACAATCAATATGTACAGTCGGCAGCATAAGTTCGCTTCATTTTCACCTACGTATGTAAGAGTTATAGTGAAGATGTAATACAATTTTAATGCGGAGATGAGAGATATAGTTCTCATATGGTAAATTATGTATGTTGTTGGAATAAAAACTGGTTCAGAATGCAACTATCTGGTCATATATTAGCATTATTAAGTACACGAGATGGACGCGAATTTATGCTGCAGACTGTACAACTATAAACATCGCCAAAAGATGGATTAAATAAGTAGTAGTAAATACTTGTTGTTCTCACCAAAGAGGTTGCATGCAGTGTTTCCTTTGCTTCCACATCTTCAATCAATCAAGTAAAGAATTAACGTGGAACAGGGGTCCCTATTTTATCCTCAGCTCGGCAACCTACAAGTCAAAAGATAAGACAGATTAAAACCATCAGCAACCACATTCACGCTATGGGAATTGTTCTAACACGTGCACTAATAAGTCTTATATACAGACAAGCCAATACACACCTGCAAGGAAACAGTAAACAACAATAGCCTACACACCTGCACCACCAACACGATTATTAGGCTATTATTATTATTATTATTATTATTAAAAATTGACCAGACACACACAAAGCTGGGAGAGAACAATTAACATGAGTCTATACACCTGCACCACCAATTTTAACCCTATTATTATTATTATTATTATTATTATTAAAAAATAGATCACAGAGACACAGAAGGCTTGGGGTGGGTAGAAAGCCTGCATGCAAGCTATTCCAGCATCCCCCCTAACCCCTCCCCTAAGCCTGTCCCCCTACTCCCTCACCCCCCAAAACCCCCCCGACCCTACCATCCAGCCAATTTAGATAGAAATGTGTCTATAAGTCTGAGATGAATATAATAATGTCTTATTTACTAGCCAACCAACAAACAAACGAGTGAAAATTAACATAACCTTCCACAAATGAACTGAAACCGTAAAGGAAATTATGGATAAAATAAACACACAGGACAACAACATAAAGAAAGATAATAAAGAAAGACAAGATATTAAAATTGGTCCCATGCAAATACAAAATCATGAATGAACAAGATAATAAAATGTCACATGTATCATTGTTGAATTTGTATCATATATGACTGAGGCCAACTTTCATTTATAATATATAGATATATATTTTAATTATAGCTACGAATTACTTATTACTGTATGTCACGAGATTATTAATAGGATTACGACCGCTACGTTACATACTCCTCCCCGACGTGACTGACTGAGATGAATACAATCATTTATATATAGATAGATATTTTAATTATAGCTACGAGTTAATACTGCATGTTATCACGACGTAATAATTCCTCGCTCGAACAGCTAATAACAGATAGATAGAAATAGTGAGATAGATAAATAGATAAGATAGAGGCCAATGGAACACAAATTTTGAACAGAGTATAATATCATATAGTGTGTAAGAACTAAGCCTGCCAGAGCCATTTAACAGTTGTAATCCCATTAAACCTTCAGCCAATCAGAAGCCTCGTACGCGTGAGGCATGGCGTCGCTCCTCCCTCATTGGTCCACCCACAGCAGCAGAGAAAAAAAAAGAGAAGGTAAAAACATATCTAGTATAAGGGGTAACGCTCGACTTGGTAATAGTGGTGAGTGTATGTTATTTTGGTTATGGAAATGAGTGTTCGTAGGTAATGATTTTATAGGGTAAGGGTGTGTGTGTGAGGGGGGCAGATTAAAACCTCCCCTTGTGTAGTTGAATAATGTTGGGTTGGGGGGAGGAGTGAAGAGGCTCCTGACTGGCACACATACACACACTGCCGCCACAACCCCGTAAAAAGAGTAGCCACAAAAAACAGTTGGCGTTATCCATCATCCATTCTAGACTTGTGTGTGCTTATATCACTTCACAGACACACCACAACATCTATATAGTGTTCCCCCAACATGTAGCGTACGGGAATAATACAACAGGTTAGTCTAAAAACTGAACGAGAAACCATACATGTGAAGAGAAGCCCCAGCAGGCATGAGTCGGGAGGGCAGACCAAGTGGCGACTCAAGGCAACTCCGGAAGATGACGCAACCAGCAAGGATTGGTCCGTAAAAAACTCCCAGCAGTACAAAATGGCTACTGCTGCTGCTGTTGCCGTTCTCATCCAGGCTACAGACACAACACACACCGATGTTATTAATTTATGTTGATAGTTATCATTCAAAGTTCCGTCGTCGTTGTTCTCTTCCAGTTAAGACTTAACCCACACCGATGTTATGTATGTTTATAGTTACAATCCAAAGTCCCGTCATCTCTCCTACTTTCTGACGATTAGCCTAAATATACCTACTCAATTTAGGGTTGATATTCACGTGAAAATTTTGGTACGATTCTGTATTACACACACACACACACATTTTCCCCGACACAGTACTTATAAATATCGTAATGTGGGGAATTGAGCCGCACACAAGAAAACTCATGCATGGACCATAAAACTCTAGACTATGACCACAATAAGCCCGACAATGGTCTCTCCACAGCAATTGTAATGAGCTAAACGAGATGTACAGCCATAATCAAATAACCATGCACCCACACTTTCCTTCCATCGTGGAAATAAATCGGAAGGACATGCAGAGATGGAGGGAGGGACAAAGAGGTTGGTGGTGGTGGAGTGCCCGAGGGGGGGGGGGGTTTTCTACTTATTCTCTCTCTCTCTCTCTCTCTCTCTCTCTCTCTCTCTCTCTCTCTCTCTCTCTCTGTGTTAATGATCTATCAGTCTATCTGAAGGACAAATAGGAGAAAGGTGAGGAAAGAATTAAGAAAAGTGAGAATTAAGAAAGAGAAGGGAACGAAAGAAGGGAGCTATAGGAGAAAGAATGAACGGAAAGTAAAAATGCAAATAAAAATAATAACAATAAAAAACTGTAAAGGAACAAAGTGAATAACAAGGAGAAAGAATAAGTGACAGAAAAGAAGGGTAGGGGAAGGGGAGAAGGGATAGGTTGAGGGGAAGGGGAGAGGGGAAGGGGAAGGGGAGGGGCAGAGAATGCATTAAATAAGCGACCCTGCAATTTATGAGATGGAGGGAGAGGAAGGAAGGAAGGAAGGAGGGGACAGGGGGAGAGAGAGAGAGAGAGAGGAAGGAAGAAATAGGGGAGGGGAGGGAAGAAGAGGGGGAGGGAAGAGGAGGGGGAGGGAAGAGGAGGGGGAGGGAAAAGGAGGGGGAGGGGGGAGAAGAGGAGGGGAGGGAAAAGGAGGGGGAGGGGGGGAGAAAGAGAAAAGCTATATGAAGAAGAGGAGA
This sequence comes from Petrolisthes manimaculis, assembly GCA_034508575.1. Taxonomy (NCBI): domain Eukaryota; kingdom Metazoa; phylum Arthropoda; class Malacostraca; order Decapoda; family Porcellanidae; genus Petrolisthes; species Petrolisthes manimaculis. The sequence goes on from JAWZYT010000301.1 coordinate 332,098, forward strand.
TGAAGAGAAGGAGCAGAAAATAACAAGAATAAAGTCGGGAGGAGGACATGACAAGGAATGGGAATAAATAAGGAAAAGGTAAATGAGGGAAGAAGAAAATGAGGGAAGAAGCGAATGAAGGAAGAAGAGAAAGAGTGAATAAAGAATGATGACAGGAAGAGTGCGAGTGATAATATTGAAGAAAAAAATAAGCACATGTAAAGGAATACAAAGGAATACAGAGAACATTCAAACAACAACAACAGCAAACAACAGATCAACTGGTCCTTTCGAAGCTGCCTGGTTTTGCTATTGTAACTAACCTACATCTATGAGAGAGAGAGAGAGAGAGAATGAACACACCAAAATAGTAGAAATATAGGAGAGAGAGAGAGAGAGAGAGAGAGAGAGAGAGAGAGAGAGAGAGAGAGAGAGAGAATAGGACAATGAACACACCAATATACAGGAGAGAGAGAGAGAGAATATAGGACAAACACAACAATATGACGCTTACATTTCCCCTCTTACACGTCGTAAATCCTTCCCCTTATACTCCCCTTACTCCCTCAACATATAATTCCCCTTCCCCTCTCTGTGTCCCTTCCCTCAAGCCATGCATCCTCCTCTCCCCTTCCCCTCTCCTAACATCATTCCCCTCTCCTTTCTGTTTCCCTCCCTCGATTCACACCCTCTCCCCTTCCCTTCTCTTCCCCTCCCCTCAATCCATATCCTTCTATACCCTTCCCCTCTCCCCTCTCCCCTTTCTGTGTACCTTCCCTCAATTCACACCCTCTCCCCTTCCCTTCTCTTCCCCTCCCCTCAACCCATCCTTCTCTCCACTTCCCCTCTTTCCCATCACTCTCCCTTTTCTCCCCTTCCCAATATATAGGAAAAATCAGTATCCCTTCAATTAAACTTTATATTAAACCCTTCAACGATTGGGGTTTTTCTCCAGGGGTTCGATTCGTCTGGGATTAGCCCTATAAGAATTGTATGAAACTGTATATATATAGTAGTTTATATACATATATGTAGTTTTATAAGTGGTTATTGACGTGTTGATAAATCTGGAGCAAGTGATTTCTCTCTCTAAGTATTTCTCTCTCTAAGTATTTCTCTCTCTAAGTAACAGAACACCATTATTTTAGCTTTTCTGGTCCTGTTTCCTGGCATATATAAACTTAAACTCCTTTAGGCTATACACACTCTCTCTCTCTCTCTCTCTCTCTCTCTCTCTCTCTCTCTCTCTCTCTCTCTGACACAAAACACTCCATATACATGTAACCTAATCTGCACCCCTACATACCCTCCCCCTCACTCATCTCCCCCATCTCCTTAACTCAATAATGAAAATTCTCCGAAAAGCTTCCTTCCTTCTCTTACCATCCATTCCATCTATTCCTACTACTGTATATATAAAGGTACCATTATTTAACCATCCCTCTGTTCCCTCTCTTATCTACCATTCCATCCATCCACCCTATCCCTTCTTACTATATATATTCCACTATCTATTTAACTATCCCTCTCTTCCCTTACTTATACCATCCATTCTATCCACCCTATCCCTTCTTATTATATTTAGTTATATATTCCACTATCTATTTAACCATCCCTCTGTTCTCTCTCTTACCTACCATTCCATCCACCCTATCCCTTCTTACTATATATATTCCAGAGAGAGAGAGAGAGAGAGAGAGAGAGAGAGAGAGGTGGGGGGGGGGGGTTGAGGGGTCCATCCAATATCTCCTTCAAATAACGAGATTTGAGGATAAAATATAGGGTGTGTCCAGTTGAGAGAGAGAGAGAGAGAGAGAGAGAGAGAGAGAGAGAGAGAGAGAGAGAGAGAGAGAGAGAGATGGACGGATAGAGTGAGAGTGACTGACTGACGCGGAGAGAGATAGATAGAGAGAGAGAGAGATGGATAGATAGAGATGGATAGAGAGAGATGGATAGAGAGAGATGGATAGAGAGAGATGGGTAGAGAGAGAGTTACATAGAGTTACATAAAATCACAGACCACAACAGACCTGACGGTCCACACGGGGTAATCTGATTAGAAGGTTACTGGTGGAGAATGAATTTCTCCCCAGTGATAGTCGTAGATAAGGATAGCAAAGTAGAAGAGAGAGAGATGGATAGAGAGAGAGAGAGAGTGATAGACACACACACACACTAGAGAACGAGAGAGAGAGAGGCTGAGGGGAAATGAAACAAGGGGACTGTATGTATGTATGTGTGTGTGTGTGCGCAGGACAAAGACTACCACTGCCAGATGTAAGAGAGTTCAGTTATAGCCAAAGTTGCCACACCATAGGCTTGTCTCCTCCTACCACCATCACCACCACCACCACCACCACCATTATCACCACCAACAACAACAACACCATAAGACTCAAAGTATTATCTATATACAATGTAGAAATTACACTATAGAAGGAGAGATGTCCAGTCGTCACCATAATTATAAGTCTATCTTCATTTCCACCAGTGTATGTATGTATAAGCTATACTGATTTTGTAACACAATTTGAATACAGATTTAACATAATTATTATAGATTTATACTTCTAATGTGGTAAATTAAGTAAGTATGTTAATTGTTAGAGTAGAAATTGGTTTAGAATGTAACTATCTGGTCATAATTATTATTATTATTATTATTATTATTATTATTATTATTATTTAAGTACATGAGATGGAGACGAATTTATGCTGCCGGCTGTAAATGTATATTCCTTCACACACACACACATCCTTCCTTACCCTATTAGTTTACCATTTTACCTCCATCCCCCCTCTCTCTCTCTCTCTCTCTCTCTCTCTGCACAAATAATATCTAACACAAAAATCACCTTAATTCTCTCTCTCTCTCTCTCTCTCTCTCTCTCTCTCTCTCTGCACAAATAATATCTAACACAAAAATCACCTTAATTCATTCTCTCTCTCTCTCTCTCTCTCTCTCTGTGTGTGTGTGTGTGTGTGTGTGTGTGTTGATTTACAGAGTTAAGTTGAGCGCTGATGGCCTACATGTGCTTATCCAGTTATCGGAATCCTTACTATCATCTATAGGTACAACAGTGGCTACCCTTACTCAACCCATACGTGTGTGTGTGTGTGTGTGTGTGTGTGTGTGTGTAGGAGATAAAGAAATGGAAATAAATGTTACCTATTTCTTTCTTTCTCTCTCTCTCTCTCTCTCTCTCTCTCTCTCTCTCTCTCTGTGTGTGTGTGTGTGTGTGTGTGGTCAGTTGATGCAGTAGATAAATTGAGAGAGATGTTACGTGTGTGTGTGTGTGTGTGTGTGTGTGTGTGTGTGTGTGTGTGTGTGTGTGTGTGTGTGTGTGTGTGTGTGTGTGTGTGTGTGTGTGGTCAGTTGATGCAGGAGATAAATTGAGAGAGATATTACCGGTTCACTCTGAAGGGTTTCTCTGTGACAAGTAATGCCATTTTGTCATTAGTCTTAGTAACACAAACACAACAACAACACTCTAAGCTTAAACTTTCATATTAAGAGTACCTAACCTAACTTAACCTAACCTAACACACACACATACACACAAACACACACACACACACACACACACACACACACACACACACACACACACACACACACACACGAGACCAACAAACATTCTCTCGCACATCTGTCTCTTCTCTATAGCTCCCTTTACCCATATATACAGTACCTACCTACTTATCTACCTACTTATCTACCACACTCCCTTTCCTCCTCCTCTTCCTATTCCTAACCTATATATATTATACTCTACATCACTTCAATTCCCTCCTTACTTACCTACCACACTCCCTTTCCTTCCATTTCTTCTACTACTCTTCTTCCTCCTCCACTCCCTATTCCTAACCTATATAATATCACAGTATACTCTACATCACTTCAATTCCCTCCCTACTTACCAACATCCATTCCCTTTACTTCTCCTCCACATCTCAATAACTCCCTCCCCTCCCTCCCTCCCTCCCTCCTCGACACACACACACACACACGCACACACACACAGTATTACAACTCCTCTCATCAATGTCTTTCCCGCCCTCCTACCTACCTACCTACTTACCTACCTACACACACACACTCAGTCTTTCTCCTACACACACACACACACACACACACACACACACACACAGAGGAAAGGAGCAGCTGGCAGCTTAACCCTTTAACTGGGGGTCAGCTGGTGGTCGAATTGAAGCACATGTGGGGGAGGAGGAGGAAGAGGAGGAGGAGGAGGAAGAGGAGGAGGAGAAGGAGGAGGAAGAGGAGGAGGAGGAGGAGGGAGAGACAGAAAAGGGGTTTGTAGGAGAAAGACTGTGTGTGTGTGTGTGCGTGTGTGTATGTATGAAGGAGGGAGGGGGAGACATTGAGAAGGATTGTGGGAGAAAGACTGTCTGTATGTGTGAGGGGGGGGGAAATAGTGGTATAGGTGGGGATGGTGCACGTGTGTGTGAGGGAGGTGGGTGGTTGTGAAGGGGGAGTGAACGTGTGAGGGAGGGAGGGGGGAGTGAAAGTGAGGGAGTGATCGTGTGAGTGAGGAGAGGGGGGGATGCACGTGTGAGGGAGGGAGGGAGGTGGTGTCAGTGTATGCAAGGATAAGGAAAAGAAAAAAGGGGATTGGAAGGGAGTGGGGGAAGGGAGTGGGGGGAGGAAGGGGGGAGTAGGGGGGATTAGGGGGGAGGGGGCAGGACGCAGCACGTGCCCATACGACCAGTCCATGCAAATCCTCTTACTCTCCCCTCCCCACCCCACCTCTCTGTTCACCATCCCCCTCACTCCCTCCTCCCCCTTCCTTATGCCACATACCCCAACTCCCCCCCCCCTGCCTGCCCCTCATCTCCCCCACAGGTCAACTCAGGGCATGACAGCTTGACTAAACACTGCCCCCCCCCCTCCTCTTAAACCCCATCACTCTCCCCTTCACCTACACACATTATCACTTTATTTTATTTATTTATCGTTTTTATTTACCCTTTCTTTGTATGACTCCTTGAAGCCTATACATAATAATAATAATAATAATAATAATAATATTAATAATAATAATAATAATAATAATAATAATAATAATAATAATAATAATAATAATAATAATAATAATAATAACTTTATTTCCACTAAAATAGTGGTTATTCATTTTACATAGTATAAGTTGCAATGAGAAAAGGTTTATATTCTATAAAAACACAAACTACACGGTTGTGTCAAGGTACAATGAAAATAAATACAGTAAATATAAAGCTGTGATACAAAAGATTACTGCAAGATTAGCTTTTGAAAGTAATATTAATGACAAAATAAAATAAAATATAAGATCCACTAAGTTTTTGTATCTATACTTTATCTCCTCTACTTTCCCTCATCTCTTCCCTCCTTAAATTTCTTCACTGCCTTCCCCTTCCTCTTGGTTTCACCCCACACTATTACACTGACCACCTTCCCCTTCCCTTCACCTCCCCTACCTTTCCTCCACTTCCCCTTCCTATTCCCCCCGTCCTTCCCTTCCCCTTCCTTTTCCCCCCGTCCTTCCCTTTCCCTACTCCCTTCCCCTTCCTTTTCCCCCCGTCCTTCCCTTCCCCACTTCCTTCCCCTTTTCCTTTCCCACTCCCTTCCACCTTCCCTTTCCCCACTTTCTTCCCCACACCCTGATCTCCTTAATTCCACCCTACTATTACACTGACCCCCTTCCTTCCCTTCCCTACCCTTCACCTCCCCTACCCTACCCTTCCCTCAGCCTCCTCATCGCATGCGGGCCCCTTTATCCTTCCTATCAAACTGGGTCCCCTCTCCCCTCATCAAATCTTCTCCCTTGGCCCCACCCACCCCTCTCTTCGCCCCCCCGCTCCCCCCTCTCTTTGTATCTCACCCCCCCATCTCTTACTCTTACACCCCCATCTCCTCTTCTTCACTCTCACATTCATTCATTCTTTCTCCTCCCCACCCACCCACTCACTCCCATCATTATCTTTCCACCATACTTCCTTACCTCTCCTATCTATACACACCACTCACTCCCTCCCTCCTCTCCCCAACCCTCACACATGCAATATTCCCTTCTCTCATTCTCACGTTCCCTCTCACTCCTCCTCCTCCTCCTCCTACTCCTCCTCTCCCTCACACATCCTCTCCCTCTCCTCCCTCATTATCACGTTCCCTCTCACTCTTCCTCCCCTATCTCATTCTCACCACTCCTCCTCCTCCTCCTCTCCTTCCCCCTTCTCATTCTCACGTTCCCTCTCACTCCTCCTCCTCCTCCTGCCGTTCACGTCGAGTCGTAAACATCGATCACTCGCTCACTATACGATACTTCCGACCCCTACAGTCCAACCCAACCAACCCAACCCAACCCAACCCGACCCCCTCAGCTCAGCCTAACATTATACAACTTGCCCATCGTCCAGTTATTGTTGTTGTTGTTGTTGTTGTTGTTTTTTGTTGTTGTTTGTTGTTGTTGATATTGTTGTTGTATTTGTCTTTGTATCAACCATCAACTTATTGTAACCTAACTGTATAAACCATCGAACTTATTTAACTTTTTATACAAGAAAAAAAAGGAGATTTTTTTTTTTCTATACAAGAACAAAAATAAAATAGACAAAAATACAAGTTATCCAGAGAATCCATGGTTCATTTATCTTTCAATCTCTAGTGGTGTTCACAACTCATACAGAAAAATTATAGTAATTGGATTGAATTTTTTTTTTTTTTTTTTTTTTTTTTTTTTTTTTTTTTTTTTTTTGTGGAAACCTTATCAGAGAAAGAAATACAATTGAGTGCTTATGTATAGATTCTGTAGAGGCTTTTGATACATTGGAGTGCCTTGATTCCTCCAAAGTATGCCAGGAAACAGGAACAGATGAACAAAAATAATGGTAAAATATAAATAAAATATAATCATACAGTGTTGGTAAATCTGGAGCAATTGATTCCTCCAAACTATTCCAAGCACCAGGCCACCACCATTGTTATTGCTATTTTGGTCTTATTTCCTGGCATACTTTGGAGGAATCAAGGCACTCCAATGTACCAAAAGTATACTCTCCCCTTAAATACTCCAGGAAACAAGACCAGATGAACTAAAACTAATGGTGTTCTGTTGCTTGGAATAGTTTGGAGGAATCATGTGCTCCAGATTTACCAACAGTGTACTATTCCCTTAACAAGTAAATACCATTGAGAAATACGAGTTCGTCTCCCCCCCCTCTCTCTCTCCCTCCCCCCTCAACACCCCCCCCCCCCCTTATTCCAGGACCAATATCCCCCCCACACACACACAAGGCTGCCTCTCCCTATTATTGATCTCTTCTATAGACGCTGTTTACTACTACTACACTTTCTGCAGTTCCAACCTTCATTCTCACTAAAAGGTCCCACTCTTGGTTTTTATCCCTGCTGTTTCAATTAACCTTCTCAGTTCCAAACTTTCATTCGCTAAAAGTTTCCACTCGTCTTATGTTTTTCTCTCTGCAGTTCCAACCATCATTTCACAAAAAGTTTCCACTCTTCTAATGTTTTTCTCCCTGCCTACAGTTCCAATTAATTTCTCACTAAAAGGTCCCATTCGTCTTATGTTTTTCTCCTTGCAGTTTTAACCTTCATTCTCAAAAAGTTCCCACTCTTTCTTATTAGCCTATTTCCCTGCATACGCACACACTCCAACATACGCGCGCGCGCACACACGCACACACAAACACACACAGAGAAAGATAGAGAGAGAGAGAAAGAGAGAGAGAGAGAAAGAGAGAGAGAGAGAAAGAGAAGGAGAGATAGAGATAGAGAGAGAGAATATCGTGATCAACCCAACTGTTCTTCCACCATTTTATTACCGTCCGTCCCTATGTGTGTGTGTGTGTGTGTGTGTGTGTGTGTGAGTGTGTGTGTGTGTGTGTGTGTGTGTGTCCGTCACTTCCCCGCCTCCGAGAGCCTTTCTGAGTCCTATAATGCTCAGTCATATCGATTCAATTGCTCCCCCCCACCCTCACCCCCCCCCCCCCAACGCATCACGCCGCTCTTCTCCCGCCCCCTCCAGCAGCCCAGTACACACACACACAGTCACTCCAACACACACACACACACACACACACTCCAACACACAAACAGGTCTCCTACTATTATAGTAAACATACTGAGATTATTAATATATAGTATAGTTATAAGGAATCAGTAAGAGTTCTATATATTTAATTAAGATGGAAGTAACAGTGTTGGTAAATCTGGAGCAAATAAATCCACAAAACTATTCCAAGCAACAACAACAACAAACAACAACAGAACAAACACCATTATATTATTTGTTCATCTAATGGTCCTGTTTTCTGGCATGTATAGTCTACTTTGGAGAGGAATTAACAAGGCACTCACTCCAATGTAACCCAAAAAAAAGTGAATTACCCCCATAATGTAAACAAACGTAAATTACCCCCTAAACTCACAACATTAATAGATAAATAATACATAGACCAATTGCCTCTGTAAAATTCAAACTAGATAAATCACAGATAGACCAATTGTTTCTGTAAATTTTAGTGGTACCAACGTAGATTAAAATTAAATATAGGGTATGTATATATATAAGGAGGAACGTAGGGGGTCATACTGAGATAAACAAAAGAAATATTTATGTATGTATGTGAGGAAGGAAGGAAGGGGGTGCATGGGTCGGTCCAGTTCATGTGAGGTCAAAGGTCAGGTCAGGTCACCGCTCTCCAGTTACCATCCGGCCAAAAATGACCTCGAGTGACGGATGAGGGAAACGAGGGAGAGAGAGGAAGGAAGGGGGAGAGTAGGGAGGGGAGAGTAGGGAGGGGAGAGTATGATGAAAGAGGGGAGGGGAAGGAAGAGAGAATGATAATAGAGGGGAGGGAAGAGGAAAACACACACACACACACGCAGGGGAGAGGAAAGAGGAACACACACACACACAGAGAGAATGATAATAGAGGGGAGGAGAGAGAGGAACACACACACACGAGTAAGGTAAGAGTTCTAACTACTATATATAGGCAAGTATGGATGTACTGTATTATAAGTAGAAATGGAGAATTAATTTTATTTTTAGTTGTGCGTCCTTAGCTGATGTAGGACTGAAACGAAAGGAAGAGGAGTGGAAACACGAGAGAAAGAGAATTACTAATATGAGAGAGAGAGACAGAGACATAGAGAGAGACAGAGACATAGAGAGAGACATAGAGAGACAGACAGAGAAACAGAGAAAGAGAATACTAGAAACAGAGAGACGGAGAAACAATACATATATAGAGAGAGAAAGAGAAAGAGAATACTAGAAACACAGAGAGAGAGAGAAACAATACATATATATATAGAGAGAGAAAGAAAGAGAATACTAGAAACAGAGAGACAGAGAAACAATACATATATATAAAGACAAAAGCCGTGCCCACATTCATTCTCATCCACTTCCAATAATGATGACGACCACACGTTTATTTTGCTTCGTCTCTTTTGGTCCATTCTTTGGTGGTAATTGGCCAAGAAACTCCTCGAGGGGTGAAATGCTCAAAGGAGGACATTTTCCCCCGGGTTTCCTGTGGGTGCAGCCGGACGGAGAGACTACCTTCACTCGGGGACAGGATTTTTCTTAACTAGTCTCTTTGTCCACACACACACACACACACAGAGAGACAGACAGAGGGAGGGAGAGGGAAGGAGAGGGAGAGAGAGACAGAGAGAGGGAGAGGGAGGGAGATAGAGATTGGTACACACACAGAAAGAGAAAGACAGAAAGATACTCACACACAATTGAAACACACACACACACACACAGAAGGAGGGAGACAGAAAGAGATTGGCACACACACACAGAAAGAGAGGGAGACAGAAAGATACTCACACACATACACACACACAGAGACAGAAGGAGAGGGAGACAGAAAGATACTCTCTCTCTCACACACACACACACAGAGAGAGGGAAGAACACACACACACACAGAGAGGGAAGAACACACACACAGGCAGAGAGAGGGAAGGACACACACACACAGAGAGAGAGGGAAGAACACACACACACAGAGAGAGGGAAGGACACACACACAGGCAGAGAGGGAAGGACACACACACAGGCAGAGAGGGAAAGACACACACACACACACACTTTTTCAGCCAGCCCCATCAACACAACTAGAACCGTGGAAAAGAGAGTGAGTGAACAGGGTACTTGAGAGTCGACGAGTTTGGGTAACATTGGAGAAAAAAGTATGGTACTGAACGAGTATGTAGTCGGCCCAACACCCACCACCACCACCATCATCAACAACAACAACAACAACAACACTGCTATGATTCAGACCAAACTAACTTCCTCTCTCTCTCTCTCTCTCTCTTTCTCTCTCTCTCTCTGTGTGTGTGTGTGTGTTTGGGGAAAGAGGGCAGGTCCTATCAGTGCCACTATCAGTTCTGTCCCTCCTCTCCTTATTTCCTGTAGCAGGCGTCAGGTAATTGGTGGGAGGAAGTGCCATCACCACGCTGACACCACAGACCCCTTCCTGACACCGTCGTGGATCCTGTTGGCACTCCTGACACCGTCGTGGATCCTGTTGGCACCCCTGACACCATCCACAACTAACACCATCACTATTGACACCACTCCTAACTATACTGCATGTTAACACCATCTCTGTCAACAACATCAATGACAACATTCACATTCACAACAATCACACTGACAACACATACACACAAACAACATTGCCACCCACTGACAACACATCTGCTGACACCACTTGTACACCGAGAACCACCACCATGCACCCTCTTAGGATTACCAAGATACCTTCATCCTTCAACCTCGTCTGTCAGGCTTTATAAATTAAGGACCCTGTGATGGCGTGTGAGACCTGCCCTGCCTGCCTGGTGGTGGCTTCTGATTCCTCCTGACTATGCCACGAAACAAGCCCCTTCAGTATAGGTGCATGTGTGTGTGTGTGTTTCGTGGCAATATTTGAAGGACTCGCTAAACCCCAAATTTTCTGACTACATCACTTGGGAGCCTTAGGGAAAAAAATGAATAAATAATGAAAAATGAAAAGGTCCTCACTGCAAGAAATGACTAATAATGATCACATTCCTTAAAATAAAGGTTTGTAAAAATTTGAAGCACCAGGGTTTAAAGAATCATGGTGTTGTAACAGAGCTTAAAAGTCTTATTTAAACCAGGATATATATATATAATTATAATACAAGCCACCAGTAATAGTAGTAGTAATAGTAATAATAGTAGTAGTAATAGTAATAATAGTAGTAGTAATAGTAATAATAGTAGTAGTAGTAATAATAATAGTAGTAGTAATAGTAGTAGTAATAGTAGTAGTACCCGTAGTTAAGCTCAATAAAAATCAATATTTGGGGAGGGGATAATGACTGAGCCTGAGGGAGAGGGAGTGGGAGAGAGGAGGGAGGAGGGAGGGGAGGAGGGAGGGAAGGAGGGGATGAGAGGGAGTGAGAGAAGTTGAGAGTGAGAAGGGTGAGGGAATGAGAGTGAGAGATGGGAGGGAGGGAATGGGAAATGGGAGAGAGAAAGAAGGAGTGAGGAGATGGGAGGGATGGGATAAGAAATAGAGGAGGGAATGAGAGTAAGAGGAGGGAGTGAGAGTATAAGAGGAGGGAATGAGAGTAAGGAGTGAGTGAGAGAGAGAGAGAGTCGCAATAACATGAATTAGAGTAAAAAAAAATTCAGGGCCTTTAGGGGAGAGAATACTTTTGTTACATTGCAGTTGCCTTGATTCCTCCAAAGTATATATGCCAGGAAACAGGACCAGATAAACAAAAAATAAGGGTGGTCTATCTATTTGTTTTTCCTGGCATATAGACTTTGGAGGAATCAAGGCAACTCCAATGAACCAAAAAGTGAATTACACACTTAACTACCCTCCCCCCACCTTCCCCCCCACCTACCTGATCTTGTAAATACACTACAACTAACGCTAGACGATTTTATAAAGGTTAATTTGAGGACCAACCACACCTAGACGGAAACACAAATATAAACCCAAGCAGCCTGAGGGGGTCTTAATTAAAACCAATGATGGGGGGGGGGAGGTGGGTTGGGGGAAGGAGGGGGGTGCTCTTAATTACAGCTAACTGGATGTGTGTTTGTGTGTGTGTGTTGTACGCTTGATTGCTCGCGTATTTGTCTGTCTGTTTGTTTGTCTGCTTGCTTGCTCGTTTTTGCTTTCAGTTTTGTTCAGACGGTGCATGGGTGGTTGGGGGATATGTCTGTGTTTGTCTGTCTGTCTGTCTGTCTGTCTGTCTGTCTGTCTATCTGTGTCTGTCTGTCTGTGTCTGTCTGTCTGTGTCTGTCTGTCTGTCTGTGTTTCTTTCAATGCTTGGTTGCTTGCTTGCTCACTCTCTTTTTTGTTCTCAAGGTGGGTTGTGTGTGTGTGTGGGGGGGCGTGTGTTTGTTTGCTTTCGTGTCTGCATATTGGCTTGTGTTTGCTTGCTTGTTTGTGTTTGCTTTGCTTGTTTTCCTCAGGTTCCATCCTTCTATTTCCTTCTATTTACTCTCTCCTTTTCCTTATTTCTCTCTTCTTCTTTTCACACCCTAACGTAATTCCTTTCTTCCTTCCTTCCTTCTTTCCCCTCATCCCTTTTATTTCCTTCTATTCACTCTCTCCTTTTCCTTATTTCTCCTTCCTTCCTTCCTTTCTTCCCTTCCTTCCCTTCCTCCCTTCCCCTCATCCCTTTTATTTCCTTCTATTCACTCTCTCTTTTCCTTATTTCTCCTTCCTTTCCTTCCTTCCTTCCTTCCTTCCTTCTTCCTTCCTTCTTTCCATTCTCCCCTCATCCCTTCTCATCATCCTTCCTGGCCGCGTCTCTCGTCCCCTCACGCCTCGGGGACAGACACACACACACACACACACACACACACACGTTCTCCCCATTTTGTCTCT